>JAMZAV010001353.1:0-172294 GCA_024449915.1 Sweltsa coloradensis
GCTACTGCACTCCACAATGATCTTGAGGGAAATTGTAATTAGTATAGCGTTACTTTGTGAGTGTCAAATAACCTATTTCATACACAAACATCGGATTGTCAAAGTGTGGGATTGATTACAATACAATTTTAAACTGGCAATGACATTCAGCACTGGAATATAGCTCACCGCGTATGGCCGCCCCGACTGTCAAAATAAAAAAGACAGGGCGTTGTCATGGGTCAAGACAAAGTGAATTTCTTGCAGTTTCGATATTTAATGTTTAAATGACCCTGACCTACCGCTATGTAGTTAGATAGCTCGGAGATCCCGGCTCACACACTCACACAGCTCTTGCTCTCTCGCTCGGGCTGGCTGGCGAGTCAGTCACAGCCATCGAGACCACGTGACTGATACGAGTCGGAGCGCGATCTCTGGAGAGAAGCATGCATTACGCGGGACTCCCCAATGCTGTTAATGACATTATTATGAGTGCAATAAGAAAGTCTTATAAATAATGTAACATGCTCAAATGTTAATATAAGAATGCAAATAAAATAAAAATAAATATATAGGCCTAGGCATTTAGGTAGGCCTACTATTTAGGGCTAGGCCAAAATATTAAAGCAAATTTCTTATCTAGGCCTGTAAATCTTATTAAAATGTAGCCTACTGTCATACTTGGGGAAGGAACTTTTATAAACACATTCCAAGGAACGCAATCCCTTTTAGTGATGATGAACTTTTAAGTAAGTAGGCCTAAGTTCATATTTATAGGAACGTTTTCTGGGTAATTTCTATACCCTAAGACGTTCCTTTTACGATCGAGCCGTCTACTTTTCTGCTTTACAGTGCCACTCTTCAGTCTATGGTTAATAAATTTCCTCACTGTTATGTAGTGCCTATCATTTATTCGGCTACTATTGATCTAGATTCTAGATATGGTCAACTATTTTAATGACAGCCCCCCTGCCATTAAAATAGTTTGGGGGGGGGGGGATTAAGAGATTTCAGCCAATGGCGATTTTAATTATTATGTATTGGATTGCCTCATCATGATTCATGATTCATGAAATCGATGAGAATTGGCACTAACACATAAAATGGGGATAGGGCTAGTGGACCTAGGAGAGGTTATGGAAATAAAAGATGCGTTAACTTAGGGCAGCAAGGGAGGTCACGGGAATAGTTCGACGGTGGGGCTGGGATGAAGATATTGGGGGAAGTGGGAGAGGATTTACGATAGCGCCTAGTATAGTTATAGGAGTGGGAGGACATCTGCAATAGGCTAGGCTGCAAGAGGGGCTTTACAAGGGCAGGGAGAGGGGGATCATCCATGGAATGCTAGCGGAATGTGATGAGAACAGATTTGGACGGGTGCCGGTTGCCAGTGTTGGGTCAGTTCTTTTTTTAAATGAACTTTTTAAAAGTTCAGTTCACAGCTCAAATAATGAACTTTTAAAAAGTTCAAGTTCTTTTAAAACCTAAAATTTTGAAAAGTTCAAGTTCGTCTAAAATATGAACTAAGTTCTTTTAAAAGTTCTTTTGTAAAAAAATCACTATTTTATTATAGGATTGGCGAGAAATGAAGAAATTATCACTTTTTCAAGTCGGGTTCGAGTAGTTAACAAATCAAATCTATAAGTTGTTTTTGTATTTATGTAGGCCCTATCTAGGCAATCTATAGGCAATCTAATTACCAAAATAATTTTTTGCTTCAATGCATTAGCATAGCCTTTGCAAGTGGCTACAATAATTCATTATTACTGCCCAGTTTACTATAGGTACAAGCTAGTTAAATTCAAATCTGTCTACACCTACACAAGTGCAATCCCCCCCCCCCCCAAAACAAAGTAAGGAGCGAGCTAAACAACTATTATTTATGATGTTAATAGTTCCATCGAAAATATATTCTTGCATATGCCACTGCAGTCTTAACGCGTAATCTACTGTCAAGTGTCAACATAAACATTGGAAGCTTGGAGCTGAGACCTTGCTTGATAGCCTACCAGTGCTAAACTTTATTTCTCAATGGCTAAACTGATAAGCTGACATGTAAAGCGCTTGACCATTGATCAACCAACCAGCTGCTGTGACAGTCGGGTCATTCCATGTCAAATCAACCAGGCCGAGCCTGAAATAAAACTTGACCATCTCCGATTTTGATGAAACTTGGCAAATCTACTCTTACTAACATGTAGATTGATCGTGGAAAATTTTGTATTCCTGACGCGCTTAGTTTTCGAGTAACGCCCCGGTCAAAAACTCAAATTTGGCGACGCTAAGCGGCGTACCGTAATTGGTAAGTTTTAAAACCGTTGGACGTAAAAGGCTAATTTTTTTTTTAAATTAAAGAGCATTTTATTGGCAATTTAATTTATATGTATTTGAATGCATTCCTAATTGTGAAACCATGTAAAAAATCGAAATTTGTTTTAAAACCTACCCTACGAGAAAAAGTATCTCCGAAAAAAAACAACAAAAAAAACGTGTTTTTGTTTAGATGTTTTTTACATGCCCAAAAAAATTTGGGATGGGATGGCATTGGGATCATGGTATATCACAGGGTCATGCACCAAATGTTTATAATGTGTCAGTTTTTACCTTCCGTTTTTATTTTTAAGTGCGGCAAATTTGAATTTCACTACAAATGGAAGGTAAAAAAAACTGACACATTTTACACATTTGGTGCATGACCCTGTGATATATCATGATCCCAATGCCATCCCATCCCAAATTTTTTTGGGCATGTAAAAAACATCTAAACAAAAACACGTTTTTTTTTTGTTTTTTTTTCGGAGATACTTTTTCTCGTAGGGTAGGTTTTAAAACAAATTTCGATTTTTTACATGGTTTCACAATTAGGAATGCATTCAAATACATATAAATTAAATTGCCAATAAAAAGCTCTTTAATTTAAAAAAAAATTAGCCTTTTATGTCCAACGGTTCAAAACTTACGAATTCAGGTACGCCGCTCGGCGTCGCTAAATTTGAGTTTTTGAGCGGGGCGTTACTCGAAAACTAAGCGCGTCAGAAACACAAAATTCTCCACAATCAATATACATGTTAGTAAGAGTAAATTTGCCAAGTTTCGTCAAAATCGGAGATGGTCATGGAAATGGCCTGGTTGATTTGACATGGAATGACCCAGTCGCAAGATAAAAAAAAAATGCTAGCCACCCGGGAAAACTATTCACAGATGTTGTTTTCGGTAACAAAATGTTTGTAATTGACTTATGATAATAATAATAAGAACAATACGACTTTCAGATTAAATTTCGAAACTATATTATTACGCACACGAAGCACGGAGATGGGCTTCATATTTGTCAAAGAAGTTGCATTAATTATAAAATTCGAGCTCTGCTGATGGTCTAGTAGCAGGGTTTGACGGGGGGGGGGGGGGGGCGTGTCATAGATCGCGATCTTTCCATTCTCGTCGACCAGCTTGTAAAATTACAGCAGATAGGTACTTCGCGTTTTAGGCTTCTAAAATTGATTTGTTTCCGAATTAGTTGGCGTGCATCTTTTTAACAAAAGTTAGACTACGTGAATTGTGCGTGACCTTGTCAAAATCAGCTGAACTTACGTCAACGTAGGCCAACGATGGAACAACGATTTGTTATTGTTTTTAGCGTCGACGGCGGCGAGTCGACGGCTGCTCGACGCACGAAAAGAACTTTCAAATGAACTTTCTAAAACTGAAAAGTTCGTTCTCGAAAAGAACTTTTAAAAGTTCAAATTAATTAATTTAAACAAGAGTAAGTTCACTGAAAAGTTCTCAAAAAAAGAACGCGTTCGCGAGAACGCGTTCTTTTTAAAAGTTCCTTCCCCAACACTGCCGGTTGCCTATGTTTTTTTTGGAAATGACTGTTGCGGAATGCAATGACTTGACTTGGAAGATATTTACGGGAGTTCAGGTCATGTTTGGCGGCAGGCGAGGTGATGCCCTAGTGAAGTTAAGGGGATAAGTGGTTGCCTCGGGCAGCCCCATTTGCAACCTAGAAGACAATTGAAGTCTAGATCATGCATATACATACTCATGGCGGTTAGAAGGCTGAACACCTTTACTAGCTTCGCGAATTGCCTCTTTTCTTCTGGCAGGTGAATGAGGTTCCTTAATTGGAGAACTAGTAGAGAGTCCTGCACGTTCTTTAATGTTTTTGTCTAGATAAAAAATTACTATTGTTCCTTTTAAGCTGTCAGTAAACCCTCTGCAAGCTGTATTTAAAATTGCCTAAAAAAGAGAAACCAGTATTAGATCAAAGAAACTACAAATAAGCCTAGACTTGCCACCAAGTAGGCCTACTAAAATACTAAACAAGGCTACCTAGGCTTAATGGCCTAGGCCTAGCCTAGCCTAGGGTAGTCCTACGCTACCCTAGGCGGCCTGAGCAGCTGCCACTTATGCCTCTAGGCCCTAGGCCTAGAGTGTGTAGAGCCTTAGGGTTGTGGAGCCTAGGCAGACCAAGAATGGTAAGGGCGTAAGGGCATAAGCCTAGGCATGCAAATAAGAATTGGAACCAAAAAACTTACGGTCACGTTTTCCATGATGTTTTGTATGAAACATATGACCTCATGAAGGTTGGGCCCCAAACCAGGCCTTGCATACTACGTAGTTGTCAAAAATAGGTGATTACTAATGACAAAGAACAGCTGATGAGATGACCAGGCCGCCCCCCACTTCTCCCCTCCAAGGCCGAATGTACGAGCTTAGCTTGGCCATTATCGACTAGTCGGTAGGTCCGGGGTCGACTCTCTCGATCTTTTGTGTGGACTCGAATGTGCAAGCGCTACAGCGCGCTTTCCAAATGATTGGTATGTCACACGAAAAATTCACGTCGTTCATCTAGTGGTACTTGCTCCAACGAAAGAATGCAGATGCTTGGTAGTGGTGGTGGTAGAATGAATGCGCGGTAAAAGGAATGTTGCCTTTCTGTATGAAAGAGAAATATCTTTTACCAACGCAAGCAAAAATTATCTGTGCTAGATCACAGAGGTCCTCTTCACTCCGTGGCCATCGGGTGGTCTTATCTTAGGTGATTCACTGCCAGAATTCGGTGGTCGCTTAATGCACTCAGTGCAGGCACGGTCGCCGACAGTGAATGCGCGACGTGTCAGGTGGTAGTCACGTGAAGTAGAAACTTACAAGATGGCGGCCTTGGGGACCAATTCAGAGGGCTCGAATGCGGAAATCGAATGTTCCGCTACGGATTCCTGATGCCACTGCCTTCAATACAGTGCATACACCACACGCCATCTCCGACGGGTATTAGAGTCGATAAAGAAGTTGGAAAACTTCTTTATCGACTTTCTCGTCACGTGACTACCACCTGACACGTCCGCATCTCCCCCCCCCTCCTCTCCCGATCTAGCGGATTTCCGTCATGAAACTGCGTGCATTAAGCCGACCACAAAAATAGCATTGCTGGATACGCAAGTGAAATCACCTAAAGATATATACACCATGTCCGTGTGCAAGATCCACGCTGAGCTAGCGTGAATAGAATTGACAAAGTTGTTATGTTGAGAAAACAATTTCGAGCCACCTGCATTCTTTCGATGTCATATTATTGTGTATGAAGTAGTTTTATTCATTTGACCAAGACCAATACAAGATATTGACACTGACAGAGAGTGAAATTAATAGTTTCTTAAGAGAGAATAAGACACATTTTGCAAAAAGCTATTTGCTCTACCAAGAAGCATCCGAAGTATAAATACTACTTGCAAGTTGTCAATAAAGCACACATGGACAGCCCTAGAGTCATAGATTTTTTAAAGTTTTGTCACAATAAGCCACACAAAATTCACGAATATAGCCAATTTTGTACTTTTTAACAAAATCAAAAATCGCGAAAAACAATTCTTTTAAAACAGTTTTAAAAACAATTTTAGAAAAGTGTTCAAAATTCCGAACACCTGTGGTGTCAAGTCAGCCAAGCGATCAGGAATGTCCCTAAAATGCATGTCCTATATTCTCTTAATATTAACACGATTATGAAATTTACATAAGTAAAAACCTAAAACATGGCCTAACCTTTGCGTAACTATAATATGACCTAAAATAGGCCTATAATAATAATAATAATAATAATAATAATAATAATAATAATAATAATAATAATAATAGCAGTCTTGGCAACTGCTTAAAAATCCTGTTCCTTTTCAAAAAATGGAATCGAGACGTTCCTCGGAAATAATTGATCGATAGAATGGATATTGATTAACGTCTCATTTTTATGCACTTTGGCTATTCGAGACGATGAGTGGCAATAAATAAGGATGAACAGAAGGGAAGAGGGGAAACCCGGTACCGGCACGTAGCCTACTCCTTTCGAAAACTACCAAGGGGACCAACGGCTTAACGTCCCATCCGAAAGGACGGTGTAACCTTGACAGTTGACAGTCGAAAAGGTTCCTTCACTAACCCGGACTGCCGAGCAGACGTCGAGGAAAACAAAGCCGTTACACCAGCTCTCGAACCCTCCATCTGCTCTAACCAGCGGTATACGTGTGTTCCAGGGCAGAGCGTTCACCCACTCTACCCCTGACCCCGCCCGAAGGCGGCTTTACTTCGGTGTTCGAGTGGGAACCGGTTAAACGACCTCGACTAAACCGAATAATTGATTTAAATAATCTTGTGACTTCCCGTGTGTTCCTTGGGAAATTTTTTTTTCTTTTTTCTATTTTTTTATTACTTTTTATTTACCATTACTTTTAATGGTAAATTAACTCCCAATCACGTTTATTATAATAATTGATTTAAATAATAATAAACGTGATTGGAGTTAATTTACCATTACCTACTTTAATTAGTAAAATAATAAATAGAAAAAACTGCCAAAATTTAGCCCAAGGAACACACGGGAAGTCCCAAGATATCTTATAATTTTATTTACGATATCAAGTACTGGGTACCGGAATTCGACGGGATTACGACGGCGAAAGGAACTGATAAAGGATCGTTGAATCGGTTCCAATTTCCCATGAAATAGTAACTTCTCATGTTACAAGTTCCTGATTTAAGAAAAGGAACACATTCCCATTAAAGTTCTTGCAAAATGAACACGTTCCTCCCCAAGACTGAATAATAGAGTAGATAGGCCCTAAGCAAGATATTAGGGTAATGTAGATCAATGTCTAAATACAAAATCAAATTTGAACAGGTCAAGTAGTATATTATTTTATGCACAATTTTAAAGCTGTTCTTTACTACAGAAAATTAAATAAAAAAAGTAATATTTCTGGTACTTGCAGATTCAATAGGCCTACCTTCCTCAAGGCTATACCGATAGTGAATTTAATTTTCTGTAGTAAAGAACACTCCTAATATTGTGCTATAGTGAAATAATGGAAGGTGGGTACTAGCAGAGCCATACTGAAAACCGTACTTTTACAAATGGAATTTTGTTGTTGAATGACGACTGTTAGCTCTGTGAACAAACGCTAACTTCGTTCTTCATGCAACAGTCAGGGGCTCTTTGAAACCTTTGAACTTAGATATGCTATGAATTTGGGTACATTACATTAATGTGACCTCATCGTCCCGCACCTCTGCTTCGGCACTGTAAGGGGCGTGCCGGTTCTCTCTGGAATAATCGGGAATTATACCAGAGCTATTGTGGTAAAATGTAGTGCTTATAGTTTTTATAGAGGATACGTACACGTTTAAAAATGGCAAAAACGCATCTAGCCAATACCTCCATCGAAAACAAATTTTGAAAAGTTGATGTTGAAATTTATTTTTACAATACTGTTATGGAATTACCATACACATTAACATGATAACAATGACAAAACACAACCACAATAAAAGGGTAGAAAAAGAAGGTTAAAGAAACCAAAAACACTCATCAATCAACGCAACTGGAAAAAACGTTCGCGAAGCGGCCTAGTTCTAAGAAAGAAAATGCATGTTGATTTCTTTTGAATACTTAAAGAACATATACAGATCAGCTAAGGCACATCTGCAATCAGCCTCGGAAGCGAATAGAATAGGCTATGGAAGTATCGTAATAGAACAAGGAAAAGTGTGGGAAAGAAGAAACAATGGAACAAAGTAGTTTAGAATTAGAAGTACAACAGCACAATTCAGCCTAGATTAGGGCCATGATTCACTAGTGATTGAAGCACATGCATTTGAAAGCAGCGAATGTGAATTGGCGGGAATGGAATACAGGATAGGTAACATCTATGTGATATCAATGCTGAAAAGGTACCATGAAGAATGTCAAGGGGCATGGACTCAGTTATTGAGATGCAAATGAAATGACATAAATATTAAAAAATCAAGTGTCTTTGAGCAGTGGTTAATTTGTACAGAAGGTGGGGATACGCATTTTGAAAATATCGAGGTGTATGGACTTGCATTGTGCTGCAAGGGGTCTGGGGCAAAGCTCCAGCCGCCGGAGGTGAAATTCTATACGTCCTTTTTTTACCCTCTAGATAGCTTGTAGTGCGATCTGAGGCTGGAAGACACTAAATTACCAATTGCAATAATTTATTGGAAACGTTTTAAAAGTGCGTTTCTTTCTAAGGAGTTTTGATTTATAAAATGTGGGTATACTGTGATACCCAGGAACATAGGTGGATGCGCTCCATTACAAATTAACCACTGCTATGGGAGCATAAAGAAGTGTTAGAAAAACACACATGGATTATGTTATTAAGTTAATGTGCATGTTTATTTTTTCTTATCATTAATTTCCTTTCAAGTCAACAATATACTGAATAATTCCATCATAAATTAATGTTCATATTGAATGATTCAATGATTGGATATTGCTTAACGTCTCATATTAATGCACTTTGTGTGTTCATATTGAGAAACTCATATGCCTAAAAGGTTGATATGTGTAGTATTCACCTTAATGCTTATGCGTATTATCCTAATATAAAAATATTACATGGAAGGCATACTCCGTAAGCATTAGACTGAAAATAGGCATATAGTAAGACTATATAATATACACAATATTGTGTAGTCAAGAGTACTGTTAACAATTTGATTCAAATTAAATGTAGGTCTGCATTTAACAATATATGCAGAGTTGGACGTGGCAACAGATAATGATGCAGTACCTAGGCCTTTAATAATAAGTAAACAATGAAAAAGCAGCATTATACAAAATATCTAATGCTTCATTATTACAGAAGGTTTATGAAAACTAGAAAAGCTTTGGTGAAAATCAAAATAGGTTTCATATATGGTTGGTCTATCACGGTTTCAAACAACAATACTTTCATATTTTTTATTTTCTACCTTAGCTCAACATTCAGCAAAATGTAAGGAATATTGTGTAGATACAATTTTTTTAAATTATCACCTAGGCCTATATTATTTTAATTTGTGAGCTTTCACAACCCAGAACATTTAAGAAATCATTATTAGGCCTACATAACAGTATTTTGTGGGCCATTTCACTGCACGAGTTACTTTATAAATATTTATGTATTACAAATTTCATTTAGCTTAATTAATTACTCGGGATGGTGAATCTTGATTTTTGAGTTTGAACCTAACTCAAACTTGTGAACAAACAAAAATGCAAACTGGAACCAAACTCTTACAAATCTGTTTAGAAACTGAAAACGAGTCAAGTGGTCCTTGGCCTATAAATCAGGATGAAAGGAAAATTGTGACTACTATAAAGATTGAGTTGTAAATTAAAATATCACATTGCCATAGAGACTAATCAAATTTTGGTGAAAGTATTTATTCTAACAGGTATAATATAGGCTAGGTAAGTCTATTCTAGAGAAAAAAGGAAGTGAAAAGTTCAATCAACATCCAACAAAATGTAAAGAATATTTTTTAGGCCTAGGCCTGATATACCAGCATATTATTGTCAATTTTGTGCTTTCATAGCCCGAAATATTAAAGAACACATACACTGTGCATTATTTTGCTGGTCTATTGCAGTTTTCCCAGTCTTTTAGCTTCCACTTCGTTCCATGTTATTCCTCTTTTCTCAACAATGTGTTTTTACAATAAAAATAAATAAATTTAAAATTCCCATTTGAATTAATGGTGGGTCCAATCTTAAGCATAGCCTTGAATGAAGAAATGCCTTTAGGACTATGTACACAATTATGTAGTCATTAGTCAAGCAAGAATAGAGTAACATTTCATTGTACATTAAACCAGTGGTTCCCAACCGGTGGGCCGCGGAGTAGTACCAAGTGGGCCGCGAGTTTTCAAATTTAAAAAAAATTAATGCCTTTAAACTATCATGAACAACTAGTTTTGATTTTAGTCAAACCGATATTAAATACAAATTTGCGGTAGACTGCGAAAAAACAAAAAATCACTTGTTAATAGTGATAGTAATCGTGCCATAATGTTGTGCTCTCCCTATCAAATGTTAGCTAGTTCAACTCTAGTTAGCCCGTGGTCAACCCTTGTTGTCCTGAGTTTAGGTTCCCATCCATCCATCCTGCGAGGGTGAGGTTACCGTTAGAAGGCTGAGGTCAGTGTCTCTTGCGCAAGTGTTTGTGAGTGGTGAGTGAATTCTGTGCAGTGCGTGTATGTTTGTGGGTGTTGCAATGAAGCAAATAGGATTAAGACAAGTTTTTTACAAAGATATTACTAGGAATAAGCCCGAGTCTTCTGGCACGAGAAATGAATTAGCATCTGACCCTAATGTTGAAACACCGACTACACAAGTTGAAGTTATGGATGCGACAGACACGGAAAGTGAGCAAAGTGACAAACCAACAGTGAGTAATAACAACAGGAAGAAAGTTGTTAATAGAAAATACAATCATGATTATATCAAATATGGAGTCATTGCTCATATGGATCGAATCCGCAGTGTGTTGTTTGCGGGGAAGTTTTATCAAAGGAAGCCATGAAACCTGTTAAACTCAAAAGACATTTATTTACCAAACACAGCAATGTTCAAAATAAATCCATCAATTATTTCAAAAGAAAGGCAGAAGAAATTTCATCACAAAAGAAACTACTTAATCAAATTTGCATCTAGTACTAGCAAAGATGCATTAAAAGCCTCCTTTCTGGTCGCGTTGCACATTTCTAAATAAAAAAAGCATTCACTATTGCCTATTGGAGAAGATCTAATATTGCCGTCTATGGTTGATTCGTGCAATCGTTTAGGGTGAAGAAGCAGCAAAGAAAATTTGCAATAATATCCCATTGTCAAACAATACCGTTTCAAGGCGTATAATTGAAATGACCGATGATGTCGAAACTACATTGATTGAACACATTAAGACTTCAAAATGGTTCTCTATCCAAATGGATGAATCCACGGATATCGCAAACAAAGCTCTTTTATTAGTATACCGGTATGTAAAATAATTCGTTGATTTCAATACAAATGAATTAAAAGAAGATATTCTAAGTTGTTTTGAACTACCGGGCAAAACAACCTGTGTTGAAGTAATCCGTGTTGTTAATGAATGAATATATGCAAGAAAATGAGCTTTTGTGGAAACATTGCATAGGCGTGTGCACAGATGGAGCTGCTGCAATGACCGGAAGACATGCAGGAGTTGTGGCTAGAATAAAAGAGGTTGCTTGCCATGATATGTGTGCTACACATTGCATTATTCATAGAGAAATGTTAGCAAGTAAAAAAATGTCCCCCAAGCTCAATGAAGTTTTACTTACAGCTGACAAGGTAGTCAATATAATTAAGGCCAGTTTGTTGAATTCTCAACTCTTTGGATTATTGTGTGGCAAAATGGGTTCCGAACATTGACAACTACTAATGCATGCGGAGGTGAGATGATGTTATCTCGCAGACGCGTGTTGAGAA
The DNA here is from genome assembly GCA_024449915.1 of Sweltsa coloradensis. Classification (NCBI taxonomy): domain Eukaryota; kingdom Metazoa; phylum Arthropoda; class Insecta; order Plecoptera; family Chloroperlidae; genus Sweltsa; species Sweltsa coloradensis. The sequence continues at coordinate 11,765 of JAMZAV010001353.1, forward strand.
GGCTGTACGATTTGAGACATGAAATTACAATTTTTTAAAATGAAAAAATCATCTTGCAGAAAACCTTTCTTACTTGCACTGGCTAGCCAAACTGGCATATCTCACGGATATTTTTCAACACTTGAATGACCTTAACTTAAGTTTGCAGGGCCCATCTAAAAATGTTTTTGATATGTACAACCACATCAAAGGTTTTAAGAAGCAAATAAACAACTGGCGCAAAAGGGCAGAAAACCAGGGCTTCGATTCATGTCCGGTACTCACAGATTTAATGGAAGGAAACGAAGGTATGGATGAGATAAACAAGGAAGAGCTGCGTGTGATCGTTGAAGCGCATTTAACAACGTTGCATGACAAGTTTGAAGAATACTTTCCTCCGGAAACCGGCCCGCGAAATGGAAATCTTTAGATTTTAGATCCGTTTGGTACTCACACTATGGATAACTTCACTTCAATCGAGGAAGAATCCTTCGTTGATCTGACGTCACCTTGGTCTCTTTGAAATCAAAACACAGTGTTGCCGCGTTTTGGATAAAGATAAGGACTGACAATCTGAGCTTAAGTGAAAGGGCCATGAAAACTTTGCTTCCATTTTCCTCCACATATCTTTGTAAATCGGGATTTTCTGCTGTGACAACAAAAACCAAACAATGAAGCCGTCTGAACCTGCAGTCAACATTACGCCTGTCACTTTTGAATATCAGCCCCAACATCGATCGTCTGTTGAAGAGAAAGCAAGCCCAAGTTTTGCATTAAAGCGGTATATAATCAAATTATTTGTTGTTCATCTTTGATGCACAAATTTAATTATTTCTTGAAGGTCTGATTTTGAATGTGATAAGTGTGACATTTGTATTTATAGCTTTAGGTAGGCTACGTGGTTAAGTGGTAAAGTTAACATTTTCTTCAAACTCAATTACAGCTACCTCTCCCACACAAACATCTTCTTTACAATGGGCTACCAAATATTTTTAAAAAATTAAGTGGGCCGCGGTATACAAAAGGTTGGGAACCACTGCATTAAACAACATACATACAGTGACATTAAATGAATAATAATACCAGCATTGTGCACATTAGATACATTTTTACACACTTCCTTCTCTTCCAATATTAGGGAGCAAAGCTTTTCTGACCGTCTGCAAGTGTCAAGTCTCGCGATAAATACCTTCCACGACCTACGATTTACATTGACCTTTTTGTTTTATACATTGCATTTTGGTGACCCTTGAAGTCAATTTAAAAGGTTCTTGGCACATCCACCAAGAGATTTCAATGCAAGATGAGGTTTTATTTATATCTTCTTCAACAATCTGTTAATTACATAGCTTTACTTACAATATTATGGTTGTTGTTTTTTACCATGGACATAGATTTATTAGCCTCTTTAAAATTCACACAAACAACGAAAGAGCTTCAGTGAAAAGTGTTTAAGTGAAAATAAGATATTCGGTAGCAGAGAACACTTTGTCAAGTAGACAAACTAATGAAAACCTAGACCAACTGAGTTCAATGAAAATTATTTTCAGTGAAATTGTTTTTTAACAATTGTAACATAGCACTGAAATAAGAGTGGGTACCTACTCAAGAAAATATAGAAACAAGGATCAACCTATTTTTAACAGTATTGTACAGCACGTGTTGCAAACTTAAACCAAGTGGTAAGAATACTAACTAGGAGATGTACTGAGAACTAAAATGAGTAAGGAAAAATAACATCAACTCCAGGCTACCTTATAAATCACAAAGAAAACAGCAATGTACAATAACGTGTTACTTTCTTCATGTTAAGGACTAGGATGTTTCCCAAAGGTCCATAACAAGCATCAGTCTAATTTCATGTCATGTTCGGGTTTTATGGCGAGACGTGACAAAAAGACAGACTGACAGAAAAGTGGTGCATTTAGGGGACTTTTGCTCCCTAATTATGTCTATTTTCCCATGATATCATTGAACACCAGTAATTAGTAGGGTTAAAATAACGAGTCAAAATTTAAGCCCACCCTGTAAAGAGGCTTACGAATGACTTTCTGCAAGGCCATATAGCCCAGACTAGGGTTGTTTTCTTCATCGACAGGTTCTGGTGCTTCCGCACTAACCTCATATCGGCTCGACCTGTACTTCAAGCACTTCTTACAATTAGGAAGACTTTGAAGGATATTCAGAAGCACTGGGTGGCTGAGACCAAAGAATTCGGCACCTCGAGGGCAATTAGTAGGCAAGTTGACACTGAAGTTTTGATTGATCATCTGCATCAGCTGGAGGTGGCAACTGTCTGGGGTGTCACCCGATATTGGATCGTTCAACTCGTCCATGTGGATCTGAAATCTGTAAACAAAATTCACTGTAAGCCTATATTATGTTTTCAGTTTTCATACAAAAAGGTGCACACTTAAACATTTACAGATATTGGCTTTTGCCCATTTAGCAAAGCAAAGAAGCAGCAGTACCACCTAGTATTGACAATCAATAGGTCTTTATGGTAAGCGTAAACCTAACATTTTTTCAAAACCCTACTAGAATCATTGATGTTGAACCTGAGTATGACACACGTGTCACAAGGTGATACCATTTTGGGTAGCAAACAACACGATCCTCACATATGTCATATTTTATCATTACAAAACAACAAAATAAAATACCCAATTCGTTGCTTAGATTACCTACATACCGGTAAATGAATATTGCAGACAAATTTGTGTCTTGTATGCTACAGTTCTGGGCAGGCATGATTCTGTGGCTGCATTGCATTATAACTTCAGTACTATGTGTATGGTAGAACACCACTGTCAGCAAGAAAGCACGCATGTTGGGAGTTTGATTTGTACAGCCAACTAACCTCCTATTTTATAGAAATCAATCCAGAAATTAAATAATCCATCCCAGCAGGGTATCGAACCCCGGTCTCCCGATTGCTGGTCGAATGTTTTACCCCTAAGCTACCGGGACGGTCAACTTCATAACATCTGGATTGTTGGTGCATTCTAGATCTGAATTCTGAATAGATTGGAACAGTACTGCAACGTTTTAATTTTTGGATTGATTTCTATAAAATCAAATACACCAACAGGAGTGTTTCCCGATTAATGAAATTGAGAAATAACCTCCTATCGTTTTATAATTAAAAATATCTACTCATGAAACACCCATTTACAAATGCCTAAATACGCAACCGAGTGGCACACGCAGTTCAATCAGTTCAGGATTGACAAAAATTGAAATAATAAATATTGAAATAAAAGTTTGCCATCACTGCACTAGACAATGTTAACGTAAAATAACTGTAGTGAGACGAGGTCATGACTAGTATTACAGGGCTGCTTGACAGATGACCCTGTCAAGTGTAGGCGTTACATACGGGTTGAGGTGTAAATATAGTGTTGAGTACGCTGTTTTGATCCTCTTTGCAAATTGGCAATGTTTTTAAATGAGTATGTGGATCTGATCGAGCATGCATGGCTCATGGCTCGGCTAGGTCACAGATTTCCACATCGTCATCTGAGTAAAAGAATGCTTTTTCTGAAGTGGTAAGTATCACCAATTTATATGAAGCTAACCAAGCATTTGGTAGATTAATGGCCAAATCACTTCTCTGACAGATATCATGCATGCCAAGTGCCTAGGCTAGTTTCTAGGAACGGGACGTTTACTAGTATGATTACGCCATACGCTGTTTAAGTGTGATGTCACTACATAGCAACTGTATGAAAACCGTTTGTTTAAAACCAAGATGGTAGGGCCCTAGTAGACTTGAGCAGGTGACTATTTTAGCATAATGTTATGATGAAATATTGTGATTTGTCCCACAGCCTAGCAACTATATGGCAAGTTGGCAACGGTTTGTGTAAAGCCATGATTGCAGCACCCATGCGACCTTGTAACCCTTAACAGCATATTAATATAGCAGATAATAATAACTTGTCAATTATTTTGTACACAACAGTCAACAAATAACAAAATAATATAGCATACTGAATCTGCTGTCCAACACGATTTTGGGTCATACTTTTGCAGGTTATGATATTGAATTATTCACATTTGAATTTTGATATGCTTTTTTGGTCTTTAAATCTGAAATGAAATTCCCGCAGTCACCGGGCAGGTAAGCTGTTGGGTTCCCTATCCATGTCCAATAAGCTGCTACACTGCTATCAACTTGGAATCCCGGTTGTTGTTCTTTACATTTCCTTTTTTGAAGAAATTAATTACTAAATGAAATAGGTATGCCTACTTTGGGCTAAAGGGCCAAACAGGTGAGAGTTGGCTAGATAACTTACTTGGGGTAGGCTCCACCATCTAGTATCCTGCAATTGTATACACGCCTAGTCTCAGCGTACTTGGTGCTGGAGTAGATTCGAGTTGAGCAAAACCCAACTGGATATATCACTTCGTCTGTGTGATATGCGGGACGGTCGTGAACAATTTCTCCAAAGCTGTCGATTATTAGCTGTCCTAGAATGATTGGAGTTATCGGCTGGCCAAATGCATCAAGGTCAATTGGTGGCACCAACTTTTTTTGCATGGCCGTGGAAATACATAATGGTTTTGGCTTCATGATCCTAGCCTTTTTGGGTTTCAGGATCATTCTTTTTGGTATGCGTACCGGTACCGGTACAGGTACTTCTTCTTTAATCACTTTAACATTATCTTTTGGCACCTTAACCTTTGAATAGTCTCTATGTGTCTTTAAACCATTTGCTTTTGAGACTTCTTTGTTCAATTTTATTCCACCACATGAAGTATCTAGCATTGTATTTGTAGGTGCCGGATTTTTTTTTTTTAATATCATTCTTTTGTGTACTGGACCAACAGCCGGTGAAATTATTAGATCTCCGACATTCATGTCACAAACCTGCAACTGGTTATTAGTTTCGGATGATGCCTGGTGATACACGAGTTTTTTTGCTAAATATCGTCTTTTTCCCATGGCTACTAACATTTTATCTTGAGTTTCAGCAATTTGGTCACAGTATCCCACATTGATCTAGAAAAAATATAATATAATTTTACTCTCCACAAAAAAGCATAATATAAGGGTAAAAAATTACAGGTCACTACTCAAGGGAGTAGGCCTATGCCAAAAGTTCTGACTTAGGCCTACATACAATACACATTTGAATGGTATCTGTATGATCACATAGGATCCAATTGTTAACCGTATGCATAGGCGCTAACTTTTTTAAAAAGTCAAGGGGTGCTCTAATGTATTTCCCAAAATATTAATTAAGTTGTTTGCATGACGTTTCTGTGCATTATTTAGCCGTAAAATGCAATGCACATTTGCTCTCAACTACTAGTCTTGTGTACAGGTCTTACTATTCCAAAAATCAACTCATTTGAATCTTTTTGGTCAGTGCTATGTCAGTGCAAGTGATGAGTATACATTGTTTACTACATGGATTGTTTACATTTTGACTGGGAAATAGGCTTGCACAAAAAGTACATAAGCTAACCTAGGCCTACATTAATAAAATGTTCTTTTTGTTATTTATTAATTTTGCATCCTAACAGTACAAACAACATTCAGATTTTCAGACATACAGAGAACTATTTGAGTGAGTTTGGTTTTCGAAACCAGTACTGAGGATCTGTTTGAAAGTTCCAGTCATTATATTGCCTCTTATTGCCGAAGGCGCAAATATTTGCGTATTTGTAACTTCCAAGTGCATAAAAACACGTTAAAAATTTAAAATGGCATAGTGCCTAATAGGTGATGGTCCACGACACAATCAAAATCTCATGGTGGTGGTGGGCAATTTCTTCACCTAGGCCTGTTCGGTATGAAAATTTTCGTACCGGTATCTGAAAATACCGGTATAGGCATCGGTAAACGGTTAAAATACCGATGCCGTTTATTCGGTATATACCGGTTAATGTCCGGTATTTATCGTTATACTGGTTTATACCAAACAATCAGTATAAACCGGTGAAATGGATAATCGGTACATATTCACCAATATACCGGTTTAAACAGAATAACCGGTATAACGGTATTAACCGGTTTATACCGATTAACCGGCTTACGTTAAATAACCAATATACCGGTTTATATTGAACAACCAATTAATCGAATTCGATGCAACCTAATTGCTTTCATCGACCTTGCTCTTATAGTAAGCCCTTCTATGAAATGAACTATAATCTCGAATATCAGGTTACTGTTACGTTAGCAGGTTACTATAATATGTATTATTGTTTTTTCGGTACTTGTTCATTAACGGGACCCCCCTCAATTTTTTGTTAATTGGTCCCCCCCATCGTCGTTTTTTTACTTATTTCTGTTAACAATAAATAATTACAACTTGCGAGGAGTTCAATATGACTCTGACAGTGAACTTGACTCACACGTTCAACGTGACTCAGGCGAGTACATCCATTAGGACGCGTAGGCCTACATGAGAGCAGTCGTCACCGTGCAGCTGACATTGACGTTCACGGACACCAAATGAACCTTCAAAACCTTTAACGTCGCTATTTCAAACGAAAGTACTTTTCCATTGACAGTCCTTTATATTTAAAATAGCGACGTTAAAGGTTTTGTAGGTGGAGTATGTTGGCGTAGGCAGTGTCACTCCTGGCACAAAGTATGTAGCCGGAAAGGATGTTTTCGAGGTTTTGTCCTAAATAATTGTGTTTTCCTGACCTCCCGAAACTCAGATGGAGTATATGTAGTAGTTATGATTGTCAAATGAAATATTTTTACTGAATTTTTACATTTTTTGGAGGGGGTCCCGTTAATGAACAAGTACCGTTTTTTCATTTGAAAAATACAATTTTTCTTACTCAGTCGTAACTGACAGTACTGACTGTCCGTCCGCCGTCGCACATGCCAAGCAAATCAGGCCCACTTTGATTATTTTTTTTACGACGTCACAGTGCACTGACACAGACGGTGTTGACAATGGCCATAACAAAACATAGCAAAACATAATATAACGCACGCACACACGCACGTTGCATTGCATTTTGTCAAAATTCTATGATCGTTGGTAGCCATTGGTAAGCTGACGCACATTGCTAGTGATGCCGTTTCACCGATTTCCTATTCAACCGGTAACACGGGCTATCGGTTTACCGGTTTAAACCCACAATCGTTATACCTAACCTGAACACCAAAAACTGGCGTGCTAGAATAACTGGTTGTACCGAAACTCAGTTAATATCGAAAATCGGTACACCGGTTCATACCGAAACTCGATTTAACAGTTTATACCAAAAACCGGTATACCAATTAACACAAAATAACGGCAACACCTAAAAACGGTATACCGGTTAATACCAAAATACCGGTTATTTAGCAACTTGTACACCGGTTTGTCGGTATACAAAATAAACGGTATACCGAATGACCGAACAGGTGTATCTTCACTGCCCCATTCTGTATCCGCCACTGTTTTATATCAGTTTTAAGCAGTAGCAAAACATCATCTTCATTTTGCACTTCAAGTTCTTTGCCACGAGCAACATCTAGAAACATCTCCATGCAATACCAATTGCTCACTACCTATATGTCACTCTTATAGAAATCTTTAACATGAGTTTTATTTGTTTGACCAATTCAAAATTGCTCTATATTTTGAAGACGTGTTGAGAAATCGATTGATTAAGCCACCTACTACTGAAAATTTTACCTCAAAGTACACCACCTTAAACTAAACATATCTTTAGGAGTTTCAAACTAATAAGGCTAACCGCCATCGTGAAACAGCTATCAGGAGGACAGGCATGGCTAAGCAATGTTGATTTAAGTCTGAAATAAGTAAAATTAGCAAAAACAGCATTTCTCTACGTCAACACGTTCTCTAGTTATTTGGTCTCCCTTTTCCGTCTACTAGTGTGTGACGTCACACTGGCTTAACCACTCAACCCCGATAGAAGCGGCAGTGTAATATCGCGTGGCAGCAAACGTTCATTCTTACATCTGATATGCAATAAGCACCAGCATCTTCAATTTTTGAATACATAGAGTTGAATATTCGTTTTAAAGTATGCAGAAAACATACTTGAATTAGGCCCATGTTGTTTAGGGGCTTGCCAATTGCCAATACAATTTAATACAAACACATGCATTTTAACTTTTGTCTCCCACACCGACTGTTGTGCACTCAACGTATTTAGGGTGAGTAGCACAGGCGGCTTCCACGCTTGCCACCGGATGGTGCATAACAAGTGCAAGGCTACCTTGTGAGATGCGTGCGAGATTCTATTACTTTTGTTCTGTTGTAGGCCTAATTAGGCCATAGACATGCGTGCCGATTGGAAGCCATCATGAAAGGGGAAAATCACATAGAGATGCCATTAGTATGGCACCATACATACCATACTGTACCATACATATGGTGTCTCTACTATATATATATATATATATAAACATATTGTTTTTTACTGGGGCTTTTTGCCGCGAATAATTTATTAAAGAAGAGGGCACTGACTTACCCCTCCTCTCCTCTTCTTTAATAAATTATTCGCGGCAAAAAGCCCCAGTAAAAAACAATATGTTTACATATGTCCGCGAAAATCTGAAATTAAATATATATATATATATATAGTAGAGACACCATATGTATGGTACCATACATATGGTATCTCTATGGGACCGTGGAGTAGACTGATTGTCGACCACTGTTTTTCCCCTTTCATGATGGCTTCCAATTGGCATGCTCCCCAAGGCCATACTAATTAGGCAATTCCACGGGAACAGTATTAATTATCATTTAACACACTAAGCCTATAAATATTCATAATCCTACTGATTATTGTAGGTAAGTTTTTGCACATCTTATAAATATAATTGCAAATAACAACTAGAAGTTGACTTTTAATTATGCAATATAAGTTTATTTTAAATACTTATATTTAATTGATATAAAACTAATTATTTCCATTGCAACAGACCTACATAGAAAAAGCCATGGTTAAAAGTTGGTTTAATTAATCAGAAATTCCTGTGAATTGAGTTAAATTGGAATAATTGTATTGATTGTACACATACAAGGGTTAGATACAAATAATGTTGTTGACATCTGTAAGGATATGTTTGTATCTATTTATTTAATATTAATTAATGTATATAAATAAATAGTAGCCTGTCCCAACTAAATCAACACATCTTTTCCACATTTTTTTTGCAACAGAGCAGGTTATTATGCAGTTGGTACTTGCTTGAGCCTGAACTATTTCCGAAACAGCCGGCAGCGAGCGCCAAGGCTTCCCGACGAGGCCCAAATCACGTTGCACGAATGGCAGGTCGAAGCGAGGAGACGAAAGTTAAAACGCATGTTATTTTTCATTAATTAATTGCCAAGCCACTAAAAAGACATTCCAATCTGGTAACAGCATTATTGTGCACAAATATTCTACTGTACGTATACCCATTTGGTTATCCTGCCATTCGATGCGCGTAAGCGATTATGAAGAACGTTTACTTCCATGTGGTATTATATTGCCGCCCAAATCATCTTCTAGTGGCTAGGCTAATATGTTGTCACACGTTAGTAGACGGAAAGGCGAGCGCCAAACGGCAGGTACCATGCTGACTGACAGCTCTAATGTTGACACATGTTGTCGTTAAATAGTATCTAGAATACTATATTAAAATTTACCATTACCATGCGGGTCCTCCTTTAAGGCCTTCTTCTTGGTCGAGGGATCGGAGGCTCGTCAATATCATATATACTTATGAGCCAGCAACATACTTTCATACCAAATCAAAGGAAAGCATGTATCACGTTTTTCCAAGAGGCCAGCTGTTACTGACTCAACACTTGATTTTGCGGCTTTAAAGGCCCAGTCTTGTCTTGAAGTCGTAACAGCTATTTTTTCCATGTACTGTTCTACGTAAGTAGAAAAAAGAATTTTGAAAATCGGTTGAACGAAATCGGATTTATTTACATTTGAACCGAGGCGCGCTAAGACTACGTGTGACGTCACTTGGGGGAGAGAAACGAGCTCGGCCGGTCGTCCGCTACCTGCTACCCTCAATCACAGCGATGTCTGCGTGAGGGAGGCCGTATCATGTTGAGGCGATCACACCATGGATCACACAAACATAGGAAAAAACATATGGTATATTTCTTTCAATCAATGTATTTTGCATAACTTTTTATTGTAGTGAAGGAAATCGTGTCTTATTGATAATATATAACGAAATGCCATGATCATTATTACGCTCATTACTATACATCCGAATTGACTCAACACGTTTTCACCATTGTCACAAGATTTAAAAAACAACACAAATATACACAACACACAACATGAATATGAAACACAAAATATGAACACACTAAAGCACAAGGTACATGCAGTTTTCTCATAAGTTTTCATTACCGGTACCCGAGTGATCGCGTAACACTGGTGGGCTCCGCCAACCCTCTACCTGGCTATCGGTATGCGGGTGGGCTCACGCCAAGTGACGTATCGCTAGGAAGGGTGCAGCCAACAAGGCGCGCGAATAGCTTTAAAACTTGTTGGGTGATTTTGTTGTATTCTTTTCTGATCTCTATGATAATCCACACACATAACACACATCCAGAACAGATGTAAACAATGCTGCTGAGTTATTTGTCCAAACATTGACAGGCCACATACAGAATAACACAAAAATTAAACACAGTACAAAAGGGAGGGCTAAAAATAAAAAACTTGCTCCGTGGATGAATGATATGTTATTACAATCAATGCAAAAAAGAGATAGGCTGTTTCAGAGAGTTAAAAAGCACAATAAATTTTGCGAGAACAATAATATTGCTTTTAATGATAACATTATTTTAAGTTTGAAAATATATAGGAAAAGGGTTAACAGAGATAAAACTCACAGAACTGGTTTACTTCAGGGATAAAATTCAAGAAGCATGCTCTGAGAATAAAAAGATGTGGAATGTCATAAATTTAGTAACCAACAGTGGTAAACAAAAACAAATATATTTAGAGGAAATTAAAATAGACGGCTTAACTTTGACAAAACACAACTCTATAGCAGATAGTTTTGGGGAATATTTTGCAAACGTAGGAATTGAACTGAGAAATAACCTGAATGAAAATGAAAACACTGTTCCTCATCATACAGAAAGCCTGCAAGGTCCATCAGACCTTAACCTACCAGTCGCAACTAACCAAGTTCTTTCGACACTACATCCTGTGCAACCTGAGGAGTTAGTAAAAAACATAAATAATTTAAAAAATTCTTCTGCTAGTGGGCATGACAATATTAGTGTGTACACTGAGCAATAACGGCTGTTATGCCCTCAAAATATTACAAAAAAATACCGGTACTAAAATTGAAATTTCGCGCCAAAGTGAAAATTTTAAAAATATCCAATTAAGCAAGGTTTATGAAGTTAAATTGAATGAAATACCTAAAAAGTTCAGAAAAACAAGTCAAAGATTACCACACATTATGATTAATAACTCAATTTCTAGGCGAAGCTTTTCAATTAAGGGCCACAAGAGACGTTTGGGTTTATTCAACAATAAATGGCAACAGAAGCTACCACTATTATTGAATGGTTTTAAAAGGGTTTATATATGCTATACCTCACTGTAGCCCTACTACTCACTCACTCACTTACTCACTGGGTGTCTCCTGTGCCTTTGTCGTCCACTTCACATACTGAATTGTCCCTCATAATATCGATGAAATTTGCAGTTTACCTTCACAGATTTTAAGTATAGAATTTATGCAGTAATAAAAATGATAGGCTTGAAGAGTTGCAATTGGTATGGATTAATTTTATAAAGTGGATAATGAGAATGATTTTAAGGAAAATACAAGGAATTTAGGCTGTCAAAATAATAAACAAAGTTCATTAGGCATTCGTCAGGATTTGGTATATTGGTATTATAGTAGTACAATGGTACAACAATACAAGAATGCGGATGAAAAACAAACCTACCTACTCAGCTGATCAGCACTAAATAATCCCTGACATGGTGGTTGAGTCCACCCTTATTAAGTTTACGCTGTGGCTATTTAACCGTAGCTACAGAAAAATTACGTTATACAATTTAACCGTAGACTACTACGGTAAATTTAAGCATGCTCCGTAGCTACGGGAACGACGGTAGAGTTTAGCCGTAGACTTTTGGCTTAGGCCTACGGAAGATTTACGACCACTAAACCGAAGCTCCGGACAAGTTTCGTACTTTTAATAATTATTTAACGCCGTTCTATGCCTACAGATGAAATTGTTGCACGCCATAGGCGGCCAGCCTACACGTAAACATTAGGATGTTATTGCTCCCGTCCTACATAGGCCCTACACATACAGTAGGCCTAGCGCAAATCTATTTGTAGGATTCATTACTTTCGAGTTTCGAGACTGTGACTGTTCATGTTGCCGTCTTTCTACGCAGTCATGAAGGAAATTGAAGCAAATAAAATACAATCTGCATCAAAGCGATCGCATGTAGGCCTAAACATGGCCTAGAATAGTCGAAATCGCGTTACGGCACCAAAAAGTCTAGAACTCTAGGTCTAGGCCTGAAGAAGATGGGGAGGGGGAGGGGCTTACGGGCTTCATGATGCCGTCTTTCTACGCAGTCATGAAGGAAATTGAATAGGGTGACCAGATGTCCCGGAAATTCCAGGACAGTCCCGTTTTTTTGTAATGTGTCCCAGTGTCCCAAAAACGTTTTTGGGGACACTGTTTTGTCCCGGAATTTGAAAATGCCAGTTTTCAGCAATCTTACCAATACGCCTAGTGGAGTTTTTTCTATTGCTGACGTTGGAAATGCCTCGTCTCTACATCTACTAGTCGAGTCGGGCGCATGTTGAGGATTGTCATTCAGTGCCTGACCTTGAGTGGGGTGTGTTTCATGCAATGGTTTTGAGTTACAGTCGTGCTCCTGTATTTTAATTACGCATGTCACAGTGCAGTGCGTCGGAGAAGAACGTGTGGTTTTTGTTTCCGTTTCAATTGCAGTACAGACAGGTGAGGTTATTGTGTTGGGTAAACGAAAATGTGATTTAATTACGATTTCCGAAAGAATACCCATTTCTAGCTCACTCTGATGAAAGTAATATCAAGGTTAAATGTACTCTCTGTCACGTGGCCTTTTCTATCAAACACAGATGGCGCACGGACATAAAAAACATGTGCAATCAAAAAAACACACAAATCCGCAATAGCAGGTAAAGCTACCAGTAATGACAAGTTTCTTTTCATCTGAAAAGTTCGATGAAACTTAAGGCAAAACTCTCAGTGAGAACGGACTTTCTGCATCTCAAGCAATCTAGATTGTGGGATAAAGTTAAATGCACAATTTGTAGTTCTATTTTTTTAATCGCTCACGGTGTTCGTTTCGTTCGGACATTGTTGACCACTTGGAAAAGAAAAAACACAAGGAAGTCTTGTCTGCTAATGCACCAGTAAGAAAGTGCCACACTCTCAAGACTTTGGCCAGCCCTCAACCCAACCCAACGCAACCTGTCTCAGATCTCACTTCAGGCTATCTTGAGGGAAAAATTGCCCCACAAATTTTTCGCCTTTTCTTTGGTAGCCCACGCAAGTCCATACTGAATGAAAGTACATGTGTCCCGGTTTTTGCTTTTAGAAATATGGTCACCCTAAAATAGAAGCAATAAAATGCAAAAAACCTTTAACGTTTCTATTTTAAATATAAAGGACTTTCGAAAAACCTTGTGTTGCATCAAATGATAATTTTGCATCAATAAACACGTGATTGCAGTCAGGTTGTCAAATCAGGAATGGCGCCGGCGGCCTCCGCGCCGATCCCGCGGACGATTCGGATACCTTCGATTATTTCCGCTGATCGTCGTTTTGCTACGGACGATTTGTTATTGTTAATTTGTCCGTAGCCTAGGGTTAAATAGCCACTTTGTTAAAATTAAGTTTATTGTTCACATCTTTATCTCATGATGTGTCCAAGACGATGGTGCACCAATGGTACATTATTTCAAAATTGTAGCTTCCGTATGCTACCGTAGTGCAGCTCTATGTTAATGTGTACGGCAGCCTACGGTACTGTATTGCAAACGTTTGAAATATGAAAGTAGGCTTAGCTACGTAGACGGCAGGTCTTGATACAAGAAACTAACACACTTCGAACGACCCCCATAAACCTCGAAAAAGAAGATGTAAAACCTCGTTTCGTAATTGACAAAAATAGTTTCAGGTGCACTCTTAAAACAATTTCCTACAGCTGGCTCGGCAGCACGGTGGAAAACCTCGTTGTTGGTTAGCTTTATGATGGTCGGGCAAGAGCGCTAGTATACTAAAGTATTTACCTATAAATTTAAAGATCATTACTAAGTCATATGTAGCGTGAAACAAGGCTCAATTCCGGTTGCCATAATTTAAACTCATTGTGGAGGGGCAAATCTTTACAGTCAAAAAACAGCATGGGGGGTTTGGGGGGAAAGCCCCCAACAATAGTGCTGTAGGCGATTTTTAAAAAACTAGGCTTATAGAGCGTTTCAGAAAAAAAAAACGGACTGAATAAATGAAAATATTATATTGTTCATTTTTGTAGCTTAAAAACCAGAAAATCCCAAAAAATGCATTAGTAGGCCTATCGAAAATTCGCTGTGGCTATTTAACCGTAGCTACGGAAAAATTACGTTATACAATTTAACCGTAGACTACTACGGTAAATTTAAGCATGCTATTTTCTACGCTACGGGAACGGCGATAGAGTTTATCCGTAGACTTTAGTCCTAGGCCTAGGCCTACGGAAGATTTACGACCACTAAACCGAAGCTACAGACAAGTTTCGAACCTTTAATAATTGGATGAGCGTAGCGAGCGAAGCGAAGATTCCATTTCACTACACTGGAGAAAAAAATCCGGAATGTTTTTTATTCTTTCTTTTTTTGTATTTTTGTCTGTTTGTTAACACGATTCCGGCTAAACCGACACTCCAATTGCGATGAAATTTTGTGGAGGCCATCAAAATCTATGAACTTAGAACTGCACGGTTCGAAAAATCGATCGAAAAATTATTTCTCATAAAATCGCAATTTTACGATTTTTTTTTATTTTAAAAAAAATTCTTAAACTTATAACACATAGGCCTACATGCTTAATCCGATTGTAATGATTTTTTCACAGAACTTTAATTTTATGAATTAATATAGGCCTATTGTTGTGAAATTTGAGCACAATCGAAAAAAAAATTCTTATGAAAATCGCAATTTTACGATTTTTTTAATTTTTAAAACATTCTTTGACTTACCTAGCTTATACCTAACACCTACATGCTTTATCCGATTGTAATGATTTTTTCACAGAACCTTAATTTTATGAATTAATGTATTTGTGTGAAATTTGAGCACAATCAAACAATTATTTCTCATAATAATTGCAATTTTACGATTTTGCTATGATGCTGCGATAATGCTAAGGCTTTTACAATTTTCATTTTTTTTTAAAAGTGATAGGTGTTTTAGATTAAAAAACAATACATCTAAACATTTACCAGACGGATTTTATAATTTTTGTTTTGTTTGATAAATATGATCTTTTGCATTTGCTTTGTTGGAAAATGGTTGTTTTTTGTAACAAATCTATATTTCCCATACTTTAATTAAAAGACTATGCCTATAGGCCTAAATCTCATCAAAAAAGTGTCTGGTGAATTTGTCAGAGTAAGACTTGTGAGCATATTAAAAAAGAAATTATCCTTTTATCTTAAAAACTGTAGAATAAGTAGGAAAAAATGTTAGCAAATGTGCTAGAATAAAAGTTTTGAGATAATAGCATTTCAAGTTTATTTATGTTGTTTTTTGGTAAATTTGAGTGTAACATAGCCTAATGGTTCAGTTTATGAATTCACTTGGCCTTTATAACCTGTTAATCTAGGATTCTTTAAAATTGACTAAAATTGATATGAATAACACTCTATACAGCCTTAGATTAGGCCTAATATTAGTACTGGTAAGCCATTTTCCCATGCAAAATAGCATTCAGCGCTCAAGAAAAAAATCATTCAATGCTTTTAGCATTATATCAGCATAAAATGGGCCTTCAAAGTCCAACTCGCTACCTTCCCGTGGTTTGGTCTGTGAGTAGGGGAGTAGTGTATTCCCCAAAACTAAGGGCAAGCTCTGGCCGGTTGGGGTGCGTGTTGCAAAGAGAGCTCTCGCGCAACTTTTTATCACACCTTTCTTCATTCACACAGCCTTACTCATATTTATTTTCTTTTTCACTTTTTTCGTCTCCATACTTGCCGGCCCTCTCTGCAACGAGTACTCCTCCGTTCCCACACAGTTTAACCCATCCTATCCAACATCCTCACTCCTTCTTATTAACTTCCCTCGTCTTCCCTTACGTTCCTCCAATTGGAAAGCAGAAAACATGGTGGTAATCCACAATTATGGAAAAAGAAAATTTGGAAGATTCCAATACAATTGACATGGGCACTGATAACTCTACTGTTGAGTGCCCTAAAATAACATTAACTATCAGCATAAAATAAATTTATGTAGTCAATAAATAAAAAAAGTAAACTTAAAAAAAACAAAACAATAATAATGCAAAATTGCTGGTTTTTCATACATTTTCAGTGAAATAACCCCTTAAACAATTATGCTCATCCAACAACGCGCCTGAAAAAGCGTTTGCGAAGCTTCCTAGTTATTAATTATTTATTCTATGCCGTTCCATGCCTAGGGCCTACAGATGAAATTGTTGCACGCCATAGGCGGCCAGCCTAGACGTAAACATTAGGGTGTTATTGCCCCCGTCCTACATAGGCCTACAGTAGCGCAAATCTATTTGTAAGATTCATTACTTTCGAGACTGTGGCCTGTGTTTTCAGGCATAATTTATGATATCACATTCTCCAATAGGCCTTTGCTCGAGCCAAAATGTGTTTTAGAATTGACTTGACTAGGGAAGACGACGGGTACCCGGGGTACGGGTACGTGTTTCCACTACCCGTTTACCCGTAAAACCCGGTTCCTGAATTGAGGTGTCACATTGTAGGCGGAAGGCTAATGTAAACATGCGCTTTCTCATATCTTTTGAGCTTGGCGGCGTTTTTGTTTTGAATTATACTGTCCTTTGTTCATGCCGCCGACTTGTGGCAGTGTGCTGAGTATGCCCCCCCCTCCCCCTCCTGCCTTACCACTCGTGGGAGATCTTCCAGAGATTATACCGCGTAAATAATTACCACAACATCACTTATGTTTTCAATCTGCTAGAAGTCAAAACTTAAAAGCTATCACCCATGGTGATAAACCTTTCCTTATCTTGTTTACTCTCATTCGGGCTCCAGACCCCCCCCCCCACGCCAACGCATCGTGAGTCGTGACCTTGACTTGACTGTGTCAAGATATAAAGCAGATGCATCGAACAGTGAGTGTTATCTTAATGGCCCGCTGCTGTTCCTCTTTCGTGATTATGAAATACTACTTCATCGGCACGTCATTGTTTATAGAACAGCATTAGGCCTACGTCCGAGATATTACGATAATTGATGAGCGCGTTTCTTCACAGTTCATTAGACACCCCACACGATTTTTTTGTGTTACTACCCGGGTAACCTGCGGGTAATGTGGACGGGTACCCGGGTCGTAAAAATGTCGGGTTTCGTCATCCCTAGACTTGACCCAAAGAATCTGCATCAAAGCGATCGCACGTAGGCCTAAACATGGCCTAGAATAGTCGAAATCGCGTTACTGCACCAAAAAGTCTAGGAACTCTAGGCCTAGGCCTGAAGAAGATGGGGAGGGGGAGGGGCTTACGGAATAAATGTTGCCGTCTTTCTACGCAGTCACGAATAAAATACAAAAAACCTTTAACGATTCTATTTTAAATATAAAGGACTTTCAAAAAACCTTGTGTTGCATCAAATGATAATTTTGCATCAATAAACACGTGATTGCAGTCAGGTTGTCAAAACAGGAATGGCGCCGGCGGCCTCCGCCCCGACCCCAATCCCGCGGACGATTCGGATACCTTCGATTATTTCCGCTGATCTTTGTTTTTGCTACGGACGATTTGTTATTGTTAATTTGTCCGTAGCCTACGGTTAAATAGCCTCTTCGTCAAAAATTTTTGACCAAGCAAAACAATAAATTGTGTCCCATTTGGTGTATTGGCGGGACGCATAACTTAAAATCGAATATCAGGATGGTGGGACGTATGGCAAGCCTAGGCTCGATCCCTACCTAGGCCCTAGGCCTAGTCCTAGTCGGTAATACTACCATATAAGGTAGGCCTACCCCGGTTCAAACTGACGTGCACGCGCATCACCACTGCAGCCAACTTACACAATGCGATAGTAACTACATTGTAAACAACACGTCGCGCGCCGGCTGTCATCGATCAAAATATGGATTGCTCCGGTTGTGAGTTCACCATCGCGGAATTTAATCAAATTGTGACCGATGACGAGAAATTATTGCTCTTTTGTCAATCACACGCCGTTATTGCTAGGGAATACACGTGTGAACGATGTGGAAAGATGTGTAAAAAAAAACAAGAAGAACTGCCTGTGTACCGGGAAATCACAAGGAGTGAAGTGCAATTATAAGCGGTCTATTACAAAGGATACGTGGTTCGGTGGTTGCAAACTGACGATGAATAAAATCGCTTCATTCACGGCCTATTGGTTATTAATTAACCCGCCGCGACATAAATTTCTGCTCAAGGAACTGGGAATTACTGACAATTCGGTTGTAGATTGGTCGAGTTTTTGTCGAGAAGTATGCCTAGAATGGAGTCATTCTAACACACAACGTGTTGGTGGCGAAGGAAAAGTTGTCGAGATAGACGAGGCTAAAATTGGCAAACGGAAATATAACAGGGGACGTATAATAGAGGGCCAATGGATTTTTGGAGGTTATGAACGAGGTTCTTCCAAAGTGTTCGTCGTGCCAGTCGAAAGGAGAGATAAGCAGACTTTAACTCGTATTATACATGAATGGATCCTACCTGGCACAACTATAATGTCTGACTGCTTCAAGTCTTACAACACATTACACGAAGAGGGCTTCGAACACTACACAGTTTGTCACAAAGATAATTTCGTTGATCCTGACAGTGGGGCGCATACACAACATATTGAACGTGTGTGGAGGGAGGTTAGAGGGAATGTTCCCCGTTTTGGACGTAAGAAAAGTCATTACGAATCGTATTTGGCTGAATTCATGTGGAAACGTGGTCATATGGAACACTCTAGGCGTATTCACGACTTCTTCATAGACATCGGAAAGATGTACAAGATTTAAAATGTGTATTAGGTAACTAATAAATTTGCATTCTTACTACTTATGAAGGGTGTACTTTACTTTAAACACCTTTTGCGTTGAAACTCCTTTATATTTAAAATAGCGACGTTAAAGGTGTTGTAGGTGCAGTATTTTAACATTTATTTAGCGTTGAAACTCCTTTCTATTTAAAATAGCGACGTTAAAGGTGTTGTAGGTGCAGTATTTTTCAGTGTTTTTCATCGGGAAAAAGTTGGTTGGGGATACTTGTTGTTACGCGGTTGGCAGTATTCGTTGAAAAATTTGCGCGCGAAGCGGGGTAGGGCCTAGGCCCTAGCCTAGGCCTACCCTATACGGTAGTTTTACCGCCTAGTCTATATCAACGACTTGGCCGTATTTCAGACCGCGACGATAACTTCTCACCACCAATTAATTGCAGACACTTGATGTAGGGGCTACTCACCAAAACCAATTCCTTTATATGTTCCTTGAGCTGAGCATACTTTCTCTTGTATTTGTTGCAAATAGGCCTAGACGGCATTTCAGTAGGGCTATATGCCGGCATATCGGTATATGCCAACATTACATCTTGAGTCGACATTGGTTGGCTGCCGGAATAACCAGAAGTGCTAGGCCTAGGAGAGTTCATAGTAGGGCTATGCTTAGGTCTGGGAGACGAGTTTGACTCTTCACCTGGCAAAATTAGTGATACGATGGCACCTGCATCATCGAAGAGGACAGCTGAAACTGAAATTGGATTTGATCGAAAGGTCTATTTGATCAAGCTCAACTTGAGTTAAGAAAGCAGTAGGCCTAGGCCTAGTCTTACCCAAAAAGCGTAGACCTAGATAGCCTAGGCTTACGTTAGGCGCGAAGGGTGGGCTAGGCCTAGGTTAGGGTAGGGCCTAGGGCCTACTTAACCTAGACCTAATGCAGTTGAAATTAGCTACGGCCTAGGCTAAATTTACTCGTTGTCGTATGGTCTTAAACCTTTGGGTTTAAGCAAACTACTAATTTACACCCAGAGCTTGAACTAGTTATCAATGATAGTATTATTTGCTTGAATTTGACTTCTTCCACAGTGGTTCTTCTCTAAGCCCAGGCTAATAAGAGCGAGAGCGGCGGGAGCGGGCGTAAACAACTCTTCCCATACCTCCATTGCTACCATTTGTAAAATCCAAATAGTTGTTAAAAATAACGCAACCATAACTCAACGGAACACGTAGGTATATCTAAAACATAATAATTCAGTTATAAGTTGTGTGTATTTTTCTTTGTGAAGCTACATCTTCTTAACTAAATATGGAAGGATCTTTATATTAACATTATGGTCCTCTTCACCCGAGTTTTAGATTTTTATTGATATTTGTTGGTTTGGTACTAGGCAGAAATCGCGCAGCTTTCGCCGGGTGGGCGGCATTGAGGTGGGCGGAAACAAAAACAGCCTACTGAACTCGAACAGCCAGTGGAAACAGCAGATGGCAGTGGCACAGCAGATAATAACCCGCCAATTTCGAAGTGCACTTCACAAGTTTCCTTTTTGGTCCCACCAGACCAGTGGCGTAGAAATCGGAGTGGGAAGGAGCCAACTCGTATAAGCAGTGGTTAATTTCTAAAATAATAAGTGGTCGGACGCTCGACATGCCTATAAGAATGTTTTAGCACTACCCACGAAACAATTGTTTTGGGAAAAGTATGAACCCAGGTACAACGGGGGTCTGTAGGGATGCCCCCCTCAAACTAGTGAGTGTCTGGGTCAGCCCCAGATTTATTTTTATTTATAACATTCCAAATGGAGGCAATTTACTTGTTTTTAGCGTGCTTTCGTCAACAATTTTTAAAATTGATAAGATTTACATAATATTGTCAGTTTACCAAATCTTCAATTCAATTTTACAATCATAATTACATTCATTGTGGTGCACTAGGCACCTGAATATTGAAACTTGTCATAAGAGACATAAACATGGCTATGTATAAATAGAACTACGGATAAAAAACAATTATGAGTTATGACTATCGGTGCAAAGATCAAAACCACTCCAAAAATATTTTTACAACTGGATGGGTTCAGATAAAAACATTTTACAAAAGAGAAGAGGTAATAGCAGGTAATAAAATGCAATATTGAAACTAGTCATAGGCCTAAGAGATATAAATATGGCAATATATACATAAGATGACAGCTAAAAAACAGTATGCCTGTCAAAGCAAATCAAACCACACCAAAAGATTTTACACCTGGATGTGTTAAAATTTCAGATAAAAACATTTTACAAAGAGGTAATAGCAGGTAATAAAAATACAAAAAATGCATAAATGAAACAATTGTAGTATGGGATATAGAAATGGCAAAATATAGATAAAATCACAGATAAAAACAGTATGCCTATCGATGCAAAAACAAAACCACGCCAAAAAAAGAAAAAGAAAGTTACATCTGAATGGGTTGTTTCAGATAAAAAACATAGAACAGTAACAATGCTTAAACAATACACCAAAGAATTGCTAAGAACCTTTTCACAAAAAGATTGGGTAGGGCAACACTGAAGAAATTTTTCCAAATCATACATAGCATTTTTGTAAATAGTACAGTGTCGTGTCTTACAATGATGATAAAGCCATATTTATAACAAGCGGAAATGCATTTTTTAGATGAGCGTACAGTGAATACGCCAATTTCACTATCATAACACTCCAGTGTTTTTGGTGTGTTCTTATTTTGTGTTTGTTTGTATGATACCAGTCAAAGGCGACCACTTTAATCTTTACGAAATTCTCATGATGTACTCATTCGCTCTGAAATTAGGCCTGCCACTGCCACGTTATTGAATGCAAGTCAATCGTTTGTACCACACCACATCGAGAACGGGCACTGCAGCTGCATTTATTGTTAGTTTTGTTTAGCCATTGTAACAATGAATGTATATTTTGAAAGCTCAAGTACAAAAAAACAATGTTTATTGTTATAAAGTGACAACAAAAGTATAAAGCCAAAAACTCCTAGCAAAAGATTTTAGCAAGGAAAGTTTGATTTTCAGAAGAAATATTGCATCGACTGAGGGTCCTAGATAAAGAAATCTAAGGTATCATTGGTAAAAAAATAACATCAGAGCTTTTTCTACGGGTTGCCATTTTGATATCAATAATAATTTTTGTGGGAAGCCTGCTCAGGGTACAATTCATTTCATGCCCCTCTTGGTGTCTATAACTAGGTATGGTATGTTGTGGATAGGAGAATTGTGAAGGGATGTCTGAGAGCTGTGCTGTTTAAGAGGACTCAATCCCTTGCATTCGCATTAATGACTGAGGAAAACATCGGAAAAAACCTTCAGTCAGAATTGCCGGTCTCATTTGAAGTCTTCGCTTCGCTCATCCAAAAAATACATTTCGGGAAAGGAAAGGGCGTTTGCATTACAAACAAATAAAAAGATAAATGCAATCCCTTTCTGAAACGACTAATTGCGAACATAGGAGTAGATGTTTGTCTGGAGAGAGCTATACAAAATACCCAAAAAATAAAACAATAGGCCCTACATTGCAGATTGCTGAATGAAAATAGTGAGGATAACGACTAGGGATCTTTGTTTTGTTTCGTGTTTATACGTTTTCTTTTGGGCGAGTAACACCTCCGATCTTCATGAAATTTTCAGGTAACTTTCTAAACCTCTTAGTTATACTGGCCCGAGTACAGTAAAATAAATATTCATACTGAAAATCGTTCTTTTACTAGTTTTGGTAAATCATTTCCTAATTTTTTCTGTATTTCTTCGCTCTCTACCATGCAGACTGCTATTACATAATTCCAGAAAACTTTGAATACCTAATTAACTACAGGTTTTTACGTTTATTTGTATGGAATACATGTATCTCCTGAAACGCACTTTAATGCTTATTTACCATTAAAGTTTTTAGTATAATTTTATTTGTTTATTAGGCCTATATAGAATTTGGTGGTTACATTCAGCAATGATTCAATAAAATGGTGATCAACACAATCATGGTGTCTTGTCTCCAAAGTCTGGAAAACCTTGAATAGTAAAGGGAAATTAGTTATATTTCTAGAATTTCCGTAGGCCTATTTTCCCAAAAAAACTCACAGAAACTCACCAAATGAAAAATCAAAAACTTTCCGTGGGCAAGTCCCTGGATCCCCATTTTAATATGCTGTCGTTGCCAAATGTAAAGTTGTTAGGTCAAAATTAGTAATTTATTTTCTTATTAGCCAAATTTACAGCTGAGAAAAGTGTGGTTTTCAATCTGGAAAACCTGGAAAAGCTATAAAATCTGTTAACCTAAAATAAGTAGACACCCTGACAATGTTTTCTTTATTATGAATTTTAAAATGATTGGATAATGATCTGTTCCTGCCATCTAATTTGACGAAAAACAGTCATCCTTCGACGCGATTGTAGTTTATTCGTGAAACTATACTAGGAAAACGCTAAAGTCCCACCGCGTTGATGGATGAGCTTCTTTGTAAGTTTTAGTTTGCCTGGGACCACTTTTCCTTTGCAAGTGCTTTGTGAATGCATTGTAGATGATTGTTGTCAAATTTCTATTGTTACTTGTTAATTGATATTATAAACCTCAAAAAACTCATATTAAAACCTTTATTCTATGAATTCTGGCTTACTTTTTCTTTCAAAAAGCAATACATAACCATAACCTTAATGTCCATGTGAAATATGAACGTTGTAGCCCCACCCGTTTGGTCAGAATCGGCCCAAATGTCACGAAAATATCGCGCTAAATATCGAAAAAAATCATAAAAGTACGATATTCATGAGAAATATTTCTTCGATCATACCCATAAACGTAGCAAGTCTAAGCCAGAAGTCAGAGATTTCGAAGGTCCCCTCAAATTTTCATCAATATCGCATATGCCGTTTGCCCGGTAGAGAGCGAACAAACAGGCAAAAAAAAAAAAAAAACACCAGAGCTAAATTTTTTGGGGGTCAGTGAAATTGAAGTCTTCGCTTCGCTCATCCAACAAGTACTTTAGTTATTTAAAAATGCTGCACCGTCCTTGGCAACAGATGTCAATTTTTATGCTGATGTGTGATCCTGACAAACGGCTCAATTATAATCGTTAACACAATTTATTTACTTACACATTATAAAGTACCGGTATTATTAATGTATTTATTGTTGTTTTTGCAATTTTATTATTAGTCCTAACAGTGGAATATTATTTTAAAAGTACCTAGCCTATGGTTTTAGTAAGAGAGTAAGTGTGCTATCTTCGGTTTTCACACGACCTGAGAATTACAATCACCTCTAATATTAATTGGATTGGATTACAAATGCAAAATAATAATTCCATGTTTGGAGCTCATAACTAGATTAAGAGGATGGGATAGTCGCAAAATTAAAACCACACAAAATTACAGTTATTTGGTGATATCTCTTGAGAACGATGCAAAATATCTAAAATCTGATTCTAGACCGAATTGTGGTTTTGTTAGAACAATATAATGCAAGAAAAAATATTGTGATGTGATGGTAATTAAGTTTTTTATTAGAAATTTAATTAAATAAATTTATATCTTAAATACAAACCGCACCGATTATTATATTTGAATATTTTTTTTCTTGCATTAAATTGTTCTAACAAAACCACAATTCGGTCTAGAATCAGTTTTTAGATATTTTGCATCGTTCTCGAGATATCACGGAAAAACCGTAATTTCGAGCTTTTCTAAAACACACAAGACTTGTGCCAAAAAACATTCGATGCTAATATTTTTCTAAGGTCAAGCCCCCCCCCCCCCGCCGGGTTTGTTTCGAAGTTCCAACCCTTAAAGACCCTCTTTAATAAATTCTAAATGGGTGGTGGGTAGTTCCTGTTTTAAAGGGCTTGCTCCTGTCCGATTGAAGGGTTCAGCGTGCCACTGAGGTATCCTGAGCCACACATACAGCCAAAAACTAATGCTAGCAAATTTTCAATATTTGACAAGCAAGGCCCAGTACCCAAAAACAGGAGCAGAGCAACTTATTCTACAGACTGTCAAAGAATACAAAAATAAAATAATACATTTCTTTTCAGTGTTCACATTTTGTTGGTGGTGGATGTGCCGGTTTTAAAGAAGGATACACATATAAAATCACATTCGTTACGGCATTCAAATCTAGTTGTTGGAGGAGCTGGCTATTTACATGTCAACTTGCCAACAATATGGCTATAGATGGGGAGGATTCGATTGATCAATTTTTTTTGTATGGATGCAGCCGATGTAGGATGTGTGACCCTCTTCAGGTTATTAGGGTTTTTAGGGTAGTCGGGAAAGGAATGTCCGAGGGCTGGTTAAGATAACTCAATCCCTTGCATTCACATTAATGACCGAGGAAAACTTTGTAAAAAAAACCTTCAGTCAGGATTGCCGGTCTCAACTGGATTCAAACCTGTCACCTCTCAAATCAGTCTCGCGCTTAACACTTGAGCCAAAACTGTTGGTGATCAATTATTTGTACAATGACCGAAAAGAGTTGGGAGTTTGGAAGAAGAACGAGTATGGTTTTGCTAGGCATCAAAAAAGCAAAGCATGTCAAGGAATTTAGGATCGGACAGTCTGGAAAGAAAATGAGTGGACGAAGGACTGATCCAGGATAAAAAGTAAGTAGTACAGAGTATGCAAAAGTAATGTGAAAACACAGTTTGGTCTGTCAGTATGGTTCCAAATACTCGGGTACTAAAAGGCAGGGAGGTGTGCCATCACCAATGCGATTTAAAATAGTGATGGGTATTGGGTAGCAACCGCAAGGTAAAGGCAGAGGAAATATAGGGTGATGCGGTTTGTGATGTGTAGTAGCATGGTCGGAGTACGAGGGGGTCCTCCAGAAATATAGACTTGTGAGGAGGAGGCTGGCTTAACAATAAGCATAACCAAAAGTGAAGTTGTAACTATGCCAGGATAATGAGACAGAGAAAACTACCAAGCGGAGATAAGGCTTGGTCGAGAAGCCCTGGAGTAGAGCTTCAACTACTTTGCAAGTGTAAAAACAAGGGAGAACAGAATCCAAAAGACTAGAAACTTCAAACTACAGTAGTTAGGAAAGGCCTAGTGTGGGATAAGAGGTATCCATCAAATGATGTGTAATTTTAGAAATCCCAATTTCAACTGCTATCTATTGAAAACTTGTGAAATCTTAGTAATTGTGCAGTGAAAATTATTATTATCGTTTAAAAGAGAAAGTAGTTTTTTTTTTTCGTAAAACTAATATTGATTCATTGGTGTTATTTCCCAAAACTAAGTCCAAAGCAAAATAGGGACACGATACACCCAAGGGTGTTACCATTACCTACCCTCAGCACAGTTTCATGTGTCCGTTAGACCAATCTCTATTAGAAATGAACCTGTCATGCAACAGGCTCAGTCCCGCAATCAATATTAAAAATAATATGTTAACTAGTAGTTGCATGCGACGTGTGGCACCTGACAGTTAATTATGCGGAAATCAATCCCAAAATTTAAAAATCCATCTCAGCGGGGTATCGAACACCAGTCTTGTAATTACCGGTCAATAAGATTTGTTTACTTCTAATTAATAGCCAGCGGTTTTTGTTTGTACATTGTCTATGCACGTTTTGTACCATAACAGAGAAAAGTTATCGATTATAATTGGATTAAAATACCCGTTATTAGCTCTATGCATAATACGTATAATGAAGACTGTAACGTTTAGGAAAAATTGTACGAGAGTACTATCGGAAATGGAAAACATTACATATGTGACTAGGCATAGTAATGCCTACAGCTGGTCCCCGAGCCATTGTCCCAGACACTAAATATATATATATACTAAATACCCTCTCCTTCATTCACAAAACATATAAAGGTTTTACACCAAAATACTTAGGGGACAAATTAACCAAGGTTGAGACTATACACAAATATCATACAAGGGGAGCAACGAATTATGTTCAGAATACAGAAAAAAGGGATTAATATTAAGGTGTTAAAATATCAATCGAATCCTGTAAGGTAACGCATGAGAACATCCTAAACGTTTTAGATAGAGTTAATAACTTATAAAATGTAAATTAATGGCTAAACCTTGTAATCACTATTTGGGTTTCCATTATTACTTGATTCATCGTGCAATTGTATTATGTTAGGTAATTATTATGTTGACTACATGATAAATTTATTAGTCCACTACGGCTACATGTACTATGAAACTTGATAAATGTTGATTTTATTGTAGTGTTTATGCTGTTTGTCTTTTTAATTGTTTTTTTTTTTCTTTCTTGTCAAGTTGGCCTCTTTAGCCATTCTTCTGTCTTGCTATCCAATATAAGACTGTATATTGTATTAATATATTGTGATAATTGTAATTGTATATTGTATAATTTTGTATAAGTTCAGTTCTTTATTGACGACTGTGGTTGCATGATGCATGTAGCATCAGACTTGTAAGTTGGTATTTTGCCGACTGGTCGAAGGTTGGGTTTTATAAAAAATATACAAGATACTTCAACAATCAAAATAACATAGTTTTAGAATAGTTTTTATACTGTTTGTCTTTTTATATTATGGAATTGGTAATTGTGATTTTATCTTGTATAACTGTAGTCCATATGATAATATGTATTTGTACGGTATGTAAAGTAGCAATTTGCTAAAATAAATAAACTACTATTACTACTAGATAGTAGGTCTACAGTTATAATCACTGTAGCCCTAGATTTTTCACAAGCTAGCTTTGCGTGTTTATAACAAACACGATACAAAATTAATGGACCAGTTTTCAGTACAGGAATGGCAGGCAAGGCAAGGATACAGTCACGACACTTCTAAGAAAACAATCGTCACTGTAAATCACGTTGTGTCGTCTCTAGGGGACTAATGAAAACAAGGCTTTTGAGTGGAGGGACAAGCTAGAGATGAAAAAATGCAGACATAGCCTGATCTAGACTTAAAATCTTCCAAGAAACATATAACATTAAGCATAGGTATGGGAGAACCCAAAATGGGTGGTCACAAGAAGAATATAGAAAAAATCACTGTGTGGGTGTGCTAGCTAGCTAGTCTTCTTTGAAAGGGGTAATTTGGTCTAGTGAACAAATTTCCCCTTTCAAAAAAGACTAGCCTCATGCCCGACTTCAAGGGTGACTGAAAATATTTTGTATCATCCTTTATGAGGGGCAATGCCAAAAAAAAAAAAAAACACATGTAGATCAGAGGTTATGTTCATATGTATTGTGAGATGTGACTCGAGCACAGAAACGGACATAAAGTGATGCATTAGGGGGCGTTTTGCTCCGTACTAAGCAGTCAACACATCGCCTCAATTGACGAATGACACTAGATATGCAGCCAAGTTTTTCCAATTTTCCTAGTGATATGTACATGTCATGGGGCACTATTGGCATAACATTTAAAATAAGCACCGTTGCACAGACATACAATGGTAAATCAAATATTTTCATCATCTTCGGATGGAAAAAAAAACACAAAAATATTCAGTAGTTTCCAACTGTTGTGGTTCGAGATTAGCTATATTATTCAGTCTATAAATCAAACCTTTATACTATGAACTAGACTACGTATATATACATATTATGCTTCACACTGCACTGAATAACACTATAGGTATTTACCTTACTGAACAATTCACCTAATAATAAGATTAATAATATAAAATTCATCTACAATATATCAAAACACATTCTGCCATTACACATACAACATCCATTATGTCACAATAGACGTGAATGTTGTTGAATCACTAATAGTAGCTCGTAATATCAGGACATTTTAATCTCGCGAAAACATATTCATCTCTCATTCCAAATTCGACAACAGAGATGTTTTTTATCTTTACTATATAACATAATGAGCTAACTATTATTATGTATAATACCATCCACAGCAAGGGACGTACACTGTGATATTAAAAGGTACTATTAGTGATGCAACAACATTTATGTCTATTGTGAAATACTAATATGTTGTATGTCTGATGGCAAAAGGTGTTTTTATATATTGTTGATGAATTTTATATTATTATTAGATGACCGTGTTATTTGTTCAGTAAGGTAAGTATCTAGGCTGACCATCCGTTCCGCATTGTCCCAGAATTCTACCTCTCATCCCGGTGTCGGGTGTTCTTGCAACGTGAGAAGCAACCACGCCTGCCCAACCCACTCCACTCTCGAGTTGCAACCTTGAGACAGCCAAGGCAGCCGCAGAGGCTACCCTACTGTGCGGTGCACGATAATAGTCGTTGTCAGTCTGGTTCTGATTGAGCTACTGTTTGGTTCCGTCTTGTCAGTGATATTGTGCGTAGTAGACCTAATTAGGCCATGAAAAAAAAACAAAAAAAAAACATAAATGTTCGTTACAAGAATATATTCGGCCAAAAATCTAAAACAATTAAGTTATTGCATAATTTATTATCCTCCATATCCCATTTCAAAGCAATCAAAAGTGACTAAAATACCTTCGAAAAAATCCTTGGAGGTCTATTTTTGGGGGGCTTTGCCCACAACCCACCCCGCGCTTCGCCGCTATGGTGTCTTGCATTTGTTTTGTCCCAAATTTTATTTTTAGGAATATGGTGTTATTAATGCAAAGGCAACAAAGCATGTGTATGTATTGTATAGTCTAGTTCATAATATAATTATAAAGGTTTGATTTATAGACTGAATAATATAGCTAATCTCGAACCACAATACAACCCTACTTGCATGTTATCATTAACCCCTTAACTGTGGAATTTATTTTCAGAAGTTGTTCTTCCCATGTGTATTAATTTTAAGGTAAAATACCCTTATTTATACTTGAGTTGAAACTATCATTACTTTGCCATTTTTGCAAGTGTCTCAATTTTTTTTGTTGTATCATCACTATAATTAATTAAATAATTCAGTTCACCCTCCTAACTATATCTGAATCTAAAATAACTGACATGTTCTGGATATATAAACAACCCTTACGCGACGCCACTATGCACAAATGAAGCAACAGGCTCCTATTCCCGTTAAGATAGCCTCGAAAAATCGATCATCTACCGCCAACATAACAGAACAAAAATCACTAGAATGAAGACCTCTGCTGCTGGCGATAATACGCGTATATATACGGCATACACAGACACACGAAGTGGGAAGTATTGCGGCGTGTATATTTACGGCATGCACAGTACGGACGCCATTTAGCATGGACGTATATATACGGCATGAACAGCTAAGGGGTTAAGGGTGGGATACTTAAAATTTAAATGTCCATGACTCTTAAAACAAAAAATCTTAATTTCTCGATTTGGATGTTTTTTTAAAAAAATTTAAATTTCTGGATTGTATTAAATATTAAAAAATCTTAAGTTTCTTGAAAAATTAAACGTTTTTGAACACTTTTTCTGTTCTTTATTTACAATGAACTGTATAAAACATGCATGTCTTTTGTTGAAGTGTAGGTATTAGACAAAGAAACATTGTTTCTTGGTCATGCAACAATGTAATAAATAATATTGTTTAAACATCATAGCAATTATATGATTTATCTCACCCCTAGTCATCATTGGGCATGTTCAAATTATTTTCAACACGCTTCCCTTATAGGATGATTGAAAATTGAAAACCGACAGCAGTTGAGTTAACATTTACGTTTCTGCAACGAAGCTATTGTAAGAATTATTGAATAAATACGATGTACATATAATAAAAAATAATAATAATAATAATAGTTAATCATAATGTAACATTTATTATGCTTGATGTAGTAGCCTAGTCTAATATAATACGAGTAAAAATGCAATACTTTTTTTTTTTAAACAAAGAATTAAAAATACGTATATTGCCATAGGCTTCTAGGCTAAATTACACTTAAATGCCTGCAAGACTGTTTAGTACAGCTAGGCCTAGTAGTAGGTACTCACGACATTTACCACGCACTCTTCAAATCAATGTAACTAAATAACTTCTTTAGATTCATTAATCATTAAGAGAGAAAAGGAAATAAGAAATTTCACACCGACTGAGAACTGGTCGGCAACAACTGATGAATGATGATACAGCACAGACATGTTCTTGGGTCACCCACACAAGAGCTAGGGCTGGGCAAAGAAATATTTCAATAGGGTGTCAATATGTGGGAATATTTTCGAAATCTATATTAATAGGACTCCATATCAGGTTGCCACCAGTCAATTTTTATCCTTGAAAGATACTTAAAAATCCTGAGAAATCCTTGAAAACAGTTATCAGCATTAGCGTATTATAACCGCAAGGAATGTTACAAATTTCAGTCTCTACCAAAATATGTTAGACAGCCTGATTTTGAGAATCTAGTGAAATAACGTGCAGACAAAGCTAAGAATCAGAATTTTTCTTTCATATATTTTAACGTTTTACTTTTAGGCTACTCTCCATAACTACCACTTGCGGTAAATGTTAGGCCTATACAGTCACTTAT
Source organism: Sweltsa coloradensis (assembly GCA_024449915.1). Lineage (NCBI taxonomy): Eukaryota > Metazoa > Arthropoda > Insecta > Plecoptera > Chloroperlidae > Sweltsa > Sweltsa coloradensis. Next base: position 43,358 of record JAMZAV010001353.1, read on the forward strand.
GTTTATTTTACTAGTACCTGATGTTTTTTACTGTCTCCATTGCTTTTTTTGGCTGAATTTAAAATATATTAATTTAATGTATTTTTTAAAGACAGTAAAAATCCTAAGATTTTGCCCAAAATCCTGTTATCCTTGAGACACTCTAAAAATCTGAAAAGGATAAATCCTTGAAAGTGCAATCTGCTCCATATTATTATCAAATATCAAAATTCTGGAAAAAAAAATATTAAAAAAAAAGAAAAAAAAAGAGAATGAGTAAGTTGTAAATCTATAAGAAAAATTAAGCTATCAATTTTTTTTAAAATTAAGGTTCACGTAATTAATTATGGTGGAGGTGCCGTGTAGTAGTAGTAGTAGTCTATAGTAAATTTGTGAAGACTTTTACGAATGCCGGGTCATTCAACGCCAGTCTGGGAACGTAAACGTCGTCATTAATTGTTGACAATACCTTATCAACCCTTTTTATCCAAACATTATTAATAGGCCTTCTACTTTTGTACAATTTTTGTAATATTAGATGTTTTTGATCTATGAATTTTTTTGGCACCAATAATAAAATTTTGTTAAATCTATATCAAGACTTTCGTGTGACGTTGATAATTGAATAATATGTCATAGCCCAGCCCTAACAAGAACATACACATGGTGAAAGTATTTAGGCTGGCAAGGACAGTGCCCAAAAGGGCTCTAACAACTAGTATGTCATCTTGATTTGAGGCCCTGCATTGCAACACATACTGTTTGAAATAGTAGTCATGAGTAGACCTAGCAGTTAACAGACTTAATAAACAGCTATAAAAATATTTTTGTACTCAAGTAAATTAAATAACAAAGTTCAGTACAGAAATTGTCAATAAAAGTAACAAATACTAAAACATTAATTGATTCACAGCACATAACATCATTGACTATACTTTAAGACAATACAGTATACCCTTGATAACATGAATGTTCTCATAACATAAACATAGGTACTCTAATTCAAATCCTAGACCAAGGAACTGGTAATTACGTATATATTAATTATTTTGACAACATGAATTTCATTTAACAGGCAATGTGAACACTTTTTTCAACCCCATTTCAATTAAACATTGGCTGAATTTTCATTAACATGATCAACTTTATGGCAGACGAGGGAATGCACTTGGGATATACTCGAGTACCTCGAAAGAGATGGTTTTCAGAATCACCTGCGTCACTTATATTGCCAGCAAAATATTATATGGTAGAAATGGAGATTAGCACACTAAATGGCATGTGCTGAGGTGTGCGACATACTGCGCAACTGTGTGGAAGACGCAGTACCCAATACACCGGAATATATGACAATTACGGTGTTAAACTGGGCATATTTTACTCCCATAATGCTTTGTGTGCACTATAGATATGGTGCTGATGATTCTGACAACCATCAATCAGCCTACCCTGCCTGTACGATGTTTGCATCAGTTTGATGTTCATATTATGATATTTGTTGATGTCAAGATCTTGTCAACCACTCATTCACATGTTGCCTATGTAGGCTCATCTGTCTTTCTCATTGTGCTCATGCATCCACATTGCATCTATGGACAAAAATCTATCTATTGTCCATTTTAATTTTTTGAATCTTTTTGATGACATAAATTATTACGTATTCGTACACTAGAACTTACTGTCCCTTCCAGTTCGCGTTAACGAGGGTTTACTGTAAACACATACGACCGGTAAGTTTTGGCATGTTAGAAATTGTTGTATGGAGATGGACCTAAACTGTAATAAAAGTGGCACTTTTTGGACTATCTTTGGGTCGGAATGTTACCCAAGAGTACGCTAAACTCCCCGCAACGCTGACATTTATACCGGCAAAGTTCAGCCAGGAGAAGACGTAATCTCCTCCGATCATCATACCCAAGTAGGTAATGCAAATATTCTTGAGACAGCCAACCACCGTAGTGGTAAGCGCCGAATTGTGCTGAGTACATAATAAAATGGAGTAGGTTAAGATGAACCCCATTACGCATGAGAGACAGAAGTGAAAGAGGAAGTCAGGACGGTTCCAGGAAGGGTAGCTGACAGCCGCAAAAAGATCGCCAGTTAGCCAGGCTACGACTAGACAAGGTGGTAACATTAGTAACGAATTATAGAATAACAGTCCGTATTTTCCTAATTCGTTTGCCTCGAGTTTCCGTTTAGTGACGACTCCACTCGCCGCAGTGCAGACATCGTTCATGAGCACTAGCGTGTAGCCTCGCAAGGAGAAGGCAAGATCATCTGCTGCGGCCAGCGCTGCACCCATGATCATAGTGTACACCGATACCTGTCACAAGGAGGAGCATTACATTACAACACTTGCCTGCCTGTAGGACAACTATTACATGACAAGTGGGCATAAGCTTTAAGAAGTTTGTTAGCCTACATCAGTGTGTACAATTTTAAAATTTTAATAATTTTTAATTTATAAGATTTTAAAATAAATTTAAACCAATCAAAATTTACCAATCAACTCAAAAATGTAATTGCAACACTTAACTCATTTTCACAACTGTGATGTGCTCCAAATGAAGTAAACGTGCACTTTTACTAACATATTGAGTATTGATATAAGTAGTACAAAAGTGAAACAGACAGTGAAAAATTACTGCTATTGCAATGAATGAGACCCTTTTTTTTTGTTTATTTTACATCTGATTTTTATTAAAAAACTATTTACGTACAATATCCAAATATGAGTACAAATCATACTTTGTACCAAGATCAATTTACGGTGCAATAACCTGGACAGTTGGAGCAAAGGAGTCAGGTGGAAGCGACAGAGATCATTTTTACAGATTTTAAGAAGTATCAATGGAGTTACAAGACTGGAAAAGATGAGAAGCAATGTTATGAGGAAGGAATTAGGACTAGAGAAATTGAGGTATAAACTAGGAAGGGAACATTTAAGTTTAAGATGGTTTGGGCATATGGAGAGGATGGAAATAGGCAGAAGAGGAAGAAGGTAAAAGAATTGTAGGAAGACAAAGAGAAAAGTGAGGAAGATTGATTGAAGGAGACATGTAAAAGAGAGGTGAATCGTGGAACCAGGTGATGGAAGTGAAGCTGTATAAAGAAAGGAAGTAGTGGAGTAATTTGGTGGAGAGGTATAGATCTACCAAGACCACTGTGGCCCGCGCCATTACGTGCGCGCGCATCCGGGCCAAGTTCATTCTCTATTTTAGGTGTGCACCGTAGATACGGCCGCCTTACAGGCTCAGTTCACGCCGGCAGCCGTAAGGAACACATCTCCCAATGCCCCGCCTGTCTACGCTGCCGCTTGGCAGAGCAGACATGCGGATCGCATGCTCTCTCTCTCTCTCTCTACCGATCACACGCGGTACAATCAACACCTGCGACCGAGTCGTCTTGAACTCGTCCGTTTTGGCCAAGGCTCTTGTGGTGTTGGTTGATCTATAGATGCAGGTTGAAGATTATGAAACGCCGAGTCCGAGAACCTCGGCACAAAACAGTTTCGGGCCCTAGATATCGGTGTGAAGAAGTACACAAAAACCACTCAACACGTAACCAAACCAGCGGTAGGGCCACGTAAAGAAGTAAGTAAGTAAATAATGTATTCATGTTGTCCTCAGCATGGTTACTTCACACACCATTCATACTGAGCCACATAGGTCAGCACATCCCTCCAAACTTCAGTGCTTGGATGACAAAACATCTGTGACTCAACCTGGATTCGTACCAGGACCCACAGCAACAAGAGAAAAGCTGCCCCTTCTTCTGTTGCTGGGCCATGGTGCCTCTTGATTCAATCTAAGAGAATAGGTTAGAGATGGGAAGGGTGGAAAGTCACAACTTGCAACACAGTCAGGGTTCAGGGACAGCAAGGTATCCACTTCTTGTAAGTTAGCTAAACTTTACTAACCTGAACTGCTAAACCGGGTTTGACTCCCAGCCAGTACAACTCCGCTACCATTGTCATTAGAATGGAAAAGCGGCGTAGCACCGTTAACATTGGCAATGATAACTCTTTAGTACCACCCAATCCAAACACCTACAACAAAGAAGCAAATTCTTGTAGGCTTACTGCATTTAACACATCCATTGAGTAGGATTTATAGGGACATTTATATGGTACATTAAAACATGGCCAGATAAGGCAAAATAGCCCAACTTTTTCTTTTACCACTTAAAGGCAATTAAAAAGATAATAAAATAAACTTCCAATTAAAATGAGTCAACCAAACTATAGCTAAATATATAGTTTGTATAGTTTAGGGAGAGATTAGTGCATAATACATTGTTAGGGAGTTTTTTAAAAGTGCATAGAAAACCTTGTTGTTTTGAAAATATTATGCATCGAGTGAACATGTATAGGGCTACTACCTAAATTTGTCCAAAAAGCCTACGGTCAGTAGTATAATATAGGCTTAGCTTGTGCCAGGGGACAGAATACAATTAGTTTTTGCAGAGCAAATTTGCAATAAAAATCTTACAATAGGGCCTAAATCACACTTTGTAAGAATTTATGATTCAGTTTTATAATAACTAGTTTGACAAAAAATTGAAAAATAATATAAGGCCCAAACGATTTCCCAAGACCTGATGCAAGTATGTTTTCTAAAAATTGTAGGTATATCTTGCAACCACATAATAAATCTACAAGTAGTCAAAGCGCGTTCTGGTTACAGACAAACAAATATGAAACGAGGCTAGTTATAAAGACAAAATCAATGATATTTTATTTTAATCGCTACTGGTCGGCCAACTTTAACTAAAAAAATAAATACATTTACCCCCATATATAGTATAGGCCTAGATGTAGACCATTAAACAATAAACATAAAGGCATTAATTAGGGTTGCCATAATTTTAACTCAAGGTAGAGGGACAAATCTTCCCAGGCAAAAATAGCACAGAGGGTTTGGGGGCCAGAGCCCCCCAACAATAGTGCCACAGGCTATTTAAAAAAGGTTTTTAGAGTGCATTTTGGTCGTTTCAAAAAAAAATACTGGACTGAATTTATGAAAATATTGTCGTTTTTGTGTAGTGTAAAAACCAGAAAACCACCAAAAATGCATTGGGATCGATAAATTTGTCCTGCTTGGTGTATTGGCAGAACGAGGGACTTAAAGTTGAATATCGGGATGTATGGCAACCCTAGCATCAACATAGTACGCTTATAGTAGGCATATCTGTAAAATACAATTGATTGGGTTCTTGAAGTTACTTTAAAAAACAAAAACATAATACAATACTATATGGTTATTCAGTCTTGAGTTGCTACTTTTAAGAAGTAGCCTGCTACTCTTTTGCAACCAAATCATCTTTTAATGTAGGCCTAGTGTTGCTACTTGTGCTACACAAGAAATTCAGAACAATTACTCTGCATACTCGTGTTTTAACTTTTATTAAGGGTGTGCGATAGGCCTACTTGATTTAGGCCTACCAAGATTTCAAGCTTGAGGATCCTATTTTATTATGTACCGGTATATATTCTATGTTTCTTAAAAAATGGTTTGCAAATGCAACATACACAGTTTATGTCTCCCTAACTAACTATTGACCCCTGTTGTAAATGAGTTTTGTTGTAAAAAAAAAAAAAAAAAAAAAATTAAAAAAAAAAAATTATTATGAAATACAGTGAAATAAACATAAGTTGTAGACATAAAAACATTGAATTGTGTTGTCGAAAAATAGAAGAACAACGGAAGAATGCAACAGCCGACAAGCTAGTGCTGGATAAAATCACTGGACAAGTGAACTTCTAATAATAGCCCGGAGAGAGATAAGATGTCTATCCAGTAATCAAATTTCAATGTAACATACAGACAGACAGTCCTCTGTAATCAAGTCAATTACGATCAAAGTCAATATAAAGGCTTGTAATTGTGGAATAGGGAATTTGCACAAGTTCCCGATATCGGTAAAAGTATGTGCAATATAATATATTATATAGATATTCGTCTAAAAATGATATAAACATTAATATAAGGTTTTTAAAGTTAGACGTTCAATATCTATCGAGGGTCAAAGTTTGACATTTAAAATTTCCCTCACATTTATTTTTAAACGGCTGCTTACGTCACCGGCCCTCATGGCGAACACGGCCGCCGAGATAAAAGGCAAAATTCCCTACTTTGACCAAAGTCTTTGGTTCATACAACAATGGCCAACAGGCAACAATAAACAACAGTTGATGTCCTTTTCCAAGTAATATAATCAACATTGTGTTTTTACTTATTATCAATTAAAATACGTTTAAAAGTCTACGTTGTGATAGGTATATACTAAATGTATAAAATAAAATATTAAACATATTAGATTAGAACAAACTAGATGTCAAAATTTGTTTCTACAGCCAAGATTATCCGAAAGCAAGTAACTTACAGTATCGTTATGTGATTGGTTGACTGGTATCATGAAGACAGGTAACGTATGACCCGTTTTTTCCCGCCAAAATATGTAGGAAACTTTCACCCTTATTTTAAAAATGAAAATATTCTCAAAATCAAGAAAATAAGATATTTTTGTGTAAAGGAAGTTAGCCTTAACCCAGTAAAACCATAAAATAATATTATACAAATTCCCTATTGAAGCCTTGTTGACTAGTATTTTATGAAGCATTTTGCAAACCTGAAGATAACATGTCGGATACATATTTCTGTGTAATATTTTTGTAAAGAGTCAGACCTACAACCACCCGATGTGACAGATTGCGAGCCAATCGTCACTGGTCCACCTTCTGATGACATACCGCCCATAATGGCAAGAGATTGTATACTATAGAGGAGAGCAAGCAAGGGACAGTAAACGACGTGCAAGTGAGATAAGATTACTGGGCTGGTTGGCACAAGCAGTGTGTCACTTGGTAGGCCTAGTTATTTTGTAGTGCTGACTTTTGAAAAGAGTAGTGCAAATATTACACTGTACTTTACTTTTCTTGTTGTTAGCATTGATGTCGCTAAATTATGTTCCGTAAATAAAGTCGTGCTACTGGTTTTGCTACAGATAGAAGTACTACCCGGTAGCATGATATAAGAAGCGAGCTTCTCCCCAAGACTGGTTATCAGAACTAGACCTCACTTAACATTAATAATTGATGAAGGAAGGGTCGCCAAGCCCCACTACACAGTGTGCCCTACCATTGTACTAGGACTAGGTAGGCCTACTAGATTAGCATTTCAAACTTGTATAAAAATGGAACAAACCAATAAATGAAACAAAAATTGAGTTTGATGACTGAGTGTGAAAGAGAGGTCTACTTACCACATTTCCAACATAAATAAGTGGCAGTGGCCATATCTTTCTCAAGACTGAGAGGTCAGGTGCTGGAAATGTTAACACTCCGAGGTTTCTAGCAATCAATAGCAAAACAACTGTTGCTAACATTTGACCTATTGCGAGCACTTGGAAGGAGGGAAACGCATAGCTCGTTAGGACTGTTTTATTCACAACCGTGATGAGGAACGATGCAAAACCGTAAAATAAAGCCGAGCCCACACGTAGAAACCATTGGGACTTTCCATCTTCCAATTCGGCTACACCCATCCTCTCGTTCATTAAGCCACTACAGGTTCATAATAGCGTTGTTTCCTGCAAAGAAGAAGAACATTATTTTGATGGCGGGCTTATAAAACACTATTGAGTCGATTGTGTTTTGTGTTAAGCCCGTTGTACACTGAGATAGAACAGAAGGTTTCAACCTGTGAGCTGAACTGGTCAGCTGAAAATATGAGCACACTACCAAAGTCGTGAGAATAGAAACTTTTCAATCAGGCTGGTCTGATAGGCGGTTTCAAAATTTGGTTTGTGCGCACCCACAAGTAACCGGCACTAGGTCAAACCTTTGGTTGAACTCACGGATTCAAACTCAGTGTACTACGGGTTTTTGGGTGCGTGAATTTCATATTGTGTTCTTTTATCTAGATAGATATTTTATTTAGGATTGCAAACATATTATGTTGCAGACTATTACATTGAATTGTGTAATCCTATTGTTCTAGCACACATCAGATCAAGCAACATGAAATTCAAAAGATAGATCTGGGTACCTACCTAATAACATAATACTAGGCCTATAACAATCAATAAGTGAACATTAACATTTGAATTATTTTATGAAGTTTGACAAAGCAAATTAAATTTGAATTGAACCATGGAATTAAAAAATGAATTATGAAGTTGAGAAAATTGTACTCTAATTGAGATTAATTGTTTACTCAGGCTTGAGCCATGTATTGTATTGTAATCCTACAGTCTTTATTTGCAGCTGTTGAATTACATTTATGTTGTGGAAATTCAAAGGTATGGGATGACTATAGTCAAATATATTGCCATACATAAAATTGTAATAAAAATTACAATACAGTATCATGATTCTAGGTGGTTTAAAATTAAAATTTAATAATTACGAATGATATGATTATGTGTAAAGTAATTTGTTATCTAGAGTTACCCTAGGCCTAAAGTCTTTTGGTGTTGAAAGATACGTTATGAAAGTAGTCTACGTCATATAACTGCACATATACTAATGTTTACAAAGGCCCTATTTCTTAAAAGTGGCCACCTGGCATAGCCCTTAGACTTGCTTATACAGGGTCACAGCATTTTCTTGTTTGCAAAAACCCAAGTTTGATTCTCCACTATTTCCTTAACGTTAAATAACAACTAATAATTGGCTAATAGAAGGCATATTATTCAATTGTGCACAGCCATGAGGAATATCAATAAAATACAAGCAAATTGGTAAGTGTAGAGGTGGAGTTAGTTGACAGGATGGGAAGGTCACGGTTTATATAGTTACATATGAAACAAATGACGGAAGAGAGAATGCCCAAGAGGAAGAAGACGGGGGAGGCTAAGGAAGAGATAGAAGGAGGCCATAGCAGGAGACTTAGAGGCAAGCAATTTTGTCAAAACGTCTTGCATGTTTGTGTTCTATTGTTTCATGTTCAAATTTGACAGCTTCTATCACACCATGAAAGTAAGCTGCTGGATCCTATCCCAACACTCAATGTGTTTTTATTTATATATTTATTTATGTCCCGCCGCAAAACGGTAGGCCTTTTGAAGACCTTTTTCATGATTTAAGCCAATCTCCCTTTTTACATGGTGAAATGTCATAGAGAGAGCTGGTGGGGGATCGTTTTTGGTGCCGCTTTTGGCTAAAAAGTCAGCTTTTTCGTTCCCCAGAATTTGACAGTGGCTGGGGATCCACTGAGCTTCAAGCGTTCTGTCTTGTAGACGGAGGCTAGTGAGAGAGTTTTTAAAGAGCAGCACATCAGGGTGGTAATTAGCTGCTTTTGTGACAAACTGTAGGCCTATGGCTGAAATGCTGTCACAGAGAATGACAATTTTTTTTTGTTGAGCGTCAAGGTTGGCATTTCTGCAATTTTCTAGGCTGCCTTGGCCAGTGCTGCGACTTCAGCATCAAAGTGTATTGCCCCTGCGCCAAGAATGGTGGCCTCCTAAAAAAAGAGGCAGTATAGGTCGTAACCAGAGCGATTGGTGGTTTTATCTTCGGAGCCTTCTGTGGGGAAAAATCAATTTTTTTTTGCGAAGACATGCACCCATTCCTTGAGAGGGAAGTGTTTTTCAAGTGTGCCATCGACAAAATTTTCAGCTCTTTTAGGTCTAGACCTTCTTTTTTCTCAATTCCGTTGATTTTTAAAATTAGGAGTAAGATGATTTGATGTGTCAGGCAAACTGGCTGGAGGTGGCTTCAAAGGGTAGTCGTGTAACTTCCAGAAAATCCGGACAAAGTGCCTTTGTTAGTTTGATGGCAGTCTCGGCAAAGTTTGCATGGGCCTTTTTCTTAGAGGCGGTTGGATTCAGCCAGAAATCAGGGTCGAGGCGCACCAATTTTTCATGAAGCTGACTGGCACGCATTTCCAATCTTAGCTTCAAGGGCTCAATCTGGCAATATCATTCCATTGAGTCAATTGGAGTAGTTTTGACTCCTCCAGTGATGATGCGCAGGGCTTGGGTTTTGAACTACGTGAATCAACCTCATTTGTTGATCAGTTGCTGTGGGGAACAATTCTAAGCCGTAGTCTAAGCGGTTAAATTTTGGTTCCCCAAGAAACTCCAGCCACTCTCTGCAGGAGTAGTCTAATTTTACTTTTGCCTTTTTCTGCTGCTGCCTCAAAATGATGTTTCCCAGTCATTACAAATACTAACACAATACATTAGAATACACGGATCAAGATTGGTCACAAAGCTGCCGTTCTCTTGAGCATTTGGGGTAATATGTTTTTAGCAATGGGTGAAGTGCATAGATTCTTGTGTTGACAGTTGCAAGATGTTGCTGGGATATATGGTGTAAATGTTTGATTCACTTGATCAATAACAATTTGTATTGAATATTATGCTTAAATGTGTAGACCTAGGCGTATTTGCACATAAAGCGACAGTTGTTGCCTGTGGCGACATTAGTGTGTGATGTGGGAAATAATGGGGGTGGAAGTTTGTTTGAGATGGGATGGCCCTACTATGCATGATAAGCAGGGCCGGTCCTTCAGCATTTGGCGCCCTGTGCCATCAATGGGGGGTCTGGGGGGGGGGTAACCCCTTAGCATATGCGGGTTCGGGGCGCGTAGACCAAGATTCTTAGGGTGTGTTTTAGAGTATTTGAATACATTTTTGGCACTAGAAAATATATTTTTGAATACAAGAAATTTACCTATTATAAGCAAGAAATGAAACATAAAAGCCAGTAGGCCTATGCCCAGCTGCTTTCTTTACTTGCAAGAGATCATGCCATTATCATGTGCAAAATAGAGGTCAACATTTGCCTGGAATATGTAGGCCTAGGGGAATTGAAAATGTAAAATCCGAGGGTATACTGGTATTCACATCTCAATTTAATTTAATTTACTAATACTAGGCCTAAAATTGCTATTTAAGACTTATAAATTATATAAATTGCATAGGTACATACGCTATAAATACAACATATAGGCCTAGGTAGGCCTAGGGGTTGAAATTAACTTTTTTTGCCACTAGCCCTTCGGGCCAATGGAAACAATAATCCTCTAGCCCGAGAGTATTTTTACTAGCCCGCAATCAAATAGGTCATATTGATACACACAAATAGTAGGTACAATGGTAGTTACCAGACAAAGAAATTATAACCTAGTTGTTCCACGCAAATGTACACAACTAGGTCAACGACATTTTAGCTTCCTAGGACCTCGTACCTTCAACCGCCTAGATAACTTGACCAAAAGTTCAGCATCTATGTCTCTTTTTAAACAAAGAATCAGTAACTGGCTCTTTAGTAGGGAAAGAACTTACTTTGAAAACTTAGCCTACCTTCGTTGATATACTAAAAATAAACCTTTCCCATCTTCCCGCTTTGTTACACCTGTTGACAATATTACTGTATAATGTATAACATAAGATAAACAAGTATAATGTAATAAGAATAAAAATAAACCAATCTAAATGAATCTGTATACAATGTGTATACTACTAGGAAAACTTAAATGTACCGCCGCTTGATGCATTGAGCTGATTTTTTTTTTGTAAAGTTTTTTTTGGTTTTGTGACGTTTGTTTGCACTTTCCTTGCAAGTGCTTTTTGAATGCATTGTGGAGGTGATTGTTGTCCAAGTTTCTACATGTTATGTTAAAAATGGTATTATAAACTTAAAAACTCATATTGAAACTTTATTTCTGTAGATTACTGACATTCTAATTTTTCAGCTTTTCTTTCAAAAGTGTACTACATCACATAACCTTAATGTCCATGTGAAAATCTGAACGTTGTAGCCCTACCCGTTTGGTTCATGAATCGGCCCAAATGTGACGAAAATATCGCCAACATAAAATTTGAAAAAACTAATATTAAAACTTTATTTCTAGGATTCTAGCTAACTTTTTCAACTTTTCTTTCAAAAGGTACTAATCACCATAATCTTAATGTCCATGTGAAATATGAACGTTCTAGCCCACCCGTTGGTCAGAATCGGCCCAAATGTCACGAAAATATCGCACTAAAAATCGAAAAAAATCGTAAAAGTACAATATTCATGAGAAATATTTCTTCGATTGTACCCAAAAACAATACACCTCTAAGTTCAGAGAAAACGAAGGTCCGGTCAAATTTTCATCAAGATCGCATATGCCGTTTGCCCGGAATCGAGCGAACAAACAGACGGAAAAAAAAAAAAAAAAAACACCCGAGCTAAATTTTTTGGGGGGTCAGTGAAATTGAAGTCTTCGCTTCCGCTCGCTACGCTCATCCAATAATAAAAGTTCACTAGTTATTAACTAGTAATAGTTTGTAAGCATTATTGTACATATTACATTTTATTAGAGTCTAGCTCTTGTTTTATGTCTCTCATTATCAATATTTATCTATTTATCTACAAACTTTTCTATGTACATTATATTCTATTGTTCACTACTATGTTCCATCATAGGTACTATTGCACATAGGAGAGGAATATACTGTACCTGATATCTGTGTACGTCCACACCATACCCCAATTTCAATGCAAAAAATAGAAATTGCCCACTCACAAATCTCTTGGAAGATTTTGTGGGCTTCTTATTATACTAATTATATATAATAATATACTACTATTTTCATTACCCGTACCTACTATATATACATTAATATATTGACTTGTATTTTTTCTCTAACTCAAACTTTATTTACATTAACCAAATTGTTATAAATCCTGTCATGTATTAGTATAATGTAATAAGAATAAAACCAATATGAATCTGAATCTGATATAAAACTACCATACATGGATGTTTGGCCCAACACAAATGCATGCACTCAGGTGTAGATTATTTCTAGTGAACAGCTGGTAATATTTTAACCAAATTTTGCATGCATGTTAATAAAGTACTTTTATATTGATATCCGCAATTGGCTGTAAAAATTCAGTCTTAATGATCCATTGCAAGACCAAGACATATGTCCAAAACGTGAGGGGGGTATTTTAAAACATGGATTTCAATTCTGGTAATTCCCACCAAACCGTTTACTAGCCTACCTTACGATAAAACCAAATTAACATGCGCATTCACATTGATTTAAACATTGATATCCAGTATGCAAATTTGCGTTAAAAAAATGTGTAGGCCTACACTTGGAATAAATTCCAGAAGTTGATCAAAATGGAGTAAATTACAGTGATTTCACTAATTTTGAATTCAAAATCAATTAAGAGCTAGTATAGGACATGCGTTTTAAGCAAATCGCTGTTCGCTTGGCCGACTGACACCACAGGTGTTTGAAATTATGAACATGTCACGAACATAGAGATATATGGCTCTGCAGTAACACATTTCCAAATTTAGTTTTAAAATAATCTATAAAAAATTAATTAGTTTTCACAAATTTTGATTTAAAGTTTTTAAAGTTAAAAACTCCAAAATTGACTAGGCCTATATTCGTGATTTATTTCTGGCTGATTGACAATTTTTTTAAATCTATGACTGAAGGGCTATCCATGAATGCTTTATGGACAACTTTGCAAAGTTTCATATAAGTACGATGCATCTTGGCCGAGCAAATAGCTATTTGCTAACTGCCAAAAGTTTCCCATTCTTTTTTCTTTTTTTTCCTATGCCGAAAGCTTGATTTTTCAATCATTTTTCTTCCTGGCTATCCAGTAAATATGTGCTTCCTTCTCTGGCCTGCTCAGGTTATTTGGCAGGGCGTCAATGTCAGATTTAAGTGCGGCGCAGCTGAAGAGGTGCGCTCTGTCCTGAAAACCCGATGTACATAGTTTGCAAGTTGCTGGTTCCTTTGTGATTTGAAATCGACTGAGGTGGTGCTGCAGGACGTCATGTCCTGTGGCCAGCCGGAACTGCGCTGTTGCCACCTTTCTTGTCCAGGATTTGTCTGGCCCTTTGAGGACCTCGTCCCGCCATGGTTTGTGATACATCTTGGCCTCTTGAAGTCTTCCATAGGATGTCTTGAGGCCCTCCTTGGCAAGGTTTTTGGCAGAGTTGTAGGAGATACTCGCCGTGTCAGGGGCGTCCATCTTAATTAATTTAGGAATACGCGTACTGGATATCATTCATTTATTCTTTATAAATGTTAGTATGAAATTCGATAACGGTGTTAGGTATACCGTTTACCCCCAAAAAAACACAAAGCTGTGCACCTAAACTCGTGTCCGCGCCAGCCTCAGCGACTCTTCGCAGGGTTTGACGTGTGGGTGTGGGGAGCTAGGGAGTGACCGAAAACAAATATTAATAGCGTTATTAAAATAAATTAAGATTTTTATTTTGTTTAACCCTTTCTCGTCTGACGGGACTTACAAGTCCCTCAGTTTTATTGTGGTATAGCATTAACATGGATAGGATCATAGCTCTATAAGCCTGACGGGACGTTTGAGTCCCACTTTTCCTGAGCACAAAGAGCTATCGCACGTTCACATAGGATAATATTTACGCCTTGTAGGCTACATAATTTTTAAACTCTTTATGCGTAAAAAAATTAAAATAGTGAATTTTTAAAAATAATATACTATAAAAATCTGAAAAAAATATAAATTTGCCATTTTTTATCCGATTTTCAATTTTCTTTTTTTGATTAATAAAGATGCTTGTTCTTGAACTAAAATCTTTTAAAAAATTAAAAAAAGTTGGAAATTGCGGTACATATTCAAAATCCAAAATTTTCCAAAAATATCTAAAATACTCCAAAAAGAAAAGAAAAAAGTTTCAAACAAAATTTCTGTTTGGGCATGTTTGTTTGATGAATAGGCCTACGTAAGTAAAAATAACAATCATTTTTTGAATTTTTCTTGGTTTGGGCAAGAAAGGGTTAATTAATAATTACATATTTTGAACGATTTTCCCTAGTAGGTACCACACAACTATTGGGAGCTCGTTAGAATATCGGTGCGAAATAATAAGATTTTTTGAACGGCAATTGGGAACTCTGGAAAAAGTACTCGCCTATCAGGCTAGTGAAATGAAATTTTTACTAGCCCGACCAAAGTTTCACTAGCCTCGGGCGAGCGTTAATTTCGACCCCAGCATATAGGCCTAAAGTTCTAGAACGTATCTAACTTCTCATAATTTTTAGACCCTATAGGCATAGGCGTCACTAGGGTTTGGGGGGGCGTAAGCCCCCCCAATCGCAATCCGCGCCCCCCCAATAATTTCCTTGTTTTACTTTTTTTTCAATTAACAACCCACAGTCACAGCTGCACTTTACGCGAATTATCACTACTTAAAATAATTTGATAATCATTACTTTATTTAACTGATGATGTACAGGTGGGTAGGCCTAATTTCTTAAAAAAAGACACGTGATTTAAAAAAATTGTTGATGTTAATTTTTGCTAGTAACTAGTAAGCTAAAATTTAAATTTTTATCGTGGGAAACCTGTTATAGGGTGCAATTAGCCCCTCTTCAGGTGAACTAGGTATGTGCGGATAGGAAATTGTGAAGGGATGTCCGAGGGCTGTTTAAGAGGACTCAATCCCTTGCATTCGCCTTAACGACTGAGGAAAACCTCGGAAAAAACCTTCAGTCAGGATTGCCGGTCTCGACGGAATTCGAACCGGAACCTCCCGAATCAGAGTCGAGCGCTTAGCGCCCGAGCCAACACTGTCGGTTACCTAGTAGGCTAGTTTGGAATTAATTCATACGACAATTAAATTGTCTAATTGTGAAGTGTTTCATTTCCTTCTTTTGTCAGAGACCAATAAAAATGGTGAATTTACTTACCTATAGAACAATAATAAATAGTTTTCAACTGCATTTTAGAGCAGTCACACTGATTTGCATTAAAATTACCTTGTAATTGAAAAAATATATACGAACAAGCCTCTCAGAGCCCCGCCCTAAATTCGATCATTTGAATCTTTCCTTTGTATTGTCCGAATTCACCAGTAACAAATAAATGTGTCTCTAAATTGAAAATAAGATTAAACGTTATTATGTTGCCATGTATGATGTGAATTGTTAGCTCGACATGACGACAAAACAAATTAACGCACACAAACTACAATGTTTTGGTACACCAAATGCACTCAAAAAACCTAATTTTAAAAAATTTTGCCTGCGGCGCTATTTATGGGGGGCTCTGCCCCCCATACCCCCCCGTGCTCAGTCCCTTTCTCACAAAAGTACTTGCGCCCCCCCAATGTCCAATCTCTAGTGACGCTCCTGCATAGGCGTAGCCTAAATGATGTTGAATGCATTCGGATATATATATTTTTGGTTGAGCGCATTGAGGACTTCAAATTTTGCTACCCTGAGAAAAAAGCTCGGGTGTGTTTTGTTAGGGTAAGCCTATTGGGTTAAAAAATTAATTTCAAAACTAAGTACGGTAGATCAAAGACTCACATCAAATATAACAATTACTATATCGTCTTTAGTTAATGAGCGTAAGTAATGGGCGTGGATTATGATTTTAAATGAAAATCAAACAAGTAAAATAAGTCTGGTTATCTGCTTTTTTCGCTTAAATTGCGGAATTTTAACATATATTTTGGGGATTTTTTGCAGATTTATGTAAAGTTTACCGCTGTTTTTTAAGTTGTAAACCGCTAAGTGTCACCACTAGTCTCAATTTTATATTTTCACCACTTTTCGTCTTTCAAAAACGTTAGATCTAGCGGCAAAACCGCTGTATTGGCAACACTGTACGTTGAAAGGAATTCGAAGATTAAGGAGACGAAACCTGCCACCGGTCTTTGATCAACTGCAGAAGTGAGAGACAACAACAACGCATGGTGTGCTACTGTTGCCACTGCTGTAGACGTCTTTTGTCGGCTTCTTTGCAAAGCTTTTACCAACCGTGCTCTTGAATATTATTAGTGTGGTCAGGACGCCACACGCATTGTTACTAGTGTCGCGCAGCCGACTGACTGCAGCAAACCGCCTTAACGCATTGAAGTCTCGATACTGTATAGCTAGGCCTACGTTCTAGGCCTAGCTAGCCTACGATTGTTATACTGTGATAAGGACGTTATATGCGGGGGGGAAGGGGGGGGGGGCAACAGCCAGTGGTCATTGCCTGTGTTTCGCAACAGGGCCTCAGATGTATCCTGTTGTGTTGTAAATCAAAAAGGGGCTGTGCCTAGGGAGGCCTAGGCCCTAGATAAGTAGGCTGGGCCTAGGTAGCCCTAGGCGTAGGCCTAGGCCCCTAGATGCTGGTACTTCTTTGGCTAGGGGGGTCCAACTTTTATATAGGGGCCTACACTGTAACGGAAAGGATTTCGGGTGCGCTCTTATCGATTATATCTTAGAACTAGCGCGGCGCACTGTAGCCAGCGGAAAGTTCGGCTAACCTAACGAAAGTACACCTTTAACATAAGTAGTAACAAGGCAATATAGCAGTGTTAACAAGGTGTATAAAAGTTGGACCCCCCTAGCCAAAGAAGTGCCTAGATGCCTAGGGCTGGGTTAGGTCTAGGGTAATGGCAGGCCTAGGCGTCTACGCACAAGCCATAGACTAGGCTATAACTTACCTGATTTGTAAAATAAGTAAGCCATGCAGAGATAAGGCTAAGCCCACGTCTAGGGCTTAGCTAGAGCCATGATACAGGGCCTCGCAAAGCCCAGGGGTCTACTAGGCCCTAGCCTAGGCTTTCCAAGGATACTTACGAAAATGTATGACAATCACGCGATTAACCTCAAAATTACTAGCAACGTAGAATCACAGTTGTCAAAAGGTTGAAACCATCGAAATATTATTAAAGATGAACCGTAAGGGAAAAAACTAATTCAGTTCGATGATTTATGATTTGTTATGTTGTCACTTGCTAATATCGTAGGCCTAGGCTAGCATTAAGCATTGACGTAGGCTGGGCTGCGTAATTCTACAGCTCGGCTTCTCGGGTTTATCTTCAGTCATTCACCATTCATCCCATATTAACCCACTTATCAAGAACATGCTATAGAAATACCATGAACTAGGATTTACCAAATTTCTGTTTAGTTATTGATTGACTAGGCCTACCTTGCAAAGTGTATTATTATCTATTTTTAAAAATGCCATAATCAGCATAGGGCTAGGCCTAATTTTCGCAGTTATAAATGGCGGGATTTCAAATTATAAATCAAATTCATAGGTCTCCTCCGCCTAGTGCCATGGGTAAAGCGCACTTTAAAGCTTCAAGTTTATAGCAGACTGAGTTCCGCGTTCATAAGAAACGTCAAAACATGCAAAATTTATGTAAATCGCACACAATGGACATAATTATTATACAGCTGAGTTGGTGCTGACCTTGAAAAAAATGCAGAAATGTGAAATGAGCCCGCCCCCTTATGTGGTCCACACATTGTGGAAACTGCGTCTTCCGTTCTGATAACTTCAATTAACTCCCTCCCGCCCTTGATTAGGCGACGTGGTACTGAAAGGTCGACCTTTTGTCCTTGTGATAGCGAAAACTGTGTCATTTTCTTAAGAGTTATTGTAAGATATTACCGGATTTGATCTACACTCATGGTAACTTATTTAATTATTTGTAATTGATTTTAATTCACACAAAAGCAGCTCCAAATCGGCATAGGCCCTTAGCTTAACCAGCCAGCTTGTGTCTAGGGAGGCCCTAGCAAGGCCCTAGGCCTAGGCCTAGCTAATTGCCTAGGCCTAGGCTAGGCCTAGGCCTACTAGGCTACTTAGGCGATACTTATTGTACATAATTAATTATTGTTCTTATAGGCTGCAGCAATTCGTGTAGTTGTAACTGGTGCTGCTGGCCAGATTGCGTACTCTCTGCTGTACCAACTGGCTAAAGGGGATGTCTTTGGGACCGATCAACCCATTATCCTACACCTCCTGGACATTCCTCCCATGATGGATGTCTTGCAGGGTGTAGTGATGGAAATAGCAGACTGTGCGTTGCCTCTTGTGCAAGAAGTAGTACCCACAGCTGACCCGGCAGTTGCATTTAAAGATGTGGAAGCAGCATTCCTGGTTGGAGCGATGCCCCGTAAACAGGGAATGGAGAGGAAGGATTTGCTTTCTGCTAATGTTAAGATATTCAAGGCCCAGGTAGGCTATCTAAGAGACTAGACCCATGCCCATTTAGGGCCTAGAATATGTAAAATAGGTACTAAGCCATTACTGTATGTGGCCATCTGCAATAATTCATGTAGCCTAGGGTGACGTACCCGATTAACGGACACTTAAGCGCTTCGGGAGATAATTTTCAACTTAAAACGCCTGTATCTTCCGTTTCGTTCAAGCTACGATGATGTATGATACACCATTTTGAAACTTGAAGTGTCATCTAGCCATTGCCAACTTAACATAGGCTACCCCCCATCTTTTGCTAATATGGTGAATGGTGATAGGGTCAGCTATGCAGTTCTCGACCACCTTTCGTCTTAGCAAAATAATTTGTTCTATGTTTTACTGTATTTCAGCCATTGTATCTCCGAAATAGTTGGGGAATGTCTCAAAACGTTCCGGCGATCGAGGCTGTCCGGGGTTTAGTGTACCAAACGTATCCTAATGTTTATACTTCTAGTCGAATCAACTAACAATCGAAGGCTGCATCGAATAAATTCTCGACCTAGGCTTTTATTTCGTAACCTATTTTTGGGACGCCCATGTAACCAATTCTCGACCGCGGCAAATCCCATGTTAAACTTCGCCGAATATTATCAAAATCAGAAATCGACCCAAGAGTTTAATAGCATTATAAAAAGGGTTTATAAATGTCCATCAAAATACATATTTCGGTGCAAACAATCAATAATGAGCAAAATAGACTTTCCGACCACGTAACGCCACGGCCCTAAACTAGGTCGAGAACCATTTTTCCCGCGGCCGAGATCTGATTACGTTCCGCCATGACGTTGTCCCCGTCACTGCCGTGCTTTAATTCAATATTTGGGGGTGTAATTATAAGTTTTATACTAAAAGTAAAGGCAATTAACGTAAATACAATGTTTAATAGTCAACATAAATGCAAACAGTATGTCCTGAGCCCTAATTAAACAGGTGAAAAACCCCTTGTTGAAAATGTGCGACCCCGCGCTAGCCTTTTTTAGCGCGATCTATTTAGGCCACATTCTTTGGAGTCAAACCTAAACGACCTTTTAAAATTCGTAGTCGTACTTTTTTAATCGTTTACGACGTCGTTTTTTTGTAAGTCTTCATGAAAATATTTTTCCCGATCTAATAAAACAATCCCAGAGCTTCACTCAACCAACTGGTTTTTTTTTGATAAATAGGGGGCGTGCCGTAAGGGGGTCGGAACTGGTGATGGTCGAGAACTGCATACCTTACCCACCTCGGGTTTTCAGGGGGAAGCTAAAAACTACCTTTAAACCGGACGCCATGAAGCTTTTTTTGATATTTGAAGTCTTAAAATATTTTTTACGGCCGTTTTAAATTTCTTGTTTAAACCCAATCCAATCTGATTGTTTTTGAGTGAAAAACTTCATATTTTTTTTAACAGCTGACACTAAAAAACGCCTTTTAGTTTTCGTTGCTATAGAAACGAGTCGGCAGCACCTTTGAGCACATCCAAACTTTGACCTTGATTTTCGATATTTCTTCGCTCGGGAAGAAATCCCAAAACACTTTGTAAAAAAAGAAGATATAAAACTAACTTTTTACAAGCATAATCATGTAAAAATATTTTCTAAAGCGTATTAAGGGCGAACAGAAATAGGGGTTGTTCCGCGCGTCCGGTTTGGGTTGACCGTCCGCTATTAGGGGTTGCTACCTAGGCCTACTTGGTGCATAGGGTCAATGTGCTGGTAGCAGAATAGTGCTAGGCCTAGTAGCGGAATGTTAGGTCAGTTATGCAGTTCTCGACCACCTTTCTTCCTTCACCAATAATTTGTTCTATGTTTTACTGTATTTAGCCTTATAACTACATTTTTTGGTGAAGGTCTCGAAATGTTCCGGGAGAATGAGGCTTTTTCGGGTAGTGTCCAAAGTATCCGTAGTTGTATTTTTTGGTCGAATAATAGCAATAAAAGGCTGTGGGCCCCGAGGCCTATCGTTTAAATTTTCGATTGGGTTTATTTTTTAACCGATTCTCGACCGCGGGAAAACCTATGAAAAAACTTCACCGAATTTTTAAAAAAATCAGAAATGGACCCAGAGTTAAGCAGTATTATAAAAGCGTGTAAATGGCCACCAAAATACGAAATTTTAGTGCAAAACAATCAATAACTTAATTAGCAAAATAGACTATTTCCTACCACGTACGCCTTGGTCCTAGGGTTGCCATAATTTAAACTCAAGGCGGCGGGACAAATCTTTTCAGGGAAAATAGCACGGGGGGTTTGGGAGGGCTCCCCCCAACTATAGCGCCGCAGGCAAAATTTTTAAAAACTATGTTTTACAGTCTTTTTGAGCTTTTAGAAAAAAAGGGGGGACTGAATGCAATAACGAAATTTTGTATTTTTTGTAGTGCAAAAACAAAAAACCAAAAAAAAATGCATTGGAGTGCGGAAATGGTGTTTGGGTCAGACTAAGGTTTTCGCGTGTACCGGTAAAAACCCCGTTTCCCCTTACCTCATATCTAAAACACAAACCAAAAGTGCTGACTGTCGAGCCAACCCCAAATACTTTGGCGACGCACCGCCGCCCGGGGGCCCATATGGGTTGCTGTTGATATTTTAAACGTTTTGGACTGCAATATCGTACTGTAAATTGGACTTTGACAATTTTTTCTACAAAGCTGGACAATTGTGTTCCCGGGGTGCATTGGCGGACGCGGGACTTAAAATTGGATATCGGGACTGTCCCGCCGAAAGCGGGACGAGTGGCATCCCTACTTGGTCCTAAGCCCAGGTCGAGAATCAGTTTCCATGCGGTCGAGATCTGATTGCTTTCCGTCGTGACAGTTGTCCCATGACTGCTGTGCTGAATTCAATATTTCGGACTTAATTATTAATTAAATAGTAAAAAATAAGCTTTATTGAAAATACATTTTTAAAAATTGTCAAAAAAATGAAAAGGGTGGCCTAGGCCTATGTCGACCCCAAAAATTAAACGGGAGAAACCCCTTGCTGGACATGGGAGACGCCAACGCTAACCTTACTCTAGAGCGCGATCTATTTAGGCGCATTCTTTGGGTCGATCTCGGATTGACCTAGATTTAAAAAAACGCTTCAAAATCTATAAATTGGGTGTAGGTTGCTTTGGCCTAAAAATCAAACTTGAGCTTTCTGTAAGGTGACCATATTTTGAAAGTCACAAACCGGGGACATCTAAAATGTACTAAGCATTGTACGTAGGAGACTCCATGGACCAGTATGGGTTCTGCTGGGGCTCTCCGCCGGAGGTGAAAAAATTCAAGATATACTTGCGTCAAATACCCAGAAAACAGCTTTCTGACATGAAATATTAATGGAATATGGGGTAGGCCTAATTATATCGATGACAGTTTTGCGCAAAAAGTGACTTAAAATTTTCTTAACTTGTTATTAGGGATACCTAGGTATAGGCCTAATTATTTTTTCTTGATTAATTTTTAGTTGGTGCACTACTAACTTTGTATTGTTAGTAATGTTTTTTGTGGTTTTACCAATGGAAATTGTGCTGTCACTGTTTATGTTTGTGGTCCGCCATGTTGGTTTGCGTAGTGTTTGCTGTGTAGGGGTGGGACTCTTAACCGATTAACCACCCGTGGCTGAATAACCGGTTTGTGATTTGTCTGCGCCTGTTAACCGTGAGCATAACAATGGCCCGTGTAAACAACACGGGGTAAAGTGAAAAAGCAATGTTTTTCAAATGTAGTGTAGTGCAGCTGTCAGCTGGTCGCAGGGTAGGGGCCTATGTTATTGATGAACTTAATGGCAGGCCTACTGATGACAAATTAAGTTATATTTCCTAAGAACACAAAGATAAGGACGACGGTACTGTCAAGCTACTCCCCAGCTTGGGGGGGGGGGGGGGGGGTGCGACGATTTGGGATGTCATGAGCGTATGGCGAGTAGCCTATGAGTGGTGTCACTGTCAAGTGCTGTTTTATTATCAAGGTCATGTGACAGTGCCAGTGGATATAGCTACGACCTCTGATTCACATTTATCACCAATACGTAATTCCAGCTAGAGATTAGCCTACTCAGTGGCGTGGCGAACTACTAAGAGTGATCGGTGCCTACAATATTTTAACTATACCCACCCCCTACTTTCGTGGGCAACAAGGGGGTCTGGGGGCGTGCCCCCAGTTTAGCCCCGCAGGGAATTTTTTTCAATTTTGATGATCCTGGAATGGATTTGGTGCGTTTTACCAGCAATTAATATGATTTTATAGATGTTGATAGCCTCATTTTTATGTAATGGAATTTTAATGAAATCGCTGAAAATATTATGTTTTTTTTCGAACTCATAAAGCCAACGGTTTGTAATTCTTTTTTGTCTTCCCCACATTAGCCCCGCAGGGAATTTTTTTAATTTTGGTGATTCTAGAATGGATTTGGTGCTTTTTACCGGCAATTAATATGATTTATTAGACGAGTGAGCAAAGCGAATGAGGATTACTATTCAAGATAAACGACGCTTATTCTGTGACTCTGTGCGTGTGTGTGCTAGTGTGTACTCTAAAAATCAGCTGAATCGCTGAACAGATTGCGCTTATGTTTTAATTGTTGAACTCATAAAGCCAACGGTGTGTTATTCCTCTTCGCCTCGTAGCGGCATAGCCAGAATTTGGGAAAAAAAATACACATTATGAAAGTAATCAATGAAGAATTTAGTACCTACAAGAGGAATCCGGGGGCCTTCCCATTAAAAAAAAATTGTATGTCCTAGATCGATTAGATAATCTGTGCATTTTGGAAATCAATTTGGTTATTTTGTTCGTTTTCTCCGTTTATTGGCAGAGCCATTATTTGGGATTTAGGAAAACTACTGAAAGGCATAATAATGAAAACTAGGGGCTCCGTGGGCTTGCCCCCGGGAAAATGATTATTTTAAGGTAATTTGGTACAAATCTGTGAGTTTTGAAGAAACACTTTGCAATATTTGAAGAGAAAAGATACGATTTTATTCTTTTACGGACAAACTTGCTGTCTCGATTTCAATGAAATCAATGCTCTTTAATCTAGAAATTGTACTGGAAATACTTCAATTTAAATAGGTCCAAGAATGTTCTTCTTATTGCATTCACGACGTCGATAATCCTGTTTCATAAGACGGTTATTTAAAAGTTAAAACAGAAAACTCGAAAATGTTCTAGACTTCCTCCATGCCACCAGCTGTTATTTAATTTATAAATTCCTCAAATCAATCTATTCAATCAAATGAAATAAACGAACGTGTCTATTTATTTAGCAGAATAATTGTTGAATTGCTACCTGTTATTAGTTGACTTGAGAACTACTGGATGAATATCCATCATGCATGTTGTCTGCACTTTTACTAAAAAATCATGATTCGACAAATGACAAACTTTTACAACAGTCCAGTAAAACTCTAAGGTAAGTAAGGAGCTGTAGCCATACAATTCAGTAGGTGTGATTATAACAATTAAAATAGTCATATAAAGTATATAAAATATTATGTTTCATTAAAAAGTAATGGATGGGTGGGTCCCTGGGGGACCACCCACCCACCCCTTTTGGTATCGGTGCCTGGGCTCCGATTTGGTATGTTCGCCACGCCACTGAGCCTACTGCTGTGGTTATCTATGGTACTGTAGCCAAATTTTATTCTGTCATTGTCAAGACGATATTACGTGCTTCTGTCCCAGCCAAGATCTTTATCTAATCCAGTCGTGAGTTTAAAACAATCATTTTGCGCCGTGCTGTTCATGGAGAAAAACTGGGCCACATCAATAGTAGTATTTTTTGTGAAGGTCATGTTGCCTGTTGGAGTGTGGCTTCCTCAGCTGCATTACGTAAGAAGTAAAATAGGGATGCTGCGGTTGGCAGCGGGCCAACTGATAATCACAGCGTTCTCAACTGTACCGGTAATAAATATAAAAAATCCCCCCCCCCTTCCATTTGGGATTTCGGTTACTATTGCCAATTAATCGATTGAGAAATGTCGGGTAAGGATTTTGTAGATTTTTGTTGTTGATAAAACCAGCGAGTGAACGTGCACACTTTCAAGACATCGCGGTTGAATTCATGCTGGCATAGACCTCACTACTATCATTTCCAATATGGCCGACAACATTGATACCACGGCTTCACTACCTCCGTTGGTAATAACATAAATAGGCCTAACATCAATTAGGCCAAAGTTGAAAATTTAAAATGCGCCAACAAAAATTAATCAAGAAACATTAATTACACCTAGGCCTATATTAACAAGTTGAAAAAAATTTAGGTCACTTTTCGCGGAAAACTGATCAATATACCTAATTAGGCCTACCGAATATGGGTTTAATGTGTATAATTTTGTAGAGAGTCATAAAATCATTTTCTAGCATTTAAAAATGATAGCCCTAGTAGGCCTACAAAATAAAATACAAGTGCTCGGCAGAGTTTAATGCAAGGTATGTAATGGATTGATGACGGCATCATACTAATGAAGGCCTAATCAATTAAAAATATGGTAGGCCTAATTGAAATGGTATTTAATTCGTATAATAATAGGCCTATGCATGTTTGAACTTTTAAATTCACGTTGTCTTTAGCCTACAACAAATTAATAAATAAGTAATAATAATTTCACTTAATTAAGCGAGCGTTTCCATTTGACTCTGCCGGAAAAATTAGTCACTGTTTTTTTTTTTTTTGTATGTCTCGCCATAACGTTCGAACGGAGGCTCGGATCGAGTTGAAATTTTGACCATCCACAAGCTTTGTTCTCGATTGAATGCCATTAGTTTTGTGGCAAAATCGTTCTTAAAAAGTTACATTAAAGTTAATCGAAAGTTTTTTTTCAAACTAAACGGCGACAAAATCTGAGATGGCCAAATCATTTAGAATGTCCGTCCGGTCACAAATATGTTAATTTTATTTTGATCCGATAAGTAGTGTAGATGGAAATTACATTATAACAAAAGTAACGTTGCCATGGCAACGAAAAGACGCGCGAAGTTTCTAATGCACTGCCACCTAGAAGTAATCAAAATACTTTCGAGGAAGCGGTCTATTATTTGTCACCAAAGAGTTTAAATATTTTTCCCAAGGAGTCAAGGTCCTCTAGATGGCGGTGGATTTTATCCACAAAGTAAAGGTTTACCCACGGGTTTACCCAAATATCTTGCTAATAATAAATAATATTGGAAACATGGCCCCGTGGACTGCGAACGTCGCAAATTTTAAAATTTAAAAAAATGTGCAATGTCGGTCTAGCTATAGCACGTGCTCGCTTATCAACGCGTCCAACTGAGCGTGTTCCTAGTATTAAACATGATAGAAACTACGATCGATGCATGGCTTGTAGGGCCTAGTGTAGGCCCTACTTATGTAGGTCTATGTAAATTGTAAATAAATAAAAAAACGTAGTTCAGTTGCATGATGGTACATTTTCATTTTTCAGTCAAACAAAATGAATACCAATAATGACTGAGAAAATGAATTATCTTCTTGGAAGTGGAAGAACTATTTAAATGTTATTACTATTAGCATACCAGAGAAGTCTATTGTTTCAAGTAAAACATTTACATTATCCTTCTAGGCCTACACGGTAGGCCTACAGTTGACAGAATACCGGGACATTTTGCCCCTCAAATTGAAAACCGATACAATTACACCATTTTTATGAGTCTCTCGGGACACTGGTACAATTGTTGTGAAAACGGTACCGGTACTGTACCGATGTTACCTTAGCTTTCTAACGTAATTTTTGAAGTAATTGCTGACTGAAGTGATTTTTTTTTTAACCATTCTGTAATGACCCATTGACCCTACTGCAAAGGACATAAGTTTGAATCTTTATTTTGTGTGTATTGTTAATACTTCCATATACTAGTAACACACTTTCCTGCCACCATGCTCCACCCGCGTTCAGAAGTACCAACCGTACATCAACAAACTAACCAACAACTGGGTTTTCTACCATCCTGTTGCGTCAGCTCTAGGATTTTTTTTAAAGAGCGCATGCGAAACTAATTTCGTCAATTGCGAGGTTTTCTACCTTCTATTGTAGGTAGTTATTGGGGTCATTCCATATCAAATCAACTGAACTATTTTCTTCACTATTTCCGATTTGTCCAAAATTTAGCACACACAATAAAAAAAAAAAAAAAGTTGACGTGTTTTTTTTTGTTTTTTTTTTGACTTAACGTTTTTGATTTACGGGACCTCCAAATATCGACTTTTTGACGTTTTGGCCAGCGCGCTACAGTGCTCAACAATACATAACTTTGGCCCTAATTGACCTAGAAGGCTAAATTTGGGTTTGTTTTAAAGCTGTGATCAAGGGCTTTCTAAATATATATCACAACATGCATTTTCATGAAGGTGTAACTGAAAGCTCAACAATAATCTGGTTTGAGCTCACCCCCCGTCCAAAAGGATCTCTTTTTTTTCTTATTTTTTTTTATGGAATTGGACACATGTTCTTGACAGACCCTGAAAATTTGAACATGGGCCGAGAGATAGTTCCAGAGATATGAATTATAGTATAGTCAGAAGTGATGATGTATGCTGATTTGGTTTTGCTAAATTTCTTCCCTTCACAAAATAGAATTCAATAGGTAGGCCTATACCTATCATTATATTTTAAGTATTTCAGTAGGCCTACTTTATAATTACACAATACAAAATGTACACAACAATGTGGTTAATTTTAGTGAAAAGGGCCCATAGCCAACGCCAAGGTGTCAACCAAATATGGTGTCTTTTAGGTATTTGAAACTAATCATTCAATTTAAAAGTAGGCCTACTATAATTATTAAAGTTATTATTACATAATGCCTACTATTAATATAAGTCAAATTAAAGTCGACAGGTTTAATAGTTAATACACAGACTATTATATTCGCCTATAAAAGTAATAAGAGATCGCGCCACCGTCGCGCGGATTCTTGCAATATGGCTGAAGGTATGGGGGTTCGCCTCTGTTTACTACACGCTGGCGTATGGAAATCAACAGTCTTTTAAAGCGACAACGACACATGTTTATGTCTGACTCTGACAACAATTATAATAATAATATATGCTACTGATATTAAGCTTAAGAAGAAGGTTAAATTGGCGATTCTCGTTATATAATGGGTTTGGTGTGTCATGCAGATGATATAGTTTTTCGTTGATTTTTGTGCCTGCATTTTGCACTCGTAACATAGCATTCTATGTTTTTCCAACTGACAACATATAAAGCTACACGTGAGTGGTAAACGGCAAAACAAATGTAGTAGTATAATAATTATACCCTGCCCCCTCACATTACGTATTAATACGTATTAACTGATAATGAAAGTGAAAATGCAACACAGAAACTTGAATCGTGGAAGAATCAGCACCAATAACATGTCTACTGTGTTCCATGTAGATAGTAACCTGTTTTACATTTAGTCGGTTTTCTAATCTGATGTACCGGGAGGAATTTCCAATCTGGTAGTTTAGCCTTTCCACGTTAATATAAAAGCCCCCCATATATGGTTGACACCTTGGCGTTGGTTATGGGGCTTTTTTACTAAAATCAACCACATTGTTGTGTACATTTTGTGTAAGTGTAATTATAAGGTAGGCCTATTGAAATACAAAATAATGATTAAAATATAATGATATAGGCCTACTATTGAATTCTATTTTGTGAAAGGAAGCAAGTTAGCGAAAAGAAATCAGCATGCAACAACACTTCTGACTATACTTTAATTCATATCTCTGGAACTATCTCTCGGCCCATGTTCAAATTTTCAGGGTCTGTCAAGAACATGTGTCCAATTCCATAAAAAAAAAAATTAAGAAAAAAAAGAGATCCTTTTGGACGGGGGGTGAGCTCAAACCAGATTATTGTTGAGCTTTCAGTTACACCTTCATGAAAATGCATGTTGTGATATATATTTAGAAAGCCCTTGATCACAGCTTTAAAACAAACCCAAATTTAGCCTTCTAGGTCAATTAGGGCCAAAGTTATGTGTTGTTGAGCACTGTAGCGCGCTGGCCAAAACGTCAAAAAGTCGATATTTCGAGGTCCCGTAAATCGAAAACGGGAAGTCAAAAAAAAACAAAAAAAAAACACGTAAACATTTATTTTTATTTCTTAGTGTGTGTACCAAATTTTATTCAATTTGAAGAGACTCAAGATTATTTTGCACTTTTTTCAGTTGATTTGATTTGGAATGACCCATTGGCGGGTCGTGGTTGTGTGGTTTCTTGTTGTTTACGTATCCAAGTGCTTTCATTTTTCAAACATGCGGTCTTTCTTGGTTGGTCTTTCAGTTAGTGCTCCTCCTTCCAATTCAAAGGTTCAGGGTTCGAATCCCGCTTTGGGCAGAAGTTTTTAAAGAATGTGTAAACGGTATGGTTGTGCAAACCCACTATATTTACTTCAAACTCAAACTTTCATAGTTTTGAAAATTGAACTTCGATCTTCACAAAAATTTCAAACCGAACCGAACTTAAAGGGATATCAAACAGTTATAATAGGTAAAATAGTGATAAGTCTGGACCGGTACCTCCACCAAGGAAGTATGTAACTTCTGGACGGGCCCCTCCACCATCCATTTTTTATTATTATTTATGTTAGGCCTATACCTGTAAACTGAGAATCATTTTTTGACATGTCAAATTACAGGTGCTGCACACCACAACAAATTAGTAAAAAAAAACTTTTTTTCGAACTTCTCAAACTTATTTTTCACTCGAACTTTTTTAAAGTTCCGTCCTAGCTACGTGGTAAATAATCAATTCTAATGTTCTGTTTGTTTATTCTGGCACCGCCTGCGGGTAGAATCATATATCCATCTTGTTGGTTCGTGTTTCCTATTTAAAATACTCTCTCGTCGTATCGACAGGGTTGGTTCGATTTGCTTTAAATAAATTAAATCACTCAGCTCCAACCACAAGATCAGAATACTACATAAGAAAATTGATTGGCAAAACCTTTTGTGGGGCCTAATCGATTGATTAAATTGTTCGTTAAATATAGACCTGCATAGAATACTTCCCTTTCAAAAGATCTGATATTTAGGCCTAAATGTCATGCATATAGACTCGGGTCTGTAAGTTATTATGCCAGGCAATTCGTAATTTGGCATTCATTATTTATTTCACCATTCATAAACTCAATAGGTATGCTCTATTGTTGAAAATCCTGAACTGATGATATGTCCTCAGCTGAGAAGTGAGAATGAAAGAAGCCTCTGATTCATGCCATATTTCTAACATGTTTTTGATTAATGATAAATGGTTCTAGAGCTCTGTTAAATGGTAGGTAATGAAAATAAACTTGTTTGCCCAAGCTGTGCTTTCTTGGCTCATCAACACTAGACCCAGAGGCTATAGGCTAGTGATGTGGATTTTCCAGAAAGATTCAATTTGGAAATGGAAAAATTCAGGAAAGTTTCCGGGAAATTTTCCGCAAAAAAAATAATCTATGATATCCTGCATATCCCCATCATTCATATAAAGAATGCAATTTATTTATTTCAAACATTTGGCGGCAGCATAGGCCTAATAGAATGACAAACTATGTAGGGCCTAACTTTTGTAGCCTAGACTACTATCCAGCACTGACAAGCTTAGTGACAACAGCTGACTCTTGGAAATTGAGTTTTTTTCCAGCACAACCAGTGAACCAGCGGAATTTTTTTAATCTTAGAACTCATACGTCTTAGTTGTTATTGACAAATAATAATAATAAAAAAAATGATTGTGATTATTTAAGAAGATGGAAATTTTCCAAATTTGATTTTTTTCCGTAAAATTTTTTCCGACCCACGTAACTACTATAGGCCCTACATTATTTTCAGGAAGAACATGTTTTTGCCTATCACTAGTCTAGGAAAATACTCTAGAATTGGTGCTTGTTGTCGGTGGAGCCAACATGAATCTAATAGTAATCTGATGATAGTTAGGGGCCTAGATTAATTCAGTAATGTTATGTCATGCTAGGAGGGCAAAGTACCGGTGGGTGTAGGCCTAATGAACAAAAGTGATTTATTGGCAATCATCCAATGAAGCCAAGTTAAGGTGAAACATGCCCACCAAACTCTTATTGTCGATATGACCTTGAGCTACTTGACCCGAGATTTATCTATGACGTGTGTAGGTCACATTAGGTCCACATTAGATTGTGCAATTCTCCTGGATCTTGCATGATGTGTTGTAGGCATTGTATTGGGGCCTGTTTCGTTATTGTTAGTAGTAGAGTTGGGTTTACAAACTAAACACGTCTGCTTTGAGTGCACATGTGTAGGCCTACTTAGCCCTTTTTGGAAGGATGTTGGATTCATACGACATGGGTGTTTCTTTACGTCCCCATTACATTTTTTTTTATAGATTTCGTATGTTTCCCATACCAGTTCCACCGCATTCTAAATAATAAACGTCGTCCACGGTGGCACATACGATAAGGGTGCTGGTCCGAAGTGTATGGCACTACGAGGAAGTGGGTTCGAATCCCACATAAGGCATGTTTTTTTTTGTAACCGTCCTTCATAGAACACCACTCGTCGTCTTGAATAGCCTTAGTGCATTAATATGAGACGTTAGGCAACAGAAATCATCATCATCATCTTAATAATAAATAAAAAGAATTTGAACCAAAACAGTTAATTTGCAACACAGGTACTAGGCCTATAGCCTTAAGCTTTTAAGTTAGTTAACGGAGACACAATGTGGTCTTTGGTCTTTCTTTGTAGCAAAATGTCATCTGGGTTAAGTGTGGCAATGCAATGCCTAGAACACTTCAGAAGGCTATTACATAGGGTTAGTGATTGATTTATGCTGGAAAAACTTTGAAAGCTTTGAAAAAGAAGACACATATATATTAACCCGAGAGTAGTCTCGTCCCTGTTTGTTACGTTAGTAGTTGCACGCGGTCATTTAGACCGACGCAACTATTATTGTTATATAAGTCGACGTCAATCTTTTGATTGTGAATGAAACTTAATTTTATTATTTCTATGATCCTTAAAAGGGTAATAATGAATCGCGAATAAGTATGATCACGTTTATTGGTCGATATAAATGCATATTTCATAAAAGTTTTTAAGTGTGGAAAATGCGTATCGGCTAGTTAGATTGGAGAAGGGTTGTCAGGTTGGGAAAGCAAAGAGAACATAAATCCCAGCCTGAAGGGCTGGGGGAAACAAAACTTTTCACCTGCTGATGACAACTGCAGTAATTTAAAGTTGTTACCATAATCTACGATGCATTTCGTCCTTCTGGGACTCGTCAGGCAGATGATGGCCACTAAAAATCAGCTAACTACATGCAAACAAAACTCACAACACATAACCAAACCTGTGGTACGGCCACGCAGGAAGTAAATTCTGCATGCTGTACTCCCGATCGCCCGTCAGGCACTGGGGGATGGCCGCCCGCCTTGCCAGCAGGAGGGAAGCCCCCTCACTGGTTGTGCTGTTATGGGACTTTACACCCTTCCTATCTCTAACCCTTTCTCTTAGTATGGATTAAGAGGCACCCTGGCCCAGCAACAACAAAAGGGGCAGCTTTTCTCTTGTTGCCAAGGGTCCTGGTTCGAATCCAGGGTAAGTCATGGATGTTTTGTCTCCCGAGCACTAAAGTTGGGAGGGAAGCCCCCTTACTGGATGTGCTGACTGTGTGGCTTGGTATGAATGGTGTGTGAAGTAACCTTGCTGATGATGACAACATGCATGCAGAATTTTGCAAATTTTTTGAGACTCCTTAAAGTTTGGTTGCCTAAAATGCGTTGTAAGGTGTATTTTTACCCTAAATAACGGCAAAATTTTAAAGCCAAACATTACAATTTGCCCTCGAAAAAGGTCCTAAGCCAAGGATATTGTGTGAGGATGACAAGGCATTAAAATCCCAAACAATCAAATAGATATTTTACAAATAGGCCTATAAAATTTAATTTTGGGTTCGTAAAAACGATCATTTTTGGAAATACCGCATATTACTAGTAAAAGTGTTATTCTTCCAGAAATCTAGGGGGCAAGCACCCCCCCTTCTTGCCCCGCCCCCCCCCTCCCAGCGCCCATGATGCCAGCGATATAACTCATTTCTCTGACCCGCTCTGACCTTTTCAGATTTATTTATTTCCCAGACTATTCAAGGTTTTCAAGAGTTGTAGATATACCTACCATGATTGTGTTGGTAACCATTTTAAGAATCATTGCTGAACGTCTCTAACCACCAAATTATATAGGGCCTAAAATAAAATTGCATTTAAAACTTCAAATGTAAAAAAGCGTGAAAGTGTGTTTTCGTGAGACACATGAAATTGTGTAAGGTCGGATGAATGTGAAACAATTAGTTAAATGCACAAATGATATATAGAGTCATGGCAAAATGATAAAAAATTATAGGCCTACAGAGGACCCAACTACCCCATTTGAGGACTAGGTGCAATAGCACCTGGTCTTATATGGTCAGCGCGCCACTGAATAGGACTATTCATACAATTTGTAGTCAAGCTTGATAAAGTGTATTCAATACTAGTGCTGGGCTATGACATATCACTCAATTATCGATGTCACACGAAAAATTTTGATATGATATTGATATATCGAATTGTAATTGTTTGTATTTTTTTTTTCAAAATCAAAAAAATTATTTAAAGAGTGGGTCTATTTTTTATAATTTGTGGCCAAATAGGGTTGATAGGTATCACCATAAGCCTATTTAACGATTTTTACGATCTCACAATTGCGTTTTATGACCTGGCACCTCCACCATATGTACCAACCAGGTTAATTCAATTTTGACTTTACCTACCCGGCAGCCGGCACCTCCACCAAAATGACTAAATTTAGCATTTTTTGTGTAAATTTCGATATTTTGATATATGAAGCCAAATATTGATATTGAAAATATTTTCAATTATTGATATCATATTGAAATATTGATTTTTTTCCCCAGCTCTATTCAATACCACCCTCTAAAATGTAAATGTGGTTTTCAACTACCTAGTACAGTGGTTTCAATAATTAATGTCACTTGGTTTTATTGATTTCAGGGAGAAGCTCTAGATAAATATGCTAAGAAAACTGTTAAAGTTTTAGTTGTTGGCAATCCTGCCAATACTAATGCTTTGGTTTGCTCAAAGTACGCTCCAAGCATACCTCGAGAGAATTTCACTGCAATGACTCGTTTGGATCAAAACCGTGCACAGGCACAAATCGCTGCTCGACTGAAGGTCAGTATAACACTACGTGGTGTTGTTTATAACACACTTGGTTGGTTGTCCTACTTGTTGTTACTTCTGTTTCTACAGTCCAAACAATAGATAGCCGTATTACAACCTTGTAAAGTTGCATAGCAACACGATGCTCTCTGGCAGTATGATTTGGTTTACTTAGTAGGCATACTAGTGGAAAGCATGATACAATAGGGATGGGCAAATGCGTGTACTTTCCTAAACGTGCACACTCTTGGCTGTCAGCGCGTGTACACGTACACATTGTTATGTTTGCCACTTGCTAAAAAAAAAAAATTGGTTTACAGTACGCGATCTATTTTATTGGTGTAGCGCCTATTCACGCGTCAGCTGGTAGCGATCGAGTCTGGTAAGTACGTCTCTGCGCAGGTCCCGAGTTCCGTGTATGATCCAAGACGCGACGCGTCAGTCCGACCCACACGGAGAGCTGTAGAGATAGCACTTTGTCTCACTATACGCCTTCTGCGCAGTGCGCCTGCGCCGCGTCAGTCTGGAAGACAGAGCTGTCAAGACAGGCTCGCTCCTCTCTCGTGAGGCAAAGCCGGCCCGCCCGGCCGGCGGCTGGCCGCACACAGCATAGGGACACGCACACACGTTTCACGTTTATTATTTTCGTAGAAACAGTAAACGTGTAATCGCATTAAAACGTTTACACGTGTACACTATCCCATCCCTATGATACAAGTTGCCTAGTTAGTTGTTCATGATCCGTCCATGTGCATTAATCCCACATCATGGAGCCCCGCAACTCGATGGCCGACTGCCAACCTGTGCTGCCCATAATTTCCAAAACAGATGACGAACGAGCGCAGGTGTGCCATATTGGAACTTTTTTCCAACTATTCTATACTTATCTAGCTAAGATGTTTGGACTCGACCCACTGCTATCTAGACTAGAGACATTGGCTGGGCAATGTCAATGGCCTTGCACTCCAAGACCAAAGATCTTGTGCAAACTTCTGGGTTGACCCGTTACCTTTGTGATATCATTTTGCTATCCAATTTCAGCCATCAAGAATTAATCAAGAAACCACAGTTTAACATGGCAGATTTTGTAGCAGTGTTGGGGATCCACATTTTGTATGCTTTGAAGGTACCGAGTTTCAACTCCCTGTAATATGTCTTTAAAAAACGCCTGTGTGTTTTCCCCGACAGGTTAGCATTGATAAGGTGCAGAACATCATAATCTGGGGCAATCACTCATCCACACAGTTCCCCGATGCTCGCCATGCCACTGTGAACATGGGCACTCCGATACCAGTGTATGAGGCAGTCAAAGACGATGAATGGCTCAAAGGAAATTTCGTCAGTGTACGTATTTACCTTTGTTACTATGTACATCTAGCCGACAGGATATGCTGCTCTAGATTATAAACCAAAGTCCACACTGGCTTATCAGTATCACTTATAACTATCTGTGTTATTTTAATTGCTTAAGATAGGGCTCAAATATTTTATTACATCATATAGGTCTAATAATAGTATATAAACTGCTAAGTACTTCTATTTTGGAAAGGCTTTTTGTTCTACTTGTTAGGGGTGAGATGATTATAAACATGTAAACAGTCATGGGTGCTTTAAAAGTTTGACAGAATTATTTTCATGCAAAGGTCCAGTTTAAAAAATGTTTGAACGAAAAGTCAATGAATGTTTATAAAAAAAATATCTTTCGTTATCCGATATTTAACTTGAACCATCTGTATCCAATATGTTCAAAACATTTTTTTAAGTACATTTTTTCAAAGACACTTTTACAACAAAATGTTTTGAAAGTTTAGTGTTTTTTAACAGTGTAGGGCCAAGCACAAGTTCACTCAGGCCAACCACAGTTCACCAGTCTGATTTAGGGATGACATCGATTCCAATTGGAATCGATCATTGTGACCCAAGAATCGATTCGGAATCAATTTCAAAAAACAACTTTAATTGTACCTACACGCAGTTATTTTGGTGATCATTTTCCGCGGAACTTGTGATGACGTCACCTGTCCGCCGCACGTCGAGTGGAGGGGGGGAAGGGGGCGATGCGCGGGAGTTGTATTGCGGTCGGCCTATGTTCAGGGGCTATTTCAAATGCAAGACCCCGAAAATAACGTGTTTTTGAGATTGTATTTTCGGAATAAAACATCGTACTATATTCAGGCCAATACGGTATACTGTTCTTCTTGCAAGGATGTGGTGGTAGCTTGTTTCAGTAACAGATATGTGCATATGCCTGCTATTGAGAAGTAAAGGCTGGAGGCCTACTGTGCCACATTTTTAATTAAACATTTAAAAATCAAAAGAACAGAAGTCGTATGCTTCATAAAGTTCACGAATCATTTGCAACCTTTGTAAGAAATATTTGTGAAAACAAAGTGGTGAGCTGTAATTGGTTGGTGATGGTTTCAGACGGTGCAGAAGCGTGGGGCTGCGGTGATTGCAGCTCGTAAGATGTCTTCAGCCATGTCGGCAGCCAAAGCAGCTGGTGATCATATGCATGACTTGTGGCTAGGCACCAAGCCTGGACACTTTGTATCCATGGGGGTCATCTCGGATGGCTCGTACAACACACCTAAAGACATTATCTTCTCATTTCCTGTCACTATTGAGAACAAGAAATGGACGATTGTGAAGGTAAGTGTTTCTGTTCTTTTGCTCGTTTGCCTTCATTAAGAAGATAGTTGTTTCTGTGTGTGTGTTCTCTGTAATCATGGAGTATCTTCAACTTGCAGCTAACACTCGAGGTAGGCCTATAGAAGCATGAAACACTTCTTCATACTTCTTCAGTCTTTCATTCTCTGCATGCATACATTATATTGTTTACCGGTATCGGTATAGGCATGGCATCGGTGAGGGTTTATTTCAGGATTGAAGTATGACGAACTATATTAACTAGGGAAGCCCAATGATAAAATAATAATTATTGTTTATCGAAATTATTTTAAAAGCAGAGGCTTAGGCTAATAAAGATTTATGTTTTAAATAATAAAGACACATTTTTGGGTCTGAAATAGTGTGAAATCTTTGAGAAATATGTGATTTGACAATTTATTATCATTCACACAAGACAATAAAATTACAATAGAGGTGATATGGTGGTCTCTGATAATGCTGAAAATAAGTTACCTGGTAGGTAGTATGATGACATTTAGTCCAAAAAGTCCGAACCGGTTCCTCCGCCTCGGAACCGGTTCTTTTAAAAAAAAATGATTAAAAAAAAGATTAAAAAAAAAAAAAAAAAAATTATTTTTTTATTTACAATTTACAATCAGCAGGTCAAAAAGAGCCCTTAAAAAGCATTCTTCAAAGTTCCAACAATGCGCGCGTCCTTGAACACCCATAGCCTATTGTGCAATCTGGAGTGGGATGGGCCTAGCATAGCTAAATAGCTTCACAATCTGTGAGAAAAGAAGGTGCTGTTACGTAGTTATGTACAAAAAAGAAATACAAATTTGAATTTAAATCGTCAATTATTTATTACAAAGTGTTTGGGAACCGGTTTGAAAAGTCGGAACCGGTTCCCCTGGAACCGGTTTCCGGGTACCCGATGTCATCACTACTGGTAGGCCTATATAAAGTGTTTTGGGCAGGGTTTTTCAGAAATTGATACAATTTGATATTATATTATTGATTATCGTGTGCATCGTATTGTCCATACTGTTAACCATCCTTCCATAGAAGTTGCTGTTATTATTATTTTGATAATACGTGTTTGAAGTAAGGATACCAGTAACCGGAAATTTTTGTACCCGGGTACCCGTGATCGATACCCGTGCTACCCACAGGTAGTAACTTTTTGAACGATGATTTGCGATTTTTGGGACCGGAGCAACATCAAGCGGAAAAGAACAAACAAAACAAAATTCTGCAACCGATATTGAAGCATAGCGTCGCTCAAGGTCAAACTTTGCCTCTATCCCGATGCATGTACCCTGCCTGCTTCCCACGCCCGCCTATCTCCCAGTTCTTGTTATCTCATC
Organism: Sweltsa coloradensis; assembly: GCA_024449915.1. Lineage (NCBI taxonomy): Eukaryota > Metazoa > Arthropoda > Insecta > Plecoptera > Chloroperlidae > Sweltsa > Sweltsa coloradensis. The sequence continues at coordinate 81,464 of JAMZAV010001353.1, forward strand.
TTTCAACACCAAATATCATTCAAGTCACGTAATAAATATCGGACACTTGAATATCGATGTAAATGCACGAAACAATTACTACGTAGCTGACTACCAAAACATCTGCTAAAATTAAATTTCACAGTCAAGATTTTGGAGAAGTACAACCTTCACAAAGACAGTAAACACAAGGGTATTGTTTACACGACCTGTCGCTACAATCACAGTGGCCAGCCACGAGGGGAAGGGGTATAATGATGCTATTGTCTGTTGTGTATTATCTGTCCTGTGAAAAAGTTTGTGATTGGAAATTCGTTCTGAATGCCTGGGAATTCCATCAAATCCACGATTCACGGGGAAAATTTGGTTGTACTAACTTGTAATAGCTTTCGATTATAGTCGTGGGCAACTAATATCAGTAGGGAATTTTTTATCATGCCGAAAGTAGGAATTGGGGGCGCGCGACGAGCGACGAGCGATAACAAAAATAACCTCGGTACAATTACAACCTTTCTCCAATCTAAACTAAAATAACCTTGGGTAAACACTGGAGTGGCTTGACTGGCTCAGACTTGTTTCTTCTTCAATACAGTTCACTGATGTTCATTGAGGGTGCTGCCGGCATGACCTTCGTTTGGTGGGGGGGGGGAGTAGCTGTCGAGTTGAAGGTCGCTGATTGTGCGTGACGGAGGGGGAACTTAAAAGGTGGCTCGCACTTTGTGATCCATGTTTATAATAGAAAAATTCCACCTTGGTCAAAGGAAAAATACTGGTAATTCCGGGTAATGGGTAATGAAAAATTGGAAGTATACTTTCGGGCGGCGGGCTAGATGGGTCGACAGGTACCCGACCTGTCGGTATGTGAATTGTTTTAGCCATGAATATGACTGGTAATAGTCATTAAAATGACTACAATTTTATAGAAACATCTGTTGGCTCAACTTATGCCTACTTCCAAAATTGTTAACAGCCAGCAGGGCCTGGGTATTTTAATTTGGCCAAAATAACACAAGATAAATAGCATATTAACACTCTACTCCCAGATCTAATTGTTTCTTAAGCTAAATGAGGAGATGGGTGAACAGAAGAGTGTGAGATACTTGGATAAGAAAGACCACAATCTAGACACTTTGCAGTGTTAGCAACAATTTTTTTCCCCAATTTTTTCTTCCTTCTATAAGATAATTCTTCAAATTCAGCTTTTTGTTTAGTTTTCCTACATTTTCCAAGTTATGTCTGCAAAGAAATCCATCTTGATTAATTTTGAATTTGGCACTACGGTCTAGGGAACCTTGCTTTTGTTTGTTAAAACATGTTCGGTACTTAATATTATTTTAAATAATCGATCAAAGTCTCCCAATCGTTCAACGTTTTTATTGCAAGACCAGCAACACACGTACGGTGCGAGATACGGTGGGCCACATATCACTCCTGCTTCACAGGTTTCTTGCATTACATGCGTGTATTGCCGGGCAGAACACTAGTCAAGCGCGTTTTTTACGCCTGCGCTCACTATGTATCCGACAGGAGTAACATCAAGCGAGGAAGAACACTGATTACAAACTTCTTTTCATGGCACATCTGCCTAGTGTAACCGGTATCGTATCGTGGGTCGCTCAAGGTCAAGCCTTGCCCATCTCTCCTCCCGCGCCCATTTACTGTACCACTCCATTCAGCAATGCTCTTCCCACTACTTGTTAGCTATAAACCCACCCTAGCCAAGGCATTGAGCAGCAGCTATGGTCCCATGGCATATCTCCACTACCCACTCTGGCTCGCTGCCAGAAGACTGTCTCCTCCCGTTTCTTACACTAGCGAGTACAATTTCACTCTTGCTTACACTTCGCATTCACGATCTATTTTCCCGACCACCTGTAGTGACAAACACAACCAGGGCAGTAAAGTAATGTATCCACTACTAGTGCCTACGAGTATGACTATATTTTTTGTTCTTCATTGTTATTTTCAATACTTATATGTACCGTACCTACTTGGCAGACCTAAATATTTGTGCAACATTTTAATGTGCATGTTGTTTCCCATGAATTCAACATATCACAACATTTTGTTAAACCAAGCCACATTTTTATTTTCCTTGAAATTCCCTTTTTTCATACTCGATTACAAAATTAAGGGGGTCTGCTTATATTGGGCACAATACGAAACTGATAGTAGTGTTCAAAAATAAAATCATACAAAATTCACCTCACGACTTTAGTGTTTCTCTAAAATCTTCTTGTAATGGTTTATAAATTCCTACAATAAAATGTATTTTTTTTTTAAATCGAGCTAAAACGGGCTAGTTTTGAAATGTTGGCTATAATTATCCATTTTGTATACAAAAACCAAAATAACAAATTTTGAACATAAATTTCTAGATTTAGCATTAATTTTCAAAAATGCCAATGATTTGAGCATTATGACAAGTTGCAAGGAAATGTCCGGAACTTGTTTCAGAATCTGTCAACGGATGAGTTTTCTCGTGGCCAGCTTGATGTGACTGGCAAGGAGCTGCTGGAAGAACGGGCGGAGGCTCTTTCCGTCTGTGAGAATTGACATGTCGCGCCACCAACCTCGACGTTGAACTGCAAGATTTAGTCCGTTTATTTGCAAACCATCGTGATACGCTCACCGTTCACTTAAAATTATAGATTTCAACCTTAAGGTTGGTAGGCACTACTTTAGATTGAAGATGGATGGGACTATGGGAATTAGTGAATTACCCATCTTATTTTCTTTGTAACGATGTCTCAGGGTTGTTGATTGGTTAAGGTTTAAGGTATATAATAAAGTGTAAATTCATCATATCCTCCTATTGGTATCATGTCCGCCATGTACCATTTGCATTGCAGGCAGTGAACCAATCTTATCTATTGCTCATACAGTTTACATTTTTAACATGTTAAAAAATGCAAATACTTCCCGGTGTTCTATTTTCTCCATGTCGAGTGCAGAGCGTGCAACATTTCTATACCAGTCACACTTGTGATTCGTGCTGGGTTGCCAACTGGTTATCTTCCATTACAGTCATCCATTGTATAATATGAACTATCTGATCCCGAGAGAACGAGTGTCGTGTAAAAAAACAAAGAAAAAGTCTCGATATTAAATATCACACAATCCTAGAGATATTCGAAATGGTGGCACACTTGGCTTTCACAACGTTGTGTAAATGGTTTGTTTTTATGGCTTGCTTATTTTTAAATGAATAATATCGAGTAGAAACTAGGGTGCCATGGATTGTTATTGTGATGTCGAATCTATTTGTAAGAATTGTGCAAGTAAGAAATAAAATTAAGAATGTGAATTATGTAGATGGTGTGATAGCATGTTAAAGGAGGAAAGTAGAGCCTATTTGGTAATAGGATTTCTTTGTTCAAAGCATGTTTAAACAAGTATGCTTTCTTTTGTCATAATTCAGATTTGCGGCAAGTTATGTGTATTAGTTGTACGCCTTACCTCTAAAACAGTGATGCGTAATGAATTCTGAGACATCCTCTATAGTCATGCTATTAACATAATATTATTTCATTGATATTATTAGTGCCACGGGGTTTGGAGAGATTAGATATTTTCGCTTAGCTTGTTTATGTTCCAAGACGTATTGTCTACGCATTTAATTAGTCAGGGAAAATATTAAACTACTAAAGCTCAAGTTTGTTGCTTGGGTGATATTGTGTGTTCCGACGGGTAGGGTTGTAATGTTACTTGATATTAAAATATCACTGTTATTGTAAACTGTCTGTTTTCTTTTTTATGTTTGCCTATTTTTCTATTCCTTCTGCCTGTCTTTTAGTGCTCTAGAGTCTAGCTTGATTCTCGATGTGTTTACCCGGATAATACCATACCAAGTACGGGAAACGACCAGATGGAAAGTAGGCATGGTTGGATACTAGATGGTATGATAACTATGGCATGGTCTTGTTCAGTAAGTTTTACTATTCTTACCAAGTAGTGGAGACCTATATCGACTAATTTATTATAATGTAGTGTGAAATGGAATGGAGTTATGCATGTATGGCAGATGTACAACTTAATATTTTCTCACTAATTCATTACTACTGTAGTAGGTGTTGTGTAGATAGTTAAAATAGAAATATCCTACCCTTTCAATGTTGTGAACCTCTTGCCCTTTAATACAAGACAATTGAGGGGCCGCAAACATAAACCGTCTAAATGCCGAAAAATCGATCTGAGATACGAGTGGCGGTAACATCGGCCGGTAAAGCTAGAAACCACATGTAGACAACTGCAAGGTTATACATATTTGTTCAGTGTGGCGACTTCAAATAGAGCGGCGGGTGCTCGCCTAAACCAAGAAAGCACTTTAGACGGTTTATGCTCGCAGCCCCTTAATTATTTATGGCATTTTCCATTGGCATGTACTGCGTGCCCACTCAGTTCACACAGAAATGTCACTATGTTGCCATTGCACTCTCCCAAAATTGATTGCACGAAGGCAATTCTCAATCGAACACACTCCCAACAAATCAGTACAACATGACTCATTCAATTCACGACCATCGTATCTTACAGCAATGCCGGCAGGAGCTATCGGCTGGCAAGTTCATCAAATAATTCCATTTTGCGAGCACAATTTGAAAAACACCGCACTCAATCCTTTACACTGACCCCTGGACTCACAGCCGCATTCAAATGCACTGGCCGAGTGCAATGGAACCTGTGAATGCTGACACGGTGCACATTCGAATGCCCAATGCAATAGAATGATCGCACTCGGTACACGCTCGGCACATGCCAGTGCATTGAATGGAAAACGCCCTAAGTCTCTGCTCCAACTGACTTATTCTAAGGTTAGTACCCGAAAAGTTAGCCTAAAATACATTGAATCAATCATTTTTTAGGTGGAGAAATAGTTGTTTTAAAATGACACGTGATGTAATATTAATTATAATTCAGATTAAATGGGAGGTTAGCAGAAAAGGACAGTATGGTGTATAGGCATGTCTGAAACATAAGGTGTCTGCCAGCCTCTACAAAGTTGATTGTGATAACTAATAATACAATATTATGATATGAAGTAACAAAATATAAACAACTGTTAACAACTGTAAATTATACAATCAAGCATCAAGCATTTTACATGTAAACAGTATAATATTATTCATTTTAAAGCTTTATAGAAACCCATAAGTCTTTTTTAATGTACAAAGCAATTGTCGGGAGAATGTTTTGGGACCAAGACTTTTGCTCAATTAAAGATAATTGTGATATATATTTATAGAAATAGTTGTGGTATTTGTATTGAAGCATATAACTCCAGTATGTTGCTTTGTTAGTTGGTATTGTTGTTTTGTTTCACTGTTGTACTTTCATGTAAAGTATAAACAAACTAATTTATGGATATCAAATGTGATGACTATTCTTTGGTGCCTCCATCCACAGAATAACGTACACATGAGGATTGTTTTCTTGTCCTGCACTTCCATCGCTGGTGCCTAGTGTAGTGCATTGACACGTTATTTTGTCCCAGTGGCTTCGTTCTCCTCGACGTCTGCTCAGCAGTCCGGGTTAGTGGAGGAACCTGTATGACTGTCAAGGGTACACCAACCTTTCGGATGGGACGTTAAGCCGTTGGTCCCCTTGATACTTTTCGAAACGAGTATGCTAAGTGCCGGTACCGGGTTTCCCCTCCTCCCTTCTGTTCATACTTCATCCTCATCTATCACTAGTAGGGATGCACATCGATACTTTTTTCATTGTCGATTATCAAAATGGCAATGTCATTATCGATAATATCGATATCACCAATAAAGCCAGTTCTGATCTATAAGTGGAACCTCAAGTGTGGCAAGTGTAAGTCAAAACAAAGCAATCATAACACGAAATCAATCAATCACGAACATAGAAACATAGTGTCAGGTAAAACTATGGGAGCAAGCAAACTTCGGGACCATTTATTTGAGTGTAAAACAGGCGTTAATTGGCAAGACATCAAAATAGTGTTAAAAGAGGAAAATACGACGAAAAGGAAGCTAAAGGAGGCTGCAGTTATGACCTACTTCCCAAGCTTAATAAGCCAACCAAGTTTGGACTTTCCCGCCATGTGGGGACCGGTGGTTCGCGGGGAAGTAGAGAGGGCGTGGAGGAGCGCCACCATTGCGCTTCGAGAAACAAGAACAGCAAGGGAGCTTTCAGTTACCTCGCGTCTGAGGAAGGCCACGGATGTGGCAGAAATATGACGCAACGGGTGAGTTTGTGTGGATAATTTTTAACCGTGTATTGTTCAGTTGAGTGGTTTTGTTTTAATATTTTCCGGTTAACAAGTTCTGGTGTATAACAAAGCAATCATGTTCCGTTTACTGCCTGGCTGTCTTTGATGTCATGTGTTTGGCTTCCATTATCGACTGATAGGTCAATTCCAAACATAAATCTCGAGTGTCATGGCACAACGTGAGATAATCTCCGTCTTTAGAGTTTAGTTCGTGCCACTATTGACGAATTAATTGATAATTCGATAATCGATAATGAATTTTGTTCATCGATTATCGAAATAATATCCATTATTGATTATTGATGGACAATATTGATTATCGTGTGCATCCCTAATCACCACTAATCATCTCGAATAGCTAAAGCGCATTAATATGAGACATTAAACAATATTTAATCCCAGTGCAGAAAACAATGCAGTGTTATTTTGTTCAGTGTAAAATTACACTAGTGCCATGGTGTAACACCTGCACCAGAGGTGGTGGAGGGATGTAGTAAAGTGAAAAGATAGCAGCAACTAGAGCTGCCCAATTTTATTAAATTCCCCAAATCTTGAAACTATTCTACTAACTGTCTTTTAAACGTGTACCATTCTACCAATGCCAACCTTTTCTAATTGTTCCTAAATATTTCCCACTTTGAGTGGTTGACCTTGAGATAAAGCTGTGTGATAAACAAAAGAGACAACACCCACACTGATTGGGTCACACTGACGCAGCACTTTTCTTGTTGAGTTTTGATCTCGAGGGGGGAAATCACAGTTTTTGCGAATGTCTTAGCAAAGCGGGCATTTAATTTTAGTTACAAATTATTGAATGTTTAAACGAGCAGGGCTGTTTACATGTTTAAAAGTGTCCGCCCTAGCAGCAATTCGAGAAAACAAGGAACACTAGCGCAGCCAAGTGGTCGAACCACGAACTATTATTTCGGGGGTACTGATCGCGGAACATCATGCAAGAGGTAGGGGTTTCTTAAATGTATCCCGACCTAACACAAAGAAATAATGTTCGGTGCCACAGTGCTCATCAAAGAAAACATATAATATATACTTTCATTTATTTCCGAATTATACAAAATGAGGAATGAGTGGAAAAGGGTGATGTTAATAGCGAAACCAATCACTATAAACACATGTGTGTCTGCAGTCTGCACTTTCGTGGTCTCGAACAGCATTGTTCTGCTGAGTAATAGGCTTATACCGTTGAGTGACTAATATTAGTCACTCAACGCTTATACTACTGTCGAGTTATTTTTCTGGCAATTTTATATTATGCACATAACGTTTAAAGGTGGGGTAACATTAAAACGTTTACAATTTTTGCGGTAAAATAAACTTTTTGATTGACCTACTTGGTGTGTCTAGCCGGTGTCCTGAGTCCTGACACTGTCAAACTAGGAATATCCTACATAAAATTCAAATACGCCAATATAAAATCATTATGACAGTTCTAAATATTTGGCCCAGTAGTCCTACTCGGTACCTACATCTATTTGTAATTTAGGCCTTCACTTTTTATAATAATTGGCCTGGGACGGACACTTTAATGGGCCTACGCGGCTACAAGTGTTAGTATTTAAATGGCTTTGCGCGGAGCTTTTACAGGCTGTGATTTTTTATTACTGAGTGTAAAATCAATCGTAAGGTTAGCCTTACGGATAATTATGCACTATTCGTCGTACGGTCATCGACGATACCACCTAACATATAGGCTATTAGTTCGAAATATCACTGTGCATTGTGGCGAAGTGGTAGCGCGTTTGAGTTCTATGCGAAAGGTCGTCAAATCAAATATAGGCCTACGTTGGGTCGTTTTTTTTTACCGTCAAAAATTCACCTTTCAAAAAGCACAAATTTAAATAATGCGGGGCAATTCTATGGTGAACCCCCCCCCCCCCCCCCCCCAAGGTTGTTCCAGATTTTAAGTTGGTCCGCCCCCATTTTTGAGGGCTAGAACCGCGCCTGTATAGAGCCACGAACATTGACCAGCAGAGACATCGTGTATTGAGAGAATATCGAGAGCACATGCAGTACATGTGTCTCGTGTCTGAGGCGATTCAAGAGCCTCATGAGGGTTTCTTAATCCTGTCAAGCAGAGGCAAGAAACTTGAGGTTTTGCAGTGGATCGCTGATGCTCACCAATACTCGACTCATAACCATATCTATCGCAGTATAAATATTTGCAAATGCGTATTAGGGTATTTAGGCTAAAAAGTGTAAAATCGGAAAACGAATAATGTAGTACTTAATCAACAATGATGTTGAAAATCCAGATTTTATAGTGAGGCTTCACCTCAGTTGCCTCACCGTGCCAGCCACCACTGTCGGCTACCACTGACTATTTGAGGGTGATACAAGACAAGGCCAAATCGCTGATGTTAACACTGGTTTAGATTTGCTTACTTATAAAACTTGAAAATTCAGTTTTAATTTTTGAATAAATAAGAAAATGCTATTTGTAGGCCTATCAATAAACCAGACATGTACATACAGAATATCTCCTCTCCTTGCTTATGATCGCTAAGTTGCAGGGGCCCACTGTAGAATGTGCGTCTTCGTCTCTGTCGCTGTTCACTGCCTTCTGGTTTGCATTCATGTCTTCATCTCGAGCCAGAAAACACTATCACAGTTTTTACAGGTGGCTTTATAAATACCGGTAGATAAAATTAATATAGGTAGTAAACATGTTTACGAAAATGTCCAAATGAGCTCTTCTGAACATCAACATCACTAGGTTGCCAGCTTTATGTTTGCACTCTCAGACCACTTGTATACTCCAGTGAACAATGTGATCTGTTAACTTACTTGCAGTGACATCACAACATTAGAAACTAAAGAAAGTGTGCCATCCTTGACATTTTGCAAAAATCATAAAGTTTAATAATAAATATGGTCATGTTATATTAATTTTTTGGTAAATTTGTTGTAATGCTGCTGATGCATAATAATAAAAGAATTGAATGCTTCCAACAAATACAAAACAATACTAAATCATGCATTATAAATAAATTTTAAATCATAAATTGGCAGAATTATAAAAATAGCATGATCAAGAAGTAGTTTGGACAAGGTCAGCCAACGTTCTGTAGTTACCCGTAAAGCTATGCAATTTAGCCTATGGAAACACATTTTGAAGCAAATTGTCCTAGTGTGTTCATATACCATTGTTGTCTTGTTGGTAATTATTACAGGTCTACTGCTGAGATTGTGAGTTTTAAGGGAATCGTGAATATGCCACCTTTGAAAATAAGTTTCATTTTATTTAAGAATAGTTCCAGTTGAAAATATACATAATCAATTAATCATACATTATTAAATATTCATTACATCACCTTGAGTTCAATGTTCAAGCGTTTTGTAGGCTACAATGTAAAATTGCCATTGGCTGCGTTGATTTTGTTATAAAGTTGACAATACTGCAATTTAATTTATCCATCACATAAAGTCAAATAGCACTGAAGTGAAACTGAAATTAATTAGAATGTAAATTGAAGGAAAATTCAAATGGTTTGAAAACTTGAGGTACTTACGTAGTCGTAGGGTTATAGATATGTACCCTACGCTGTAGGTATCTTGAGTGGAAAATGTGCCTGCCATGAGTAGGGTATTCTTATCGTAGACATAATCCGTCACTCTGCATGTGTGCACAATTATTGTTGAGTTCTTCTATGTGCTCCATGAAATATCGTTTTTCCTCATCTGTTTAGTGCTGATGGGGGGAAGTGTTGTAAAGATAAATGTGGGAAGCCTGCAAATCCCTTGGATCAACATGGCTTGGCTTGGATGTACCTGGCTACTTGAAGTAAGCTCCCTCTCTCATTAGTTTACTGCTTGAAAATTGAACGATATGGGAGTTTAATGGATGTCCAAGGTGATATAAATAGAAAAGTATAAAATTTCAAAATCTGGAATATTTTGTTTTTAGTCCTCAAAATCCTTAGCAACACTCTCCTTGACAATCTTCTCAACATTCTTAGCGTCACTCTCCTCGACATTCTCCTCAAAATCCTTAGCGGCACTCTCCTCCACATTCTTCTCAAAATTCTTAGCGACATTCTCAGCGACGCTCCTCGGCATCCTCCTCGACATTCTCCAGGGAATTTTCTGGATTATCCTTGGCAATGTTTTGCGCACTGTTCTTAGCATTCATTGCCATAACTTTGGCATTTTCCTCGGCATTAATGGGGTTGTTATTGATGTAGTAGACAAGTTCGCCTTCATTGATTTCTTCCTCGTTGGTCTGATTTTCATTATCAAGAGAAGAAGGGCATGGGTTGTTTTCAGACTTGACGGAGTTTTTGGCTGGAAATAGATTCAATTGAAATATTAGAAAGAGAAATCTTCTTACCCATAAACATTACTCATTCTAATTACTACGGAATTTTAAAATCAATATGCTTGGTCAGGGCAACTCAACAGGTGGGCTCCGGACCGCAATAAATTTTGGCTGGATCGTTGCACAAATACAATTCACACTATAGTGCATTCCACAGCGAGCTGAGAGTGCCTCAGGCTACGAAAACCGGTTCCTTTCCCCAGCCGATGTTGGACATCCCCTAAAGTTGCTCGTAAATGTTGAATGGGGGGTGGTAAGGTTCAGTGGAAGGGGGGAGGCAATAAAATATATAATTTAAACTGTGGTGTGTTCTTGACCTGCATTAATTGTATTCCTAAATTACCATATCATTTTGTAAAACTATTGTTTAATAATACATTTCTGAAAATGCATGTTGTAGCAGTCCGTGTACAACTTTTATAGTTGTTTTATAGTGGCATGTTTTTGAAGTGGCAGTCTTAACAATATATGGCTCGCGGAGTAGTGGCAAATGACCTATCGATATCGAATATTAAATTAACTTAAATAAGTAAATTCGAATTTAGAGTCTGCTCTGTGAGAATTTCTCGGTGCTATTCTCGCAACTGATTTTCAGTGGGGTCAGGTCTTTTAATTTAAAGAGGAACGAATGAATTTTAATTTATTTCTGGACAGTCACCATTCTTAATACATAAGTATAATACAAAATACAAATCATTGTAGATTGTGTCGCCTAATAATAATATAAAAATAAAGATAAAAGTATACAGTAACAACACAACATGTAGGCCTACATACAAAAACACAGCGACAGATATACAGATCCTTCTTTTCTAGGACCCTTAATTCATAATACCTTGCCTGAAAAATGTTTCGTTTCTTCTCTATGTTCTTTTAAAAATAACGTGAAGAAATGGCTCTTTGAAAAGGGATTAAATAACAATAATAATGCCCAATCTGTTCTAGCCTATTACTTGTCAACTTAGTCTCAAGGCTAAATTTTATTATAAAAATTCCTTTGTCTATCTCTTAAGTTTAGTTTAGTTTAGTTTAGTTTTAAGAATTTTACCATATAAATTGCTTCCTTGCATAAATATATTTTATTTTTATTTTATTTATTTATTTCTTATTTTTTCATGTTGTACAAACTACTATTAATTTAAACTCTATCTTTGCTAACATCTTGTAATTGTTTTAAATTTAACATGTATTATAACTGCCCACACACGAGCACTGTGCTTATGTGGGGTATTTATTTTCTTGAGAATAAAAATCTTTCTGAATCTGAATCTGAATCTGTATACATATTGATATGTCAAAGCGTTTTTAATGTTAAGCCATGTCGGCACTGAGTTGGGATGGGTAAAAACCGTAATCGTTGTCAGACCTCAATAAACTTTATGATAGAAAAGGTAGTTTACAACATGGCCATTGGAGGAAGGAAGGGATCGGCGAACAGACAACAATAACACAAGGATTCAAACTAGCTGCAACCCCTATTAAGACGACACAAAGAAAGTTGGGGTTAGCCAAACTGTTCTGCATTTGGAAGCAATGACAAAACAGCTACTCTCAGCTGACCATAAAATGGACTATAGTACATCACTATGCTATCAACTTATGTACAAATCATCACATTTCAGGTAGTTTCAACTTGCGCTTACATGGGGAAAATTAAATGACACTTCTACATGCCATTAGTGCATATGCTGGCACTAAATATAAAACGATGGATGACCACTGGACCCTAAATGATAAATTTGTTGATTACCACTGATAAACTGGACCTTTGTTTAAATTTGTTGTGGATCCCAGGGCAAGATGCACAAGCAAATAAGTCTTTGTTTTAATGATTCAACTAAGCAGTTAACCACCTGCCATACTACCACGTCTGTCAGACGGGTGCACCACCCATGCCTAGGGCTCCCATAATACAAAAATCCAAAAACGGGACAACTATTTTAGGGGACCAGCCCGGGGGGTTTGGGGGCTTTGCCCCCCAACTACAGCGCCGCAGGCAAAAATTTTGAAAATAAGGTTTTTAGAGTGTGTTTCGTGCGTTCTAGAAAAAATAAGTGGTCTGAATGCGATACCAAATTAATGCATTTTTTTAGAAGTAAAAACTATAAAACTACAAAAAAATGAGGTAGTGACGATATAGATCATGTTACAACCATTGAAATGCATCATTACGTTCGCGATCACGTCCAACAACAATGGAAAATTGTCGAAATTGTTGGTCATTGCTCTTCTGAAGTGGGGGGGGGGTCACGGCAAAAAGTGGGGATAATTCCCCCCATCCCCCCCCCCCTTCCTACGCGCCTATTCCCGAAAATGTTAACGTTGAAACGAAAATTAGGAGATATATTAAAGTCACAACATACTGTACACTCAACAATCCCTTCAATATTCTTGTTACTTTTTCGCAAAAAAGGAAAATCTGTCTATAGTTTATCGGTAAAATGACACTTTCTTCTGACTGTTGACAGCCTGGATCTTGACCTTGACTTCTTGAACCTTTATAGTTTGTTTTTGGTGAGTGGTTGGTAACTGGCCATGGTCGGGGTGAAGAGTTGCATTGCAGGCGCGGCGATTCAAATGCTAGACGTAAAAATAGCGCGGTCGTTCGCCATTCTAAAAAACGGGACAATTAGGCGTCCCGGCTACAAGTAGCCGGGACACCGGGACACCACCTCAAAAAAGGGACTGTCCCGGCTAAAACGGTACGAATGGGAGCCCTACCCATGCCTTGCCATACTACCACGTCTGTCAGACGGGCGTCAGGGGGTGTTTCTTTGTCAACAGTGGATGGCATGTGAAACAATGACTTTTGAGGAGAATCAAATTTTTTATATATTGTTTGTTTTTTAGAATATTAAAAATTGGTGGGATTTTTTTTAGAAATTTTTTTGGGGGAAATTATCCTGGGGAATAGTGGCCAAGGGTGGGGGAGGGAGAGGGGGGAGCAAAAGGTCAAGATCGGATGAGAACCAATCAAATTACCTACAAGGCTTGACTAAATACCTAAAATAGTTATTTTTTAATTTTTTTAGAATTTCATCCAAAAATGGGGGGGGGGGGAGGGAAGGAAAGGGGGGCTTAGTAGACAGTGGGGGGGGGATGAATTACTTTGGAAGGTGTTTTTAGGTGGCTAAATATCACTATCAGATAAAATCCAAACAAATGACCTAAAGGTATAAAAAAAAATGGGGGGGTCGGCAGAGGGGGAGTAGTCTGAAAGCGGTTGGTGATGTCAAGGCTGGAAAGGATTACCAGATGGGGAAATAATTTTTCATTTTCAATTGTTTACTTTTTTGGAATGATAAAAATATGGGGGGGGGGAGTCCCAACGTGCGTTACTTGGGGAGGGGGGGAGGGTTATGGAGACTTATGTCAATATCAGATGAAATCTGCCAAAAATTTCCATTTAGGGAAATAAAATACTAAACTTGGGCCTAATTTTAAGATTTCAAAAAATTTAACGAAACACTATGGGGTGATGGGGGGGGGGGGGAAGAAAGAAGGAGGGAAAAAAATTCGGAGGGTTCTAAAATGTCAATGTGGGATAAGATAAAAAAAAATCCGAAAAGGGGAAGAAAATTTAGAATATTTTTTTACCCCCATAATTTTGATTTAAATAGTATTTCATGGCAAAACAAGTGTGTATTAATGGTATGCTAAGGGGTTAACATAACAAGTTAATATATACTATTAAATATGATCATGTAATTTATTGATCTAGCCAACCTACATATTCTGATAGTGTTACGAAATTACGAGTGGGTTCTCAACACTTCCTACTCTCTCGTAGTTATACGGTGGTTGATCGAATCTTGCCCAAAGATTGTATGGTAAATAAATAAACAAAGTTGTGCATTTGTGAATCAATGTTAATGTAAATAATTTGTAGACTTATTGTAGAGGCCTACTGGTTTATATATAAGTATAAGTAATTTAGTTTTAGTTTTTTAAAATTATTTTTATGAATCCTGCTAAAACCAGTAAGTATGCTATGTGCACCTAAGGGTTTATATAAAAGAACACGTATCTACATACATGGGCGTACATTATTTGTGGAAATGAAACACTGTCTCCCTCATCTCATTGTACATAACAATATTTTGGATTTGACATTACTTTTTTATTTTCAAAAGGATACTTGGTATTTTTCCAAATCATACTGATATTATTTTGATTGAATCAAACCAAAATTTTTCTCTAACTAAAACTGAAACCAAATGTAAATGATTTTAATGGCATTATAGTAAATGATAATGATGTGAGGAATTTTATTTAATAAATAATAAAACTAATAAAACTAAAAATGTTTTTGGAGAGAGTATTAGCGCAGGCCACTTCTTCAGTTAGTGGGGGGGGGGGGGGGGTATAGTAAGAAGTGCATGGAGCTTTTTGTCAACCTGTAAAGGCGCTTTATCAGCTATTCTCGAATCATAGCGATTTGCAATACATGTGACAGTCTGCCTACCTACCTCCTTTTTAAGTATAAAAAAATGATATTCCCAAATAATTCCCCTTCCTCTCCTCTAACACGCACCTTGATCATCACTCGTATATTTTTAAAATAAAGTCGCTTTTTAGTTTTTACTGATGTAATTCTTAAACGGCACCGAAATATGTCACCATTTTTAACAAACTTGCTTTACCCACCTTCACGACTCGTTTCTCCGGCAACTGGCCAGATTGGGGGGATGAAAGTGAGCTCGGCAACTGGTCGGGAAGAGAACTGGAAACCTGTAAGAATGGCAGGTTTCAAGACCCATACCGCGTACGCACGTGCTCTCAGTTGAGCCATTACAAACATTTCAAATACAAGATACGACCTTGGACTGGTCATGGAGACTCGAAGAAAGCCATAACACTGTATGCACACTCAGAGAGAGCACCCTCAGTGCAGATATTCTTTGGTAAGGAATAATGCTTTGACCTCGCTCCCAGTGGCAGCATTTACTGCAGAATATGCAATGTTCTGGCCCGGCCAAATATCCATACAAACATAATCATTGCTAGAGGTGTGCGAGTATCGAAAATTCAAAATTTTAACGAACATATCCAGTGTTCAAACTCGATTCGAAACTGAACTACTTGTATTCGAATTCCAAACTTCTATTTGAATCCTTATGAACAAGTAGTTCAACCAATGCAAAACTTTCATGAAAATCAGAAATCATTTGTACTAGCTGGAAACTATTTCTCAACACTACTTGCAGTGTGTTTAGGGCATTACATCAATCGGAAAGCCAGCGGTTTAGCCGAGGTTGTTTAACCGGTTCCCACTCGAACACCAAAGTTAAGCAGCCTTCGGGCGTGGTCAGGGGTAGAGTGGGTGACCGCTCTGCCCTGAAACTCACATATCCTGATGGTTAGAACAGATGGAGGGTTTGAGAGCTAGTGTAACGGCTTCGTTCTCCTCGATGTCTGCTCGGCAGTCCGGGCTAGTGGAGGAACCTATATGACTGTCAAGGTTACACCATCCTTTTGGATGGGACATTACGCCGTAGGTCCCCTTAGTACTTTTCGAAAAGAGTAGGCTACGTGCCGGTATCGGGTTTCCCCTCCTCCCTTCTGTTCATACTTCATCCTCATCTATCACCACTCATGGTCTCGAATAGCCAAAGTGCATTAATATGAGACGTTAAGCAATATCTAATCAATCATCAATCATAATCAATCGGAAAGTTCCAAAACTTGCATCTCGAATTAAATTTGAAATCTCTATAAGCGTCAATTTATTAAATGCAGATATAGCTGCTCTATCGAAAGTGTGCAGATGCTAGCGGCATCGGCAGGGCCGGGTGGGCCAATGAGCGATCGGTATTTTAAATTAGGGGCCGCTGATGGGCTAGAACTAGCTCGCCAGTGACGTCGCAACCTGCAAACTTCCGATGGAGCCGTTATAGTTTAAATGATAGTAATTGTTCTATTATTCAATCACGAAATATTTTATTTGAAGTAAAAGTTTGTTGTTCGCACACCTCTAATCATTGCTAATATTAACATTGCCTTTGAGACTTAATTTAGATAATTCGTGCTAATATTTGGGGGTGCGCGTGCACTTGTGCACATATAGACGAACCACCACTGGTTCCCAGCTATTTTCTTATATGGAAAATGTTTATCATATTAATTTGAGTGGAATTTAGTCTTACAATTGTTCCGAGGCTCCTCAACTGTATTTTGGCATTGATCACTAGCAGAAGGTCCGTCTTCGATATGAGGAAGTTGATCTCCCAGTGCGACATTCCGGCGCATTTCTGTGAAAAATAAATCTATGAGAGCAGTTGTCCATAGTTGTTTTGTACTCATCATTATGGTACTTTAACTTTTATCATAATCCTATTGAAAAGTCATGCACATTTTCTGCTTAGATGCAATGGGGACTTACTTTCTTAAATATATATAAAAAAAAGTTATTAGCTTCATAAAAAATAAAAATGCAATTGCTATTCATGAGTATTTGTGGAATATTTACCAAGCAGTTGAGGTAATAGTTTCTTTGCTTAGATTTCATGTTAGATTAATCTTTTAATCAAAAAATATTATTATTATTATTATTATTATTATTATTATTATTATTATTATTATTATTATTATTATTCAACAACTTGACTTAATAATGTAAATAAAGATCCAAGGAAATATTTAAATTTTCCCTTTTATGTCAAGAACTGTGGATTCTTTAAAATGTTCTTATTGTATAGTGAGTCGACCCACTCACCCCCCCTTTACTATGAGACGTTAAAGGAATTATCTCATCTTGGTAGCACTTCATAGCATATCTTGAACCATTCAATTTCACGAAAATAGATCTTAGATGCAGCTTGATCGGACATCTGGTTGCTAAGTAAATAGAGTTTTAAAATATCACTGCACGAAAACTAGTGGCCTAAAAATGACGTCACTGTACGGCCACTCATCGAGTCGACCCGAGCGTGTAGCCGGTCCGCGGCCGGCTCGCGTTACGAAGTACTCGGCTTTCAAGACCCAATCAGTCGATTTCTCGCAGCTGTGTATTTCGTTTGTAGAGCACCAGCCACCAATTATGATGAAGATGATGATATGATGATGATGATGAATTATTATCAGTTATGATGATTATGATCAAGTATAGCGAGTATACCACGTGCTTCTATTCCTTCGTATGGATAGTGAACTCGCTTTGGAAGATACTTGAGTCTTTCTTTGTGGTAAGATTCTAGGGCACCTGTGTAAAACATGTTATTTTGTATGTCAAATTCACATTACATTATGATCTAGGTACCAAATAAGAAACATTTATTGATATATGCGTTTTAGCAGTACGTTCATGCAGCAATATAATATTCATGTCGTGAATGTGTGATATGTGTGTTTGTGCGTGTTTGGGGGGGGGGGGGGGGGGGGGTTGGCATCTCACCCTATCGTCATCTGTGTTTTCTTTATTAGAAATGATATGTATTTGTTTGAATACGAGTGCGTTGGTAAGTGCGTGGAAAGAAGTATCCTCAAGTATCGCATAACTTATCACGTATACAACACAGATTGCGCGCTGGTTTTTACGACACTCAGATAAATGTGAGTGCATGCTTGTGTCATGTACAGTCGTGTTAGGAAGGTTCTATTTCTAATGTGATTGTCTGCTAGATGGTTTGGGGCTTAAGTGGGTGAAACTCGCGCACAACGCTCTTGTATAAGAATGACTGTTTATTATCATATTTTGAATGATTCTGCATATGATGGTTATTGCATATACATGCATTTGCTCACAATATTAGGACGAAATGTGCACGGAAAAATATAAAATAAATATTTTTTATGAAAAAAAAGACAAGTATGACAATAGTTGCTGGTATGCTTATGATAACTTATCACAGTTTGGAAACCGATGAAATGATAGCTGTTTG
The DNA here is from genome assembly GCA_024449915.1 of Sweltsa coloradensis. Taxonomy (NCBI): domain Eukaryota; kingdom Metazoa; phylum Arthropoda; class Insecta; order Plecoptera; family Chloroperlidae; genus Sweltsa; species Sweltsa coloradensis. The sequence goes on from JAMZAV010001353.1 coordinate 99,891, forward strand.
TGTAATTTATTTTCTATTATTATTTTTATATTCACCTGCACTTGATCACCATTTTATATTTAGACTAACATACACCATTATAATATAGCATCGATATTATTACACTATTACTTCAGCTGATGCACATTCTTTCACCGCACTATTGAATGATGATACTATACTGCAATGTTATCTCTTTATGCGGGGCGGGGGACCGAGCGCGCATACGAAGCTCAAGTCAGCCAGCGAGCCGGGCGTACAATGACGTCATTCCACGTTCGGCCGGAAAACCACTAAAATCGCTGCTGAGCGCAGCAGAATTTTTTGGGATTTTTTCCCTTTTAACCAACGTTCTAAAACATCAACACCTTTAACATATTAAAAGTTTTTCCAAGTTGATATACCGACTTTAAGCAACAAAAATCATCATCATCTCACCCTTCCCCCAAATCTAGCAACACCAAGCATAATAATACTGCCCTACAAGTTCTATCACATCTGAGTTTCTTGCAACAAATTGGAAGCCATTTTGGCATTACTTTAGTACTATCTATTAGTGTTTTTATTGCTCATGCTTGTTACTCTACAGCAACACACACACACACACACATACACACACATACATACATACACAACTCACCCAATGCTCCAGAATCGAAAACTGTGGGAACACATTTCTCTATGTTTCCGTGTAACATTAAGAACATAAACACGGCGAGAATCGTAACCCCGAAGATAAATATTTTGTCTAGCGGTAATTTGAATTCCTCCGTGGAATTGACATTCGACGTAACGTTTGGCGGGAATTTGGTTGTGCCATTGATCGTCGATATTTCGTTAAGAGGGAATTCGGTTGTGTCATTGATATAAATGCATGGCTCATCAGGCACTTTGGCTTCAAAAAAGAATTCCGTTGAGTCATTCAAGATGTCTTCTGCAGTTTTGTTATTGTACACAAGTGGGTCCAGCTTCTCTGAATAGTCTTCAACTTGTTTCTCTTCAGGAGGAAAAGCGCAGATGTCCGGTTGAGCGCAATTTCCATTGACGCAGTTATTGGTGCACACTGGCCGGCACACACCTTCCTCTTTCAGTTCGTATCCCGGGCAGCAACTCTAGGGAAGAAATGACAACATGAATCAATAGGGAAGTGTAATATGTAACTTTTTTCAACAAATCTGTTTAGTGAAAAACAGAGCATGACGTAGATACTTAGTAGGCATATGGTCTAGTGAAGTTAAAATTATCACGTATTTGCCCATTTTCAAACTCAAAGAAATATATTTGGATAAATTTGGGATTCAAGTTAAGACTGTTGGCTAAGCTAAAAAAAAACAGGCTTTGACCCAGAACGCAGAGGTAAAGTCAGGATCACTAAAAAGCTCTATAATTTATCCTATCGGGTTGTGGTTTGCGCCAAAATGTTAGGTAAGAATGTGAGTTGGTATCAAGGCACATTTTCCAAATACTGCTCACTTTTCTTATTAAGGCTATTGTACCACCTCTGGCCGATAATTTGAAAGTCGAAGAGACACGTCTGAAAAGTTTGCTGAATGAAAGAAGGCCTTTAAAATAACAGAAAAAAATTGTGATTTTTTTTGGGCGGGACATGACCTCACTATTGGAAATTATATTAAGATTTTTGGACAATAGTGTACACAACAAAATCTAGTTCAAAATCAAATTTTGAGAATCGGTTTTCTGAACATAGTTTCTAAACACCTTTAGCTATAACTTTAACTATAGCTAAAATAGTTTTCTGAAAATAACAGTTGGTGTACGAATTTTTTTGTCAAACGGTACAAAACTGGAAAAAACTCGTATTTGTACCGTTTGACAAAAAAAATCGTTCACTAACCGTTATTTTCAGAAACTATTTTAGCTATAGCTTAAGTTATAGCTAAAGGTGTTTAGAAACTATGTCCAGAAAGACCGATTCTCAAAATTTAATTTTGAACTAGATTTGTTGTGTACACTATTGTCCAAAAATCTAAATCTAATTTACAATAGTGAGGTTATGTCCCGTTCAAAAAAATTCATAATTTTTTTTATGTTATTTTAAAGGCCTTCTTTCATTCAGCAAACTTTTCACAGATGTTTCTTCGACTTTCAAATTATCGGCCAGAGGTAGGGAACCACAAGTCTAACGCGGGAAGCGAGTTCGGTGCATTGGAAGAGAATGTCCCCATAAGAATAGCATTGGGCTAATTTTAAAACGCTTGTATTTTTTGAAACGAGAAGTATTTAAGAAATATCATTCACATTACATCATTAACCATTCTTTTCTTCAACTATCACATATAGTAGAATATTAATACCATGTTTAGAATTTAAATGAGTTCGAGTTTAACAAGATGATGTTTGTATTTTTCATCTGCGTCGCGCGCCGATCCTCCGTGATTGGCTGTTGAATCGAAGAAACAAACATGTCGGACAGCCGAGCTCGCCGTGCACTTGGATGCTGTACGTGCAAAGCTGCTTTTTGCTAGTCGGCCATGCGCATGCGTTGGTTCTCTCTCTCTCTTTTCTACTGTGCGTCTCTTTCCATTGAATCGCTCCAAAACGCAAAACATGCATGTGTTTCAACAACGTTTATTCAAATTCTGTTGCGACTTTTATAAATTAAATGCATCAAATGTGTTAAGAAAATAATGGTGATTAACGTACTGTGAATGATATTTCTTAAATACTTCTCGTTCAAAAGATACAAAAGGTTTTAAAAATAGTCCAATGCTATTCTTATGGGGACATTCTCTTCCAATGCACTGAACTCGCTTCCCGCGTTAGACTTGTGGTTCCCTATAGCCGTAACTGACCGTAAATATGACACCAAACTGTTAATTTGTAGTCATTTCCCAATTTTGTGTAAGAGAAAATTATTTGAAATTTCAAAATCGGCTTTGATAGAGACACGTGCTCATCCTTTGTGAACAGCCTCCCAAAAATGCAGATTTTTTGGGTGGAAATTAAAGGTCAAAAAGCAGTACGTTCTGTAAGTGAAATTAGCTTGATTTGAAGCTCGAGCGTTTTTTAAATGGGCATTTAACATTGTAAAAAAAGTTGGCCCGAGCTTGGCAAACAGTCTTAACTTAATAATACTTTTGAATGTTATTAATGCACAATGTAGTGTAACATACATATTTTTAATATTGTAATAGCAATATTTAAATTGATAGATTTGTTGATTTCTAAAAAAAATCAAACAATTTGCCCTCTCAGTCCTTCATTTTTTCTGTGTAAATTAGATAATTTTTATAAATTAATTCGTGTTATTCAGTTTTTTCTAAGATTTTTAGTATTTTTTCATTTTTTTTCACGATTTTGAATGAATCTTGTGAATTTTTGGATTTTAAATTAAAGCTACATATAAAGTTAAAATGAAAATTTTATGTGCATACCTAAAACTAGATTTTTTTCTGAATTTGTTTTGCATATTTTGGACATTGCGTATCTCAAATACCTGCAATACTAGAAATATAAATCAAATTTCTGGGACAACCCAGAATAATTTTCTTGTATTTTGCTGTTTTTTGCTGATGTCTATTTTCAATTTTTTCTACAGAAGGTACCATTCATAGCATTGGCATGAGGGAAAAAAATTATTATTTTTTATTCACAAAAAAATAGATGTTAAATTGAAAAATCTTATTATTACCCGCATTTAAATCGAAAACTTGATGTTCTCGTTTGTGGACGCAGGGTCTGATATTAAGTAGTCCTAATGTTTTATAACTAGGTAAACGCTTGAGTCCCACCGCGTTGATGGATGAGCTTTTTTGTAAGTTTTTAGTTTGCGTAGGACCACTTTTCCTTTCCAAGTGCTTTTTGAATGCATTGTAGGTGATTGTTGTCAAGTTTATTAAAACCTTTATTCTATGGATTCTGGCTATTTTTTTCAACTTTTTCTTTCAGAAAGCAATACATCACCATTACCTTAATGTCCATGTAAAATATGAATGTTGTAGCCGCACCCGTTTGATCAAAATCAGCCCAAGTCACGAAAATATCGCACTTAAAATCGAAAAAAATCGTAAAAGTACGATATTCATGAGAAATATTTCTTCGATTGTACCCAAAAACGTGGCAGGTCTTAGTTCAGAGATTTCGAAGGTCCCCTCCAATTTTCATCAAGATCGCATATGCCGTTTGCCCGGTAGCGTGCGAACAAACAGAAAAAAAACAAAAAAAAAACATTGGAGCTAAATTTTTTCAGGGGTCAGTGAAATTGAAGTCTTCGCTTCGCTCATCCAACTAGCTAATGCACGTGAAAATAACTAACAACTAGCTAACTAATGTTAAAATAGCATTTCTCAATTTGGTTAGTCGGGAAACACTCCCGTAGTAGGTGTAATTGCATATTGTGGTAAAGATACTAGATATATTTGATATTATTTATATATATATTCATAACAGTTGTCGTAAAAGTTTGCCCCGACCCCAAAACATATATATATATTATATATACTATAAAACAGGGGTCGAAATTAACGCTCTCCCGCTCACCCGGGGCTAGTGAAACTTTGGTCGGGCTAGTAACAATCTCATTTCACTACCCCGACAGGCGAGTACTTTTTCTACAGTTCCCAATTACCGTTCAAAGAATCTTATTATTTCGCACCGTTATCCTAACGAGCTCCCTATAGTTGTCTGCTACCTAGTAGGGAAAATCGTTCTAAATATGTAAACAAGATTTTTTGTTTTGTTTTTTCTCATACTATTAATATTTGTTTCCGGTCACTCCCTAGTTTTCCTCACCCACACGTCAAACCCAGAGAATATTGTGATTTAAGAGGAGTCGCTGAGGCTGGCGTGGACACAAGTTTAGGCGCACAGCTTTGTTTCTTTTTTCTTTTTCAGGTAAACAGTTTATAACACTGGCCGTTATCAAATTTCACACTAACGTTAATAAATAATAAATTAATGATATCCAGTACGCGTATTCCTTAATTAATAAATTGATTTTGAATTAAAAATTAGTGTAATCTCCGTAATTTACTCCATTTTGGTCAACTTCGGAAATTTATTCCAAGTGTACAGATTTTTTAACGCAAATTTGCATTTTGGATATCAACGTCTAAATCAATGTGAACGCGCAGGTTAATTTGGATTCATCATAAGATAAACGGTTTGGTAGGAATTTCCAGAATTGAAATCCATGTTTTGAAATTACAATTGTTTCACGTTTTGGACTTATGTCTTGCAATGGATCATTAAGACTGAATTTCTACAACCATTTGCGGACATCAATATAAAAGTACTTTACTAACATTCATGCAAAATGTGGTTAAGATATTACCAACTGTTCAGCAGAAATAATCAACACCGGAGTGCGTGCATTTGAGTTGGGCCAAACATTCACGTATGATTGTTTTATATCAATATGACCTACTTGATTGCAGGCTAGTAAAAATGCTCTCGGGCTAGAAGACTATTGTTGCCATTAGCCGGAAGGGCTAGTGGCAAAAAAAGTTAATTTCGAACCCTGACTATAAATATATTTTTGAAAATACTACAAAGCACAATCTTTTTTTAGATTATTAAGCTTAGATTTGTCTATTCCTACTTTTATTTAATTTCTTAGAATTCTTACTATATGTATCAAAATTTTCAGTTGATATTCATTTAAACTTTATGACATTATTTTAAAATAAAATGTAAATAAACTTCATCCACAAGTTTTTGGTAAAAAAATGCTTAAAAAAGGCTACATGAAAATAAAAGTGCTATAAAATGACAATTGAAAATTCTACAAACATGTATCTCTATCTATGTATATTCATATGCAAATAAGCTCTTTAGAACACATTTTGCTGCATCATGGAGAAGGCAGAGGGTATTGCCTAATTCTATGTTCTATATCATATTTGTTTAAAATAATGAAAATGAAAATTATAAAAAAATAAATTCAACAACAGTATAAACAACATTTTGTACTAATTGCTTTAAGTTTTTAGTATTTCATATGTATTTGGTAATATCTTAGTTAAGGTTTGAGCAACAGTAGCAAGCAGTTGAGTAGTTCATTACTTACTGTCTTAATCTTTTTCAAAGCATTATCTAAAACTTGATGAATTCTTATTAGAAATTATTGTAATTGACCGTAGGTAAGTCCCAAGTATTAATTGTTTTGTTTGGATCACTTACCTCGCCTTTTGGTTTGTTGCAATCAATTGTTTCCACGTTTTCATGTTGTCCAGTCATTTTTGGTCGAAGGTCCTCTTGGTCTTCCTGAGTCAACTCCCTGCAATTAAATTAGTGTTGTTAATAAACGTCATAAGTGAGTGCTGCTCAGCTACGTTTGTATTGTTGAAACCAGTCTTGCTAGAATCTAGTACAGGATACGAGGTATGAGTGGTTTTTATGCACACGATAATCGATGTAATCTACTGATAATCAATAATGGATATGATTTCGATAATCGATAACCAAAATTCATTATCGATTATCGAAAATCAAATAATTCGTCAATAGTGGCACGAACTAAACTCTATAAAGACGGAGATTATCTCACGTTGTGCACGTTATGCACTGGCTGGGCTGATTGTGTCACACTCGAGATTTATGTTTGGAAATGAGCTATCAGTCGATAACGGAAGCTAAACACATGAAATTGAAGACAACCAGGCAGTAAACGGAAAGTGTTTGTTTTGTTTTGACTTACACTTGCCACACTTGAGGTTCCACTTATAGGTCGGAACAGGCTTTGTTGGTGATATCGATATTATCGATAATATCGATTCGATAATGACATTACTATTTTGATAATCGATAAGGAAAAAAGTATTGATGTGTATCCCTAATCATAGGATTCTTCTTACCGAGGATAACCAAGAGACTAATTTTTGGTTGCTAAATTAGCCTTCTGAATCTACAGTCATACATCCAACAATGACAGGAATTTAGTCTTTAACTTCCAGAATCTACAGTCTTACATGCACATTACGTCTGACCTCAATCAGTTCCATCGAGCTTTCTTCCCCTGCCTTAACCTTCATTTATTTTTTTCTGGTTTATGTTTGGTCATATTAGAAAAGTGCTATCAGTTTACATTTTTTTAAATTATTATTATTGAAAATAACTGTTCTGTTTATATAATCATTTTGCAAAGCATGATTTTTTAAGTTTATTTAAGCCATGGAATTTTATTTTTCTGTAACATCATTTGAAATTGATTTAACTTTATTTTTTATTTTTGAAAAAAATTATATTTGAATATATTTGATATTTGAATATATAAGGTGCCCAAGTGTATAGCGCCTTCAACCTCGAGTCTAGAGTCTTACATGCAAGCACCACTTCCTTCCGCCAGTAATTCGATAAGTAGATTAAAAATGCATTTAGTGACAAAAACTATATTAGTATACACAATGAGAATGATATATTGGAGGTATTTAATATGTGTAGCTGCTATGTGGTATAGGTGGCAGCAACCAAACACAATACATGTTGTGATAATTGCATAATGGTGTTGGTTCAAAGAGCACTCGTGCCATACTGTAGTGCACAGCAGCTGATTATTACAATCCCCAGTTGCGTAAATTTGCTTTTGGTCAATGCATAGAAAATATGCCAGGCATTGTTTATAAGTACAGTATTTATGGATATTGTATAAGGGTATGTACTTACTTATAATCCTCAGGCGACATGGTTGGATTGGCCCTGGAGACGCTGCGTGAATGCACTGGCTCTGCGAGCCAAGCCCAAAGCACAAGCACCATCAAAAGAATCACAAACTTCATGTTTACAATCTGAAACAAAGCCATGGTTGACAACTAAAATATTGGAGATCACTTAAAGAAAAACCTTTAAATAATAAATTCACTGGAAAATCAACAAGGTAATAAACCATTTAACATTGAAAAAAAAAACATTCTGCGAGTCATTGAAGTTTCAAATTCATCGAAACAAAAATGAACAAAGCATTGTATATATTATACTCAATATCACGAATTAATTGATTTAATGTGATGTTTATTCTCGTTTAGTATCCAATGGATAGACATATGCCAGCATCACACCAGTGGACCCTGTATAAATCAGGTATGCATCATAAATTAATTCATTTCATTACATATTATGTATACTTGTACACTGTTATCTACACTCAATGTTGTTTTATCTCGTTTAGTATCGAATGGATGTACGTACGCCAGCTTGCACTGTGACCCTGTATACAAAAGTATGCATCAAGAAATAATCATTTCATTTATATAGTACAAGTGCATATTTATCTACAACTAAATGTTGTGTTTATTCTCGTTTAGTATCCAATGGATAGACATATGCCAGCATCACACCAGTGGACCCTGTATAAATCAGGTATGCATCATAAATTAATTCATTTCATTACATATTATGTATACTTGTACACTGTTTATCTTACACTCAAATGTTGTGTTTATTCTCGTTTAGTATCGAATGGATGTACGTACGCCAGCCTTGCACCTGTGGACCCTGTATAAAACAGGTATGCATCAAGAACTTATTCATTTCATTATATATTACGTACAAGTGCACTATTTATCTTACACTAAAATGTTGTGTTTATTCTCATTTAGAACCCAATGGATGGACATACGCCAGCATCGCACGAGTGGACCCTGTGTAAAGCAGGTATGCATCAACCACTAATTAATTTCATTACATATTATGTACAGCTGGCGTCAGAAGTAAATCAAGGGGTATCATGGTATCTACAATACCCAGCCTGTGATTTACTTCTGACGCCGGGTGTAGGCTACAAGTGCACTATTTATCTTATACTAAAATGTTGTGTTTATTCTCGTTTAGTGTCCAATGGATGGACATACGCCAGCCTTGCACCAGTAGACCCTGTATAAAGCAGGTAAGCATTCACTTATTCAATAATTGACATGCTTTTATAGGTACATCTACTTATTCATGTATTGCTTATGTAGAGCAAAGAACTTTAAAACAATCAAGTTAGGTATCGAGAAGTTCAGTAATGGGTACCTACTAATCTCAGGTAAAGCAACTCAAGTATAGGCCTCTTTCTTTAAATGAATGTGTGTAAGTGTGTACAATTGAACAAGACCTTCGATTGACATGTGTATTTGATGACAATGTCCATGTACACGGATAATGCAGACAGTTTTTGGTGACCTGAGTGGTGAGGGGGCAGGGCTAGTCAGTAGTCCTACCCAAAAGTCGGAATTCTGGGAACCCGTCACTCCACCATAAGAGATCTGTACGTCCAAGTTCTCTCTCTATTTTAGGTTGGTACCGACAGGTAGCTAGTAAGTGAGACTGATAGGGGAGGTCACGGGCTCGAATCCCGCCACCGGAAATCCGGACTGAAAGTTTTTCTGATATTTTCTTCAGATTTTAAGGCAGGTTAAGTCCTCTTAAATAGCTCTAGGATATTCTTTCACAACCCTAACACCTTAGTTTGTCAACTGAAGAAGACCACACCAGGTAAAACCATGGTAAAACTGATGTGTATACCGTACAGTAGGCATCCTAAAGATTATGTTGCATCAATGTAAGAGGACTTCAAATTTTTCTTTACCCCCACCATTGATTAAAGAAGGCTATATACCCTTCTTTAATCAATGCCCCCACTATGCTTACACAGTCACACTGGATCGCATGTTAGGGTAATGTACACCATTATTTTTATAGAACATCAGCTATAAATAAATTATTGATTTAACTTAACTTAATTTTCATAGAGTTTCATATACGTATATTTCTAGCTTCAAATTATTCACAACATTGGCACAAATTATTGGCATCTTCTATTCAGTGAAGAGCATTGTTGTGTTTGGAAATCTCAAGAATGTAATATTGAAGGCTATTTTTTTAATTATCTATATTCTACATTCTTTATCTAGAACCTAAATGCCTAAAATAAATGCCTAAATATTAGGAAAATTCAAATTAAAGCTAACCATGTGACGAAATGATAATAAATGCAAGTAGCAAATTTATCAAGAAATTTAAATCATCCAAGCAATGATTTTTTTAATTGTATTTATTTTGTTTTTAATATCGGTTAAGAGTTAACTATACCATTTAGAACCTATTTTGGAAACTTTTCCTGCTTCCAGTTGTCATCCAATTGATGCAATTTTGCGTAAATGTCAAGCAAGGATATGGTCACTATCTTCTTTAGTAAAATATTACTTAACATAATTGCGCATTACGCACAAATAAATTACGAATTTTGATGATTTTACAAAAATCCAAAATCCTAAAAATTTATTTAATTTATTTTAATATTGTGTTTTTTATTTTATTTTTATGTGCCTCTATAGAAAACTGTATATACATGACCATAACATATGTGCAAAGGCTGGCAACAATGTGATAAAAAGTGGCTTCAGGAAAAGTTAAAGAAAAAATCACTGGTATGGCTATTCCAGATCACTCTTTACCTATATTTTGAAAGTTAAAAGAAAATCCCTGAAAGTTGGTTGAATGAAAGAGGTAGGCCTACTTGAATAAAAAGGGAAACATTTTTTTTACTGGTGAATAGCTCATTTTTGGCCATTATATGCAAATTTTGGGTCAATAACAAATTAAAGTTCTAATAATTTTTTTAATTGTTTAAACACATCTTTGTCTCCGGTACGAGTATAAGGGAAAATAATTTGCTGAAATAACGTTTGATGTACGATTTATATGTACCATGTGACAAAAAAATCGCACATAGAACATTATTTAAGAAAATTATTTTCCCTTATACTCGTAGCAGAGACAATGTGTTTTAAACTATTTTAAAAAAATCATAGCTCAAAATTAAGTATTGCACCTAGAACTTTACTTTTCTTATTGACCCAAAATTTGCATATAATGGCCAAAAGGGAGCTATTGTCCCGCCCTTCCCGCCCCCCTCCCCCCCAAAAAAATATATACCTTTTATATTCAAGTTCCTCTTTCATTCAACCAATTTTCAGTCATTTTCTTTTGACTTTCAAAATAGGTATGGATGGTTAAGAGTGCTCTGGAATAGCCATAAGATGATTGCCTAAGATTTCAACTATGGTCTCCCGTTGTACGTAATTAAACATGTAGACTGCAATTTCTGAGCGTATGATAACAACGTTCTTGAAATTCATAGCCTCGTTTGCGTGGATAAAGTTTCGAATATAATATAAGGACATGACTGATTGCTTGAAAAACGTGGTTGATTCTCATTCTCAATTTGACGTCATCAATCATCGGTGACGTCAGGAGCAATGTATGAAGGTCCCAGATCGAGACTAAGAACGAGAATGAAACCTAATGAAAATACCACACTCGTTTGGGAGACAATCGAAATAAAACACTTCCAAATCACGTTAAGTAACCTTATTAAATCTAATTGATAATCTAATAATAAATAGTACATAATCAAATTCGGTACGGAAACGTTATGTAAACACTTTCAAGTACTGTTAAGATCGCAACCAGTCGGCCTCCTGCATGTGACAACTCCACAGCTTTTCGTCTTATTTGTTTTGATATTGATACCATTGTTTATTCTCCTATCAAGAAATGACCGAAAGTTACACTTCACGTAAAAACAAGGCTAGTACCGATACTGAGAATGAGAATGAGGCAGAGAATAAGAATGAGAATATAGTTCAGACACGTCCTAAGAAAGTGACCTGTTATGTAGCTTGAATGTTGACAGTAATATTTGTTTACTGGATACCCTGAACCTCAATATCTTATAAGTTGCACATTTTTTCTTACAAAGGTTTTCAGGAATCCTATTTTAGTACCTATTGGCAAAATCGTACTGTACAATGTTTCATGTTGTTGTTGACATTGCTAACAGTGTTACGCAAACAATTTACAGAATCTAGCTCTAGGAATTATTGTCATGTGTTCTCTTTCACGACTTCAACCTCAATCTACAGCTCAGCACCGCCTTGTTCCTGGAACGACAAAATGGCGGCATTACCTAGAATGCAACGTGTGATTCGCGTACGTTAGACTCAACAACCGATCCACGAAACGAGCTAGCTGATGCTATAAGACCATATATTGGGGGGGGGGGGGGCTAGCTAGATGACGTCGCCAGGATATCTCGTCCCTGCCCCGGGAGTTCAAGGTCACTCGCCGCCACGTTGACAGTTTTATCCTAGACTATTCATTTTCCGATGGTTCATAATTATATTATAATACGTTACAATACCTATAGGGGGGTTAAACAATATTTAATTAATTTCAGCACACCGAGTAGGCCTGGGTTTTCCAGTCAGGATCTATAAAGGCAAATTATATCGAAACAGTGCAGTTCATCCAACCATCAAACCAATTGTCGATGATGACGTAGCAAACACCCAAATTTGTTCGTGACGTAGTGGGCGACGCCATTTTGATGGCGTGGCAACAAGAATACAGATTAAATATCCAATAAAACTTCATCAAAGTCTTATAAAACTACTAACTCGAGATGTACAAATTGACACAATTGAATAGGGTTACAAAGTAAATTGATTTTAATAGTTCTATAATACGCAGAAGTGCAGTTCTTTAGGGAAAACTGCATTTCGACAGGCACGCCCTAGAAATTTAGCCAGACTTTAACTTTCTTTAAATCCTTATAAAACTACTATCTCGAGATGTACAAATTGACAAATTGAATAGGATTACAAAGTAAATTGATTTTAAAAGCGAAACAAATCAAACTGTTGTACATGAAAACCATTAACATGGTTAGTAAGTATATACCCTTACCGATAGTAATGGTGACTAGTTAGGAGGCCTTTTCTGCAAGCGAGTTTTCTTTCTATCTCAAACTACACTGAATATTGAAATGCAATTTTCAAAAAACTAGCTCCACATATATAAGCAACTAAGATCTTTCGTATAAAGCAAGAAGCGCAACAATATTGCAATATAATTAGCAAATTTACCTCTTAGTAGAATCAGAATGGAGACACACACAACCGAACCACACAAGTAACAGCGGAAGAATGATGGCGTCGGCTCTCTAGCCTCGAGCGGGGAACAGGGAATGCTGGGTCTTCTGGGAATGGGAGGTGCGGCCTACACCTCGCAACTGGCGGGATTTCAACCTGCCGTAGATTGTATGGCCACAAATAAAGGTGTATATTCATATTCCCGGAATAATTAACGAATTACGCAATGTTGTCATAGTATGGCCTGGAATAATTCCGAGTAATACACACGAAATGCAAGACTGGATAATATGTGTATACAAATTTATAGATAAATTAAGGCATTCACTACGATTCTTGGGATGAAGACTTCAAAGAATACTATTATTTCTAAATTGCTGCCGTTATAGAATGAAGTTAAAGAGTGAAAATTAAATGGCCTTTCAAGGTATGCCTTCTTGATATCGACATTTATCCGGAAAGCTCGTATTCTAATTATACTATAAGAGTACCGGTGTTTGGTCGTGAGAAATTTATCCTGACAAGAAGATGATGCAAGGGATGTTTCATTATATTGAGCTGACTACATTTAGTGTACTTGCTTTCTTGACATTGTACAACGTTGATTGCGCCCAAAACAATTCATGTTTAACTTGATAATAGTCTAGGTAAATGTGGCATCCTCGACAATGTCAGCTAACAGCAATACCGTTTTCAGGGGCGTATCGAAATATCCCCCACGACCCTACTGTCCCACCCCCGTTCCCATGTCTAAAACATGTTATGGGTCTCCAAAATATTCCGCAAACGAAATGTCATTCTAAAGTAGTAGATACAAAATTGAAATTTTTATGAACAAGCAAAGTTTAGATAATTGCAATGAGTGCTCATTGCGAATAATAGGTCTACTGAGAAAACGTCGTCAAGGTCTCTAGTGACTAGTGAATACTATCTCATTTTCCCAGGATGAATAGGACGTCCACGACCCCGCGACGTCTTGTTGGGCACTGTCCATGTCACAATAGATGAAATTGAAAATATGTACACAGAAATACACAAATTCTACAATTTTATTTCGATAACTACGATTACCTGCAACAACACAACAAAACTTTGGATATCAGCAATGATTATTTTAGACGGAATATTTCTTTCAGTTTTCTTGGTCAAATAACCGCTTTGAAACGCACCTTGTCGCGCGCGTCATTTCCGTGACGTCACCACCAATGTAACCAACCAGCAAGCAGTTCGTGTCCAATCTCTCACGTCCGCTCGGTTGGCGTGAAGTGACGGAAGTGACGGCGGTCGACGTAACGGCCAATCAGAGAGTGTTGTTCCAAGTTATGGCGGCAGAAATTTGAAATATCACATCTTTAGAAGCATGAAGATTTTTTGTTGTTTAAAATAATAACAAAAATCGTTGTTAACATCTAGTAAATTGCGCTTTGGAAGTTCTTATCTTGTATCGCTATCACTTCATCTGTGTCCTTACTTGAAAATAATTTAATTTACCATAATTAATATTATACTCGCCTCTTGATGGAGGTCAACTAACATCTCAAATAATTTAGGTAGGCGTAAATGAAAGGTACAGTATCCTTCCAAGATTCCAAAATACCACACGTTTGTAGTAAAAAAAATAATCACATTTTGTTTGGAGAGTAATTATGTTTATTTTTTGTTATTAACTACCGGTATAACAATGACAAAAGAGTCAATAACAATAACTAAGATAATACACAAAGTAACTAGGGCTGGGCTATGAAATAGTATCATTAATGACACGAAAATCCCGATATCTATATGGATATAGTTATATCGCAATTTTGTTATGTGCAAAAATAGTTTTTTACGTTTAAAAAAAAAGTATTGCATCAAAGTAGTTCTAATATTAATATAATGTGTGGCTAAAAAAAAAAAAATGGCCAAAAATGAATAACAATGTAAACGTTCTCACATTCGCGTTGAATGACTCGGCACCTCCACCACTTGTAAACATCGCGACGAATTTACTATAGGCCATAGCTGGCACCTCCATCGTGATAAAGCACGCAAACCGAAATTTGAAGAGAGATCAATTTTTCTTGGGTATTTACAGCATTAGGGGCTTGCACATTGACATTCCCAAAAATCACTATCCACGTTCAAGTTTTTTGTGTATTTTTAAAAGTTTTTTTTCTCAATTTCGATATCGAGCAGGTTTTTCATTCAAAACATGCCGATTACCAAGACAGGTTGCATATTATTGTATTTGAGTGTATATTTGAACAGTTCCAGTTTAGATTGGTGCTATCCTTATGCGAAATAAAAAATAAGCAGGTTAAAGCCGATTTACGAAATTCGCCAAACCTCCAATTGTCACATATTTCACCCAATTCAGGACACAGCAATACCATGGTAATACAATCATACAATTATAACAAATACAATAATTTAAAGATTGTATCTCCTGATTAGTACAATATTATCAATGACATTGCAAAACAAAACAAAATAAAATACAGATAAAATATAAGGTCAACACAATATAATTACGTAGATTCATAGGAATATAGACAAAACAATACATATTACACACATTGATGGATACTAGGTGCGCAAATGCTAGAAGATTAAACAGTGTTCAAACTCAAGCCTGGGTCTGCACTTGAGTAGCCCCAATTACTCACTCATTTCTATGTTTGCCTCTCGTTGTAGCCACTTTGCGAATGAATCTATCCGCTTTCAGATCACAATAATTAGTATAAATACATATTCGTAAAATTCAAGAGCCATTTTTATTCAAATAATTCCAATAGTCTCGGTTAGACTTGTGTAGCCTGTCTCGCACAATGCATGGATTATTGAAAGATAATTTGAACAAAACAATAGCGAACTCAGAACAGGTTTGAATTTAAAACAAATTGCGCGCCATTTCTCCCGCGCTTTCATCCAGAGTGCCTACTCCCATATTATTCTCGGACGGAAACCCAAGTGTTTAACAAAAAGTTCCAAGCTAATCTCACTGATTTCAATTTAATTGAATTTGCGCGGTATTTATAAAGTAAGATGACTTCCGAGTCTCGTGAGCCATCTAGATGGCGGTGTTAGCATTTATATGGCTGTGCGTATCCTATGCTGGTACCGTTTCCGTCTTCAGTTCATTCTTTTAAATGGCGCCTCACTAGTCGGCATTTGACGGAACGCGGACGATTGATAACTACAGAAAAGGTACATATTAATCAATTAGTTTGTTATATGCTTTGTCTATTGAATTAATCATTTGATGTATACACATTATACCATATTATCCTCGGTTGCAATATATTATTGACTTTGGCTCTAGGGGCTTACAACTCTGGTCCCTTGCCTCCTTGGACCTAATCTTCGTGTTTGGATAGGCCTAAGCCTAGCCTAGCCTAGCCCTAGGCCCTAGCTCTCGCCCTAGGCCCAACTCTAGTGAAGGATAGGACTTAGGCCTACTCATATGAACGTAGCCCAGACCCGATTCCAGGTTTACTGTAACTTTTAGGATGAGCCCCATCCAACCTGGTTGTAGAATAACAATTAGGCTAATCTTTATGTTTCATAAGCCTAGGCCTATAGGCTAGGGCCTACCTACAGTTAGCGGTACTTCTTCGGTTGGGACGGGACAACTTTGGAAAAGTAGGTTAGGGGTAGTGCGGGGGGGGGGGGGGCGCGAAGCGCGTATGTTTTACAATATTAGCATCATCATCATCATCATTCATTATTATTATTATTATTATTATTATTATTATTATTATTAGGCCTATTATTTATTATTATTATTATTATTATTATTATTATTATTATTATTATTATTAAAACATACGCGCTTCGCCCCCCCCCCCCACTGCCCCTAACCTACTTTTCCCCTAACATCACAGTGTTAAAAAAGTTGGCCCGTCCCAACCGAAGAAGTGCCCAGTTAGCTTGGGCATAACTAGTCGATTTGTGTATTTACTTAATAGTCCCTAGTGTGTAGTCCTCGGTCCTACAGTCTAGTTAGTGTGTTTGCTAAACCCTAGCTTCGGCTCAACCCAATCTAGCTTAGATTGCCACAGTGAGAACTAGCCTAGTCTAGACCTGTCACCTGGCTCTACACTGGCTTTGCCTAGACCTCCAGCTAGGGCCCAGGCTATTGCTTAGCTAGCACTGTGTAGATAGGCCCTAGTCACGTGTATAAAAGGCCTTCCTCTGCTTATGCCTAGGACAAGTTATTCCTACCTAGGGTAGGGCAATAGTAAGTTAATTGGTTCAAGCCTAAGTTTAGGTCTAGGGCATAGCCCTAGGTCTAGCATATGCCTAGGCTAGAGGCTAGGCCTGCATATCTGATTCTCACTAACGGCACATTTGTCAACTGGAGCCTTGACCCTATTGCCTGGTCCCCATGGTTGGGGCCTACTCTAGCAAAAAAAATCGTCTCTAGGAAATCACAGCAGGCAAAATAAATGCTTCAAGCAAAAATTCAAACCCTTGAAAAGAGAAAAAGTGCATTTTAGCATAAAGTTTTAGATGCCTGTAGGTAATTTTGGTAAAAAATAAATATTCCACATTCAAAACCTAAACTTTTTGCACCATAGGTTGGCTATGGAAATTGTGGAGGCCATAAAAAATATTAAAAGTTCCCTTTTGCCCTTTTGGTAGGCCTACATCAATATTGACATTGTAGTCTCGTCTAGTAGCCATTGCGATCAGGGCAATTGAAGGAGGTGGTCATGGAAATGCATTCCAAGGTTTTTGTGGGAACCCTGATTTACCGGTACCATGTCATATTATTAACCATTAAATAACTCATCAGCTATCATCATAATTATCCATTGCTGTTTCCCACTTCTAGCATGGTCAGCTTTGATTTTGCAACCAACTTTTCCACTTCTTTTTATCTTCCCACAATTGTATCTCTTCCACATCTTCCCAACTCTTTCCTTTAAGTCGCCGGCTATGGTATCCTTCCATCTCTTACTTGGCCGCCCCCTTCTACTTAACTTCCTTCTTCAATCCTTCTTTCATACCATACATTCAATTGGGCATCCTTGCTTCCACTATTAATTTCATATGTCCAAACCATCTTAACCATGTCCTTTCCCATCCCATCCTGTCACTTAACTTCTCTAAGTACTGAGCTTTAATGTTTGACAGCGGGAACCGCCAGACTCAAAGTTCAGCATTAGTGCCAATTCATGTACCGGTATTGTATTGTATGAAATTGCTCAATAAACTAAACTTATCGGTACTTGTTCATTATCGGGACCCCCCAAAAAGTGAAAAGTAGGTTAGTGGGGTTGGGGGGGGGGAGGGTGCGAAGCGGGTCAGCTAGCCGCCCCCCCCCCAACCCCACTAATCTACTTTCCTTTTAGGGGGGGGGGGGGGGCTATAATGAACAAGTACCAACTTATCTAATGTGCCACCAAGGTAGACATTGTCCACAACCCTGGGCACACCACTTTTGTTATTGGAGAATGTGTTTACTGTGTCTTACTAAAAAAAACGTTTTATATTAAATGTATGACCCGTGTTTACTGAAAAAGGCTTATGCCTACCCCTACATGTTTTTTAGCATAAATATATTGTGTGCCTCATTTTAATCTATGAATGCTTGATGCTTAGGTTTACTGAATCACCAATATTTTCTTTGATACCTACGTACCTTACCTACTAAATTTGGGCTTTGCCAATAGTCTACATAAAGCTTATCAATAGACCTACTAAACAAGCGCGGGCATAGGAATACCCAAAATTGGGATTAACCGATTGGGAAAGAATAATTCAACAAAATATTGTTCCAGCATTGAAATCTCTTGTAGTAGGTAATTGTTGGGTTGTAAGAATTGTCACTTTGTCACCAGACCCCAAGGGAAAACCTTAAACATTCAGGAACATTCTTGTTAAGAAGAGCCTCTGAGGCTGGCCCGGAGACGAGTTTAGGCGCTCAGATTTCTATTCTTTTCTGGGTAAACGGTTTAAAACACTGTTATCAAATTTCACACTAACGTTAAAAAAGAATAAATCTATGATATCCAGTACGCGTATTGATTAATTGATTTTGAACTGAAAATTAGTAAATCACCGTAATTTACTCCATTTTGGTCAACTTCGGGAATTTATTCCAAGTGTACAGATTTGTTTAACACAAATTTGCATACTAGCTATTAACGTTTAAGTCAATGTGAAGGTGCGGGTTAATTTGGTTTTATCGTTTATCGTTAGATAAACGGCTTAGAGAGAATGTCCAGAATTGAAATCCATGTAATTGGATTTCGCAATTTTTGACGTTTTGGACTTGTGTCTCGCAATGGATCTTTAAGGCTTATTTTTTGCAACCAAGTGTGGATATCAATATTAAAGTACTTTATTAACATTCATGCAAAATTTGGTAATGATATTACCAACCGTTCAGCAGAAACCATCAACACCCGAGTGCGCGCATTTGAGTAGGGCCAAGTTCAGCATCCCCTCTTAAATGGCAATGATAACAAAAATATGCATGTCAATCAGGGAGATAGATAGAAAGATAGATAGATAGATAGATAGATAGATAGATAGATAGATAGATAGATAGATAGATAGATAGATAGATAGATATGACACACTAATTGACGGACAGGGAGGAGGGGAGATTTGCTCCCTAATTACTTAAAATAAAATAAAATTTACAAACATATTCTAAAACCAAATTAATATTAGCCAGTAAGATTATGAGTAAAAAGTAACTAGGCCTATGACAAGTTTATGACTATCTGTTTTGCGCTAATACACGAGGTAGGTATTGTATGACGCTACTTTCCCTGATATTTTCGGGAATTTTAATCTATCAAAGAATGTATTTGTTTATTTAATATCATCCTTTAGACATCACCGATTTTTGAGACAAGTCTAGTACAATACAAAATATTTTGCATGATAGGCTTCTATAAAATCATAGGTTTAAATGCCTATTCATTCAGACGGTGGTGGATACAGGGTGGCCGCCCACATGATCTTCGAATTTTTATTGCGTAGCCAATTAATAGGCCATTTTCTATTTTTAAACATTTTTTAGGCCTTTGTAAGTTGCAAATTCACAAATTTTTCCGTCTTTGGCGATAAAGGGCTCTTCTGGTTGGAGCTTTCGAACAAACCCTTTACTGGTCGATTACGGTGCTGTACCCCTAGATATGCTTCTGCTTCTAAGTTCAATTTCATTTTATAATTATCTGATTAGGCCTATAGGCCTATATTGAAAAAGAGAATCCATCCCATTCCATGAATCAGTGTTAGATCAGGGTTAGATCAGAGACAGGTTGGCCTATTTATAGTGAATATAAATGGCATTTTGGGTTACCCTAAAGCATTGAATTGATGGTGAAAATAATAAACATTTTGTTGTAATATATGTACATATACTTTTATTTTTCCTCAAATTTAGCCTTTTAGGCAAGTAGCCATCATTTACACTGACAGCAACCCTGAAAATATACCAATAGGGGCCTATAAGTACTTAATATTTCAGGTATAAAACGCTCCAAAGTGATCTTGCAACGATGCTGCGGGCTTGTTTGTCCAATGGGGTATGGGGCCGTGTCTCATACAAGTACAGTCACTCGCTGCAGCTCCGAGATAAGAACCATAGGCGCGCTTACTCAGTAAATACTGATATTAAGCCGATAAAGAGTATTCTGGTAGCTAATCGAGGTGAGTGCCGTAGCCTAAAGTTAACCTATATGTAAATGTTACCGACAGAGGTAGCTGATGTATAACCCTTGACCCTGATTCGTGGGTAGGGTGATTCAAATCCCTCCACTTATAATTTTAACTCTGACTTTTTTTAGCATAAATGTCTTCACAACTGTACAAGTATTCCAAAAGTGATAAACGATTAGGGCTGTGCAAACTAGTAAAAATGTCTCCCTGAGTACCTGTCGTTCTTACGGTCGGGTACCCACAATTAGGACATTTTGACGTCACTCACTCGAGCTCGACAAAAATAAACTCCAGCGCTAATTTATGACGACTCACATACTGCCGCCGCTGCACGCTGATGAGTGAAAGATTGACCGTCAACGGTGGTATTTGAGCGGAATTTGAGTCGAAAAACATTCGCACAGCTGCATGAGTACCCGACAATGAATTTTATTACCCTAGTTATTATCAACGGGCGAGTACCTGGGTATCAAGCCTTTTGGCCCACGTTAGCTATCCTCAATTCAGTCAATTAATTGTGAAACAAAACATTCTCAAAACCTTCCCTTACATAATGATTAGATTGATTACAAGACATATTAAATGATTGGAGTAGGCTACAGTAGTATGAAGGGGCCTGTTTTGTACGGGCTATATATCCATGTGGTAACAAATCAGTTGCTGGTGTAGAAAGAGTAGAGTTAAAGATTGTGTGGTTTATTTATGCATATTCCTATGTACTTTGTCAATGTTCGGTTGATATCCACCTCGACAACTTGGTAGTGCGAACAAGGCTGATTGTGATAAGCAAAGCTTGCTAATTACAAATTCATTATACTACAGCACTGAGATGTGCACCAACAGACAGGTAGACTTGCTGGGAAATAGTCCGCACTCCAGTATGGTACTTGAGTTTCGTTGATAAAGCGTTCATGAACAAACTGCACATTCTTCACTTCTATTGCAGAGTGTCCACAGGCCACAATTTTTCACTATTTTCAGCCAGGCCACTAAACGCCTACTTTTTTTATAGCCTATAAGGCCTATATATCCAACACCAGAAACATGTTATGAACATTGTTCTCCGCATAGCGGCTAAGGGTGACAATGCAAGATCGTTTTCAATCGGGGGCACACTTTGACGATCTGCTTCACCCCCTTTGCCAACAGCACGTGATGTTCCCAAGTGGTCACCCACTCAAGTACCGACCCCGCCCGATGTTTCTTAAATTCGGTGATCTATCGAGAACCGGTGTATTCAACATGGCAAGGCCGTTGATAAAATGGTGAAAAAGCCACTATTTTTACAAATTGTTGGATAATTATTAATTATATTAAATATCATAAAACTTTCAGTGTGTTGTTCCCTAAGTATAATTTAATTTTCCCACTATTTTGAAATCGGCCTTCATAAGAGGAAGTCCAACTTGATTACAGATTTTGTTTCCAAAGAAATCCAAAGGCAACCAACTAGCCTTTTGTATAAAAACTGTAGGGGTAGGCCTAAATCTAAGTAGGTATGTGATTGTATTTTGTAATGTAAATTTTTATCCAGTTAAGACATAGTCTGTCATTATGTAGTAATTGTTTTTTCTCTACCATTACTTTGCTACCTACCATCCAAATGATATGAAGTGCAATTTGAATCACTACAAGACTTGCATTCCAAAATCACACCCCTTTCTTGGTAATCAACATATTTCGACCAAACCACTTACCCAAATTACAAAACAAAATATATCAGATTTACAGAAAAGACTGTCAAGTACGTCAATATTGTCCACTTTATTTTTTTGGATCAAAATCCTCCAAGGTCACGGGCCATAAAGAATGTCCCCATGTTATTTCTTATGGGAGATTTTTGCCGATGGGACCTAGCTAAAAAATTACCAAGTTTGACATTTTTTTAGGTCATGGTAAGCCCAATAATTTTTCTGTTACTTTCTAAATTTACAACTAGGCTAGTTACCCTGAATGAAATAGTATATATTTGTTATGTTTCGTGGGTGAATACCCCTTCAATACCCAAATATCATGACTTCCCGTTAATTGTGCCATCTAGGCCTACTTTCCTTAAAATTTTAACGCATTGCCAATATTTGACCACAATTTTTCAGCAAAAGGGCCACTATTTTACCCATTTGAGACCTCTTTCACCACTATTTTAACATCCTCAGTGCTGTGGACACCCTGCTGTTGCATCATCTATCTAGTTAGGTTACAACATGTGTGCTCTATAGTAGTGATGACATAGGGTACTCAGGCACTCGATTCGTACCCAACTCCTTTTGGATTTGAAAATGGAGTTGATTCCTTCGAAAGTGGGTTGCAGTGTCAGATATTGCATCAGATAACCTAGATTATGCTGTTTTATACCAAGCCAACCATACAAACAAACAATACAGTGTTGTTACTTACTGCCAAAACATGTTGTTTGTGTTTTACTCCCGCCTAGAACAAATTCGGCCGAGGGTGTTTAGCATTGGTCAAGGCTAACCACTTTTTCCTTATTTTTATTGCCGATCGAGGAGTCGACTCCTACTCGATTCCCAAGGCTCCGGAGTCGACTCCAATATTTACTACCCGATGTCATCACTACTCTATACCTGCCTATCATGTTTGGACCCTTAGTGAACGTCGATAGGGCAAACCGATATCTCCCTCATTTAAATCTAAATTTGTAAAAGTTTTTAGCATATGAAAAGCAGTCAAAAATTTAAATTATTGACTAAAATTAAATTTGGTTTTTAAATTATAATAATTTTAGTAAATATCTTCTAGGCCTAGTGAATTTGTGTGTATTATCTAGCATAGGCCTTGCACACCTGGATTTTTATTTTTTTTACTTCAATCCAAACTCAAACTTTCAGAGGAGTTGTCCATTGAACTAACTAAAACTTTCGAATCAAACCTGAAACGAACTCGAACCAAGCTTAAGGGATGTTATCGACAAACAATCAAGGCCAGCTTGGGTGACCCATACATCTGTAAAGGTTTAAATTGGCGCGCACCAATACTCACACTTTAACTTTATGGCAAAGCCCTTCTGGAAGCAATTTAAAACAAATTTATCTTAGTGACCAACTTGTATTAAAATAAAATTGAAAACTGACTCTTGATCGTGTTTGTGCCTTGTGGTAATCATGATGTCAAATTAGTAGGGATGTGCGGGTGAAGGTTTTAACATCAGGTTGGATTTGGGTAGTAAACTACTTCGGGTTTTTTGGTTGGGTCGGGAAAAAACAGACAATATTTTGATTTTTTTTTAAATTTTGCTTTCGAAAAAATGTTTTAAAATTCAATTTCCTCCAAAAATATTGCTAATAGGTTTGTTTGGTTTACCTAGTGTAGTGTAGACTTGTGTAGTGTAGGTGTAGGCTTTGAAATCAAATTACACCACACTTTACCCAGGATAACCAAACGTTTTTTAAGCTACACTCTACACTAGATTTGCTCACATCGAACTGTCAAACTACTAAAACATAATAAAACAACAAACAGTACTGTTGAAGGCACTAAATGAGTCAATATGACAATGTATGTGTACTATCAGAACGATGAAAAACTATTTGGAACATAAACTTCATTAGTGCTTATCCTAATTGAGGCTAGAGTACCCTATGCATTTGCCCTCATCACAAAATATAGTGCCACATAAATAAAATACTCCGAATCAGTTTCTAATGCGTAATAATAGACTATTAATTGATTTGAGGAGTTATATTGTATTGTCAATGAAAGAATGTGTCATTCATCATGTTTTAAGCTGTTCTCTTCAAATGTTGCGCATAAATTTCTACACCTACACTCTACACGACCTCCTGGAGCTCGTGTAGAAATTCTACACTTTACACTACACGAAGTCAAACCAAATGGCTACACTTAACACTACACTTAATACGAAAACGCTTTTTAGTCTTTGTGAGCCTACACTAGTGTAAAGTGTAAGTTCGTGTAGCAAACCTAACAAACCTAATGCTATGGAAATTTAATTCTAATTTCATAAAGTCATGTCAAAATGGACTGCCCCCTCCAACAAGCATTCATGTGATGTTGTATCTGAGCACATGAGTAATATTAAGTCTGGACCGGCACCTCTACCATCCAAATTTTTTAATATTTTAACTCGAAAATCGGACAACTTTTAATTGACAATCAGGACGGCCCACAAACACTCGACCAGACCCAAAATTCCGGGTACGGCCTACACGCACACCACTAGAAAAATTATTTTAGCTTAAACTCTTTATTCAAACTCGAACCTATCCACATTCAGTGTTAATCCTTTCTTTTCTCTGTGTGTCACTTGGACTTTCACTCGACTCAGTTTACAACAACACTACGGATTGTATATTCAAACAGAGAAACCTTTACAAGCAAAATAGAGCCATTTTGCCCACCTGTGAGATTATAGCAGGGCTAGTTTGAGTAGCCTTATATTTAGAATTTTTTGTATGTACGATCTACAAACCAAAATTCTGAATTATTAAAATGTGCTCAAAATTTGTAACCATTTTCTATCTATGCAACAGTCTCTACTAAAAGCCCCCTTTCTTCCTAAGGTGAGATTGCGGTGCGTGTCTTTCGAGCATGTTATGAGTTGGGGATCAAGAGTGTTGCAATCTACTCCGAACAGGATCGAAACCATATCCACAGACTCAAGGCAAATGAGTCATACATGATTGGCAAGGGGCTGTCCCCTGTAAAGGCCTATCTGAACATGGAGGAGATTCTTGATCTTGCTAAGGTAAGGATACTTGGCATGTAAATTTTATTTTTGTTGCCTAACGTCTCTATGAATTCCATATTGGCATATTGCTATTTGAGACGATGAGTGGCGATAGATGATGATGGACAATCACAAAAAAATGCATAATGTGGGATTCGTAGTGCCATACACTTCGGATCAGTACCCTAATCGTGTGTGTCACCGCGGACGGCATAAGCAGGTAAAGTAACGCCAGGTCTGAGTTAGTACAAGGTTGGGTAAGGTATTTAGTATTTACAAAATTAAATTACAAAATCATCTAGTATCGCTACAATCAACTCGTATGTTTATTAAGGAGAAATGTCTCTGAACTGCCAACTTCTAAAATTTGCAGAAAAAAAGAGGATATTGATCATTACTAAGACGTTTTCGTTGACAGGAAAAACCTCATCTATATTTTCGACGATCAAGTTGCATCAGAAGAGATGTAGGAAATTCCCTTTTTCTGAAAAAAATTGTGTCTTCCAGTCAAAGCTAAATAATACTTCTTAGTATAATATAGTTGAAATAATTCCTCAATACTTTGCCTTACTAATCATCGTTGTGATAAACACATTGACTACCAAACAATCGGTTGTGGGTCATCTTCATCGTTTGGTTCGCTTTCTTCTGGAATGTTGATATGTACACGTTCTTTAGCTCGTTTCGACTTACTTTCACATCGCAGTTTGTTCTGGGTTATTGCATCTAGAATATATGGTGGATCCCGAATGGTCAGACCCCTCGGTAATATGCCGTCGGCTATTTCGGGTAAAGCGCACTCCATAAAAAACCCTTCCGAATTTTGGGTAACATGTTTGATGTCCGATTGAAGGGAGGTACTTGACTTGTATGAGACCATCATCTCCTACCAGCCCATCAGGACTAGCCCCGATGAAGGGCAGACTTGGGGGAACAAACAGCCCACACTTCTCTTCCTCTACCATCCTCACAGTTTTATTTTCATATGCTGTTACCGCTCTCTGTTCATTCTTCTTTTCTTCTTTAGCCAGCAATTGACCTATTTGGCCATCATGCGTTCCGCCGTATTTATGGCGTATTTATGCGTAGTTATGCGTATTGACCGCCTTCTATGTAAGAGGCTTTCCGTATAACAACTCCTTCACCTGTAAGACAGTAGAAGAAGATTTGTGACATTCAAAGGAAATTCATACAAATTACTGAAATTAGAGGTTTTAATTTTTTATGTAAATCAATCCAGAAATCAAAAAATCATCCCAGCGGAGTATCGAACCCCGGTCTCCCACTTGCCGGTTGAGTGCTTTACCCCTAAGCTACCGGGACGGTTAACTTCATAACATCTGGATTATTGGTGCATTGTAGATTTGAATAATGAAAAAAATGAAAAAAAATGCACCAACAATCCAGATGTTATGAAGTTAGCCGTCCCGGTAGCTTAGAGGTAAAGCACTTGACCGGCAATCGGGAGACCGGGGTTCGATACCCCACTGGGATGGATTTTGTAATTTCTGGATTGATTTACATAAAATCTATTACACCTACGGGAGTGTTTCCCGATTAATGAAATTGAGAAATAGAGGTTTTAACTTGAGAATTTTAATAAATATTGTCATGGAATAGGATGTAGGCCCCAGTAATAGTGACTCTCCGGTGAGTCTTAGTGGGCATAGCTCGTAATTCATACCAATTAGCCTACAACCTTATCCAGACCGAGATCGAATGTGTTTGGGAAATACGGGATGGAAGACATAACTGGTTAGCACAATTTTGGATTAGATTCAAACCAAAGGGATTTCTGTATTATCTTATAAATTGTACCCTACTCTGGCCTTCAGTTAAGTCTCTGCATTGTGGTCTGGCGTGTGTGGGTTCGAACCTTGTTTAAACCCATAACCTGACTGTTAATAGTAGAACATCGCTCACCATTAATTATCCCTTTGTTTGTATCCAACCCTGATCTCAGCTGCTCCACGGCATGATGTGACTGTGAGACTCGATCCGGTGACCCCTTGGTACTCCGTTCTTTGTCCGTTCTTCGTCCGTTCTTGCCTCTTCTATCTTCCAGCTTGCTTCCTCCTAGTTTTTAGCAGAACTCCTTCATTACACACTCTAGTTCCTATAGTCTTCCTTCTTGTTACGTGTCATGCACAGCACTCCCATTTCCCGGTTTACCGCGCAAGGGGAGTGCCCAGAAGGCCTTCTACTATAGTCACTTCCTACCTCGATGTCCAGAATTACACTCCCCGAATAATAGTTCTCCTGCCACCACGACATCTTCGATGATACACCATGTCCGGTTCCAAACTCGTAGAGCGTCGATTAAAAATACGACTGTTCACGGCAGAAGTAGGGTTAAATCAGTCATAACGATTTGTAGTTAACATCGTATTTCGATTGCGCTGCATCTGCAAAACAATATTACGATGCATATTAGGCATACTAATTACCTTGAATAATACCGAAAGTGAGAAACTAAAGGCTCCTAGTCCAATTATATTTCAAAATAGTGTAACTTAAGTGTGGACAAAAACATAAAACATCGCGTCAGTCTCAAGGTCGTGTGACGTGTTTTATATCGACAGTCGAACACTGGTCGTCAAACTCGGGAGAAACGATCAACATAGCGGTGTCGACACAAGCAAAGCCTCCTAGAGCTATGCGCAGTCTGTAGTGCGCACGAGTGTGGAACTAGCAGCGAGTGTAGCGGCGTCGGCCGGCCGGAAATCTTGAGGCGTGCCTTCTACTGGCAAGAAGCCGTGACTTGTGCGCGCAATTCAAAATACTTGGAACTGAACCGAAGTCGGTTCCAAATTGTCGCGCTTCGGTTCGGGTACTAAATACCCGAACCGAACCGAAATTTTGGGTACCCGCACACCCCTATTAGATAATGAAAAGAAACTATCTTCACCAGCCATATGCTTGGGCTGGTTTGAGTATGTGGCAATGAGCATGTCCAGGGCTATTTCATAGTAATAGTTAGGGATGCACACGATAATCGATATTGTCGATTGATAATCAATAATGGATATAATTTTGATAATCGATAACAAAAATCCATTTATCGAAATATCAAGTAGGCCTAATTCGTCAATAGTGGCACGAACTAAACTCTAAAGACGGACATTATCTCACGTTGTGCCATGCACTGGCTGGGCTGATGGTGTCACACTCGAGATTTATGTTTGGAAATGAGCTATCAGTCGATAACGGAAGCCAAACACATGACATCGAAGACAGCGAGGCAGCAAACGGAACGTGTTAGTTTTGTTTTGATTTGACTTTCACTTGCCACACTTAAGGTTCCACTTATAGGTCGGAACAGGCTTTATTGGTGATATCGATATTATTGATTCGATAATGACATTACCATTTTGATAATCGATAATGAAAAATGTATTGATGTGCATCCCTAGTAAAAGTCAATTCCAGAATTCACAAAATTATGACTGAGAAAAACATTGGGAAAACGGTCAGATTTGCCGGTGGCTGGAATCGATTTGGCGATGTACCTAATGTCTAAGGTGTGAGTGATGTGCTATACCTCTATGAGAAAAATAACTATGGTGACATGTGAATTTGAGTTAATCTATTATTTTATAAAATTAAAATCAATTTAATATAATTAACTTGTTACCAACTTCATTACTAATTTTCAGCATAACTCTCGTATGCATATTCGGAGTAGAATACAATATCAGTTTGCCTGGGTTGAACCTCTACTGATGGCTAACCATTCATAGGTAATTAGGGGAAGGAATGTCCAAAGGCTGTTATTTCATACTAACAATCCCAGTAGTTACTGAGCGAAAGTATTGTAGAATTTTCAGTCAGGATTACCGCTGCTTGAGATCGAATCGTAAAACACCTGAGAGAACCACGCGCGTTTATGCGATACCTCTAACACTATTTTCAGGGACGGATACGAGGGGGGGCGGAGACAGGCCCTCAACCAATGAATAGGAGACTCTAATTTAAATTTAATAAACAATTACGACCATCACCTTTTATATTTATTTAACGTCTATCCCATTTAGTTATAAAAACTAATTTTAATTTTTTACAAAATTAAAAATTTGCAAGCTGTTTCGTCGTTGACGAAAATTAGCACTGCCAGTGCCACATCAAGCTGTACTCAAGGAGGATAAGGATTTTGCAAGACTGACCCCCCCCCCCCTCCCCAATTGTCAATTACTGGATAAATAAATAAATTCATATTTAGAGTCGACCCACTCAGTCATATTTAACTGATTTTCAGTGGGGGACAGTAAACCAAAGCGACAAAGCCAACCCTGTAGGCCTCGACGCAATCGACGAGTGAGCAATAACCAACCAAAGATCAATATTTTTTAATAGGAAATATAGCAATCAGTGGTATGGACAGTGCGAACACCCGCGGATCAATGCCAAAATCAACCAAGGCGATTTAGAACAACTTTGAATTTATTATGTGCCTCGTTGCTAGGACGCTCCGAAGTCACTGTTTACAAATTCCTATCCCAAAAACTGATGGACTTAAGTCCAAATCAGAAGTTAAAAAACTTCTGACTTTAGCGGGAATCGAACCCTGAACCATCTGAATTGGAAGCAGGTAGGCTAACCATAAGACCAACGAGCCACACAAGGATAAAAATTGTTACTTAGTGGCAACCCTGAACTAGACAATATGTCAACCAAAGTATCATGGACAGCATCATGGTTGATGGTTGGTTCAATATTTTCTTTGTTATAACAAAACTGGGGCAATAAATGGATCGTTTGTACACTTAGTACACATTTCTTACTAAATTTATCAATCTATTTGTTGCAGGAATGTAATGTCGACGCAATTCATCCCGGTTACGGTTTTCTTGCTGAAAATGCTGAGTTTGCAGAAGCAGTGTTGGCTAACGGACTAATTTGGATTGGGCCTTCACCTGCAGTGGTACGAAAAATGGGTGATAAGGTAAGATATATCCTACCCAGCATTATCTAAACCTATTGCTGCCAAGATGCATTTACTGCTAGTTACATATGTAGGCCTGCTATAGGTCCAACTTAAATAATTATTTCTCTTTACAACCTCTAGAATGTCTTACAAGTCATTTAAAAAGGTTAAGTTATGTAACATGTGACACACTTGACATAATACAAACATGGTACACATATATCTTGTTTATTACGTTAGATAATAAGAAAAATTGTTAACAAAACAGTAAGAATAAAATTGAATTGAAATTAATTGAAAAATATGAATACTGCTATGTAGGCCTATATACACTATATATATATACACTTTCACAGCTTTCAATGTTTTCACAGCACATGCTACCCTAAAACAAACTACACAATTTGTGTTGAAATGTATCTCACTCTTGTTGAACACTTGTGAGATGAATGCCTTCACTAATTTTCAAACATAACATAATCTTAGTCCATTCCTAAAAATCATTTTTTTTGGTGGGAAAAGTAATGTCGGAACACGGAACTGGTAGCCAAAAACTGTTTCCGGCAGATGTTTATTTTGAGGGTCATTGCGTATAGATTCTACTTGGTATTACAATGTGTGTGTGCTGTGTGGCCAGGTCGCTGCTCGCAAGGCTGCTGTGGAGGCCGGTTTGAAGGTCGTGCCTGGCACGGACAGACCAGTTTTCGCGGCAGAAGAGGTAACCGCCTTCTGTAAGCAACACGGCCTACCCATCATACTGAAGGCAGCAATGGGAGGTGGAGGCCGAGGTATGTATCAGGTGTTGGCAGAGGCAAGCTCTTTCCAAGACTTGACAGTGAGTGAAAATTAATAGTAAATTACATTACCTTAGTACCTTCGATTGACAGTTTTCAATTACTCTCACTCTCTCTATATTACATGCTTGTAAGTTGTGACAATGATAAAACTTAACTTTCTAATAACAAGACATTTTATTGTTTAAAATATTCCTGTTTATGCATACAATGCAATCATAATAAAGAAATAATTGAGATTAATTATAACTAGTAGGCTCCAGTAGATCTACTAATAAAACTGTAACTATGGTTCTTAAAATAAATAGTAATCTGTTTAGTAATGCTTGTAGAAAGAGTATCAGTAGATTGCAAAGATGAAGAGCTATGTCCTTCCCATCCCTCCATAGGTATGAGAGTCATTACTAAGTTGGAGCAAATCCAAGAATCTTTCGAACGTGCGAGGTCCGAGGCTGTTGCATCATTCGGTGACGGTAGTATGTTCATCGAGAGATACATCGAGCGTCCACGCCATATTGAAGTTCAGCTGCTTGGAGATCGCTTGGGCAACATAACTCATCTCTACGAGAGAGACTGTTCAGTTCAGAGGCGACATTCTAAGGTTAGTGTAGCTATTATATCGGAGCCCTGTTCCCTATTGTGGATTTATTATAATTTTTTATTTCCATTATTTTCCTACAGTTTAATCCACGAAAGAAAATGTATAATCTTATTGTGGCACACACATCGGTCCTCCTGACCTTATTGCCTATTGGTAGGGGACCAGGTAGGATATTTTATTTTCTATATGAATAGTGTTTTCAAAATTCCAAATTGTGTTTTATTTTAATTTTAATGTCATACTTAGGCCTACTACCGTAATTTATGGGAAACCGTTATCAATTCATCAAAATTGTCAACTCTTTGTTATTATTTTAAAGATGCTGTGCGTTACACTCAAATAAGTTGCAAATGAATTAAGTGAGAGGTATTAGATTGTTGGTCCTGACATCCATTCAAAAGCTAACATGGTAAGCTTTACTGAATTTTGAGGCGACATCAAATGAAAACATCTTTAATTCTCTCGCGTCATTCGAATTTTGATTATTTTTTGTTAGCGGACATCAAAACTGCGCAAATTAGTCGTTTTTGGCAGATTGTGTGAAAAGAATGCAAATTTCCTGTTATTTTGCTTTATTAGCTAAAATTGTGAAATGTCGTTTTATTGTGCGATTTGATTTGAGTTCTTTATGGAATGAAACATGGACATTTGCTTTTAAAAAAACATTTTATGCAAAATTACAGAATTGTGTTTTATAGCTCAATGCAAAATTCCTGTATCCCTACCTATTGGACCTCCAGTAAAACAAAATTTCATCATGTACACTTCTTGATTGTATTTGTATATAGGTAGCCTAATTAAATATACACTATATATTTCTACAGTGTTAAAGAGTTTCCTTCATTATAATTATTGTTAGTAAAAGTATTAGGTAGGTTCAGTAGGTAGTACCTTAGTAGTAGCACAAATAGGCCTACTACAAACATTTGAAAAAAACAACTCGTCTACAAATGTTACATTTCACTTTTAAAATGTAGTCATAAGAAAAATTATAAGACATAAATTTAATTTTTAAATTAAAAAAACACTTGGCTTCCAATTTCCTTGATTGTAGGAGCAGGGAAAACACACTCCACTTGTTTTGGGTAAATAACTGTTAATTTTTTAGTCCTGTTAGTGATAAAAATATATATTTTCCCAGTGTTCCCATATATTTTTAGAAAAAGCACCGTCATCACCAATCTCTTTGATTGCTGTCTGGAACACATCATTATTTTTTAGGTACGGTGCTGTATAATACGGTCACATGATGATAAGTTGCAATCTTTCTACAACATAATGTAACATCCGTGACATGTAACATCGATTAAAGCCGAAAATATAGT
Organism: Sweltsa coloradensis; assembly: GCA_024449915.1. Taxonomy (NCBI): domain Eukaryota; kingdom Metazoa; phylum Arthropoda; class Insecta; order Plecoptera; family Chloroperlidae; genus Sweltsa; species Sweltsa coloradensis. Next base: position 132,756 of record JAMZAV010001353.1, read on the forward strand.
TTTTTAGTTTAAGGTTATACCTGCAAGTAAATTGTCAACATCACCAACTTTGTTACAAAATATCAAAATGTTAATCTATTATAGCCTACATTAAAAAAAACATCTTATTTTTTTTTTTGTCATGAATGTTACATCACAAACATTGTTTCATATTTTCATTAAGAATGCATAGGTATACTAACATTAGCAAACGGCCAACGGCTTTGCCATGTTGAATACACCGGTTCTTGATAGATCACCAAAGTTAAGCAACATCGGGCGTGGTCGGTACTTGAGTGGGTGAACACTTAGGAACACCATGTGCTGTTGGCAAAGGGGGTGAAGCAGATTGCCAAAATGTGCCCCTGATTGAAAACGATCTTGCACTGTCACCCTTAGCCGCTCTGCGGAGAACAATGTTCATAACATGTTTCTGGTGTTGGACTAAAAAAAAAAACAAAAAAAACATTAGGAATTCAGGCTATTCCAGAGCACTAGTACCGATATTTTGAAAGTCAAAGGAAAATGCATGAAATTTAGTTGAATGAAAGAGAAATTTGAATAAAAAAAGAGAAAAAAACTTCCTGTTTTTTGGGGTGGGACAAAAGCTACATTTTGGCCAATATATGCAAATTTTGGGTCAATAAGAAAATGAGAGTTGCAATACTTCATTTTTAGCTCTGATTTTTTTTATTGTTTTTCACACCTTTGTCTCCGTACTGAGTATAAGTGAAAATAATTTTCTGAAATAATGTTCGATGTGCGATTTATTTTGTCACATGGTACAAATAAGAGTTTTGAACCGGTGGACGAAAAAAATCATACATCAAATCAAACGTTATTTCAGAAAATGATTTTCCCTTATACTCAGTACGGAGACAAAGGTGTGTTGAAAAAAATTCATTGCTTAAAATTGAGTACTATTGCACCTAGAACTCTCATTTTCTTTTTGACCCAAAATTTGCATATAATGGCCAAAATGGAGAATGGCCAAAATGGAGCTTTTGTCCCATAAAAAAAAAATGTTTTTTTCTTCTTTTGTAGCCTATTCAAGTTCCTCTTTCATTCAACCAACTTTAGCCATTTTCCTATTACTTTCAAAATATTGGTAAAAGTGCTCTGGAATAGCCTTGAAATTTGCAATTTAGAAATGAGATTATCAAGGCATAACCCTAACTCACAAAATTTTTAAAATTGAGCCAAGTGCTAATTCTTTGTACATCAGGCTGCCAACTTCCAACAAAGAAAATCTTCCACTTATCTTACTTACCTTACTGTAATTTCATGGCAAACACATAGGTAGGTACTGAATGATAGACATTTAAAAAAAATATTGTTGAGTCATTAAAATATCAAGTTTGATATTTCCAACGGAAAAAAAATCTTTTCACTTTCCCTTCTTCAAAAGCCGGAGTGGCTGCTGTTATCCCCAAAAGCTGTGAACTAGCATTAAAAATTCTGTTGATAGTTGTACATCTCCCCCCTCTCCCCCACGATAATGTTGGCAAATTTAGAGTTTGGGATCTTCTTAAGGGCTTTCAGGTTACAAAAAATAGTTAATTGAGGGGAGAAAAAAATTGGGAATTTGTTTTTGTTTTGCCCAAAGTGGTGAATTGGTAATGAAAAGTAGGTAACCAAAATTTTGTTTTTAACTGCATTAGTTTTGTTTTCACCATGTCCATAAGGACCTGCCTCTGTAGATCTATCTGCCTTTCCCCATGTCTGTGAGTGTGAATGGATAGAAATATTACATCACTCACTGAACTATAACCTGAGTTACTTACTTAAAATTGTTTCGATATTTCGGAGACTCCGTCTCCTTCAGGTAACCTCCATGCCAGACTGACTCGTAGCCTCGTCTGGCGGACAGGGAGGGAAACGCCACGACATCTATCGGTGATTTCATTGTTTATTACCGACCCCCAAATGGTCGGTAAATCGTAGTTCACTCGACTTAAACATGGCATTTGGTTGTGTGTTGATGACCGCGGCTTCTTTAATTCTTCTTTTAAAACTAAGTTAAAATTATCCCATTTTAATTTAAATATGTCTGTGATTCAATGTGCTTGTAGTTGGTCGAGGTCGCTCCGGCTCCCAATCTAGACCCAGAGTTGCGAAAGACCATTCATGAAAAAGCAGTCGAGCTTGGCAAGTTTGTCGGCTACCAGAATGCGGGAACGGTTGAGTTTCTTATGGATGCTGAGGGAGGATTCTATTTCCTTGAGGTTAATCCGAGGCTTCAGCTTGAGCACACGATTACTGAGGAGATTACCATGTAAGTATTATAAGATCACCGTATAAAGAGAGAAAAACGTTACATACCCATCTACTAGGGTTGTACTAACATTTATAATATAATAATAATAATTAAATAATAATCATCATAACTCAGTTCCAACTATGTCGGGTTGAGTGGTGGTTTTCCACCATTATCTATGGCATGAAACTGTAGATACTAAGCTTGCCAGACTCAGTGTTTCTTCCACATCATCTAACTCCTTCCTCTCCACCAATTTACTCCAGTCTCTTCTGTCCTCCCACAGCTTTACTCTTGCCACATGCTCATCAATCAAAATTGTTATTAACAATTAGAAATCTGAAAATGTATTTAAATTAAAGGTTGGATGGAAGAAAAGGTTTAGCTGGCCTTAATCCCGCCTGGAAAATAAAGACGATTATCTATCTATCTATCTATCTACACTTCATCCCGTTTTCCAACGTCTTCTTGAATTAATCTTTTCCCATTTCTCTCTTGGCCTTCCTACTCTTCTTTTCCCCTCCTCTGCCGCTTCAAATTCTCGTCTTGGAATCCTCTCTCTGCCCACCCTTTTCATATGTCCAAACCATCTCAGAGCTTCTTTTCCTAGCTTAAACTTCAATCTCTCCAGTCCCAGTTCTTTCCTTATTTCATTACTTCTTATCTTGTCCATCTTTGTAACTCCCTTGAGACTTCTTAAAAACTTCATTTCTGCTGCTTCCAGGTGACTCTCTTCTTTTGTTCCCACTGCCCATGTTACTGCCCCATATGTTAGTATAGGTACAAAATATGCCTTATACAGCAAAATTTTACATTTTTGTGGGAACAACCCATTCCATAGTAACTTTCTCACCAATAATAATTAATAAAACTAGGAAAACGCTTAAGTCCCGCCGCGTTGATGGATGAGCTTTTTTGTAAGTTTTTAGTTTGTGCGGGACCACTTTTCCTTTGCAAGTGCTTTTTGAATGCATTGTAGGTGATTGTTGTCAAGTTTCTATTGTTACTTGTTAATTGTTATTATAAACCTAAAAAAACTCATATTAAAAACTTTATTCTATGGATTCTGGCTAACTTTTTCAACTTTTTCTTCAAAAGCAATACATCACCATTACCTTAATGTCCATGTAAAATATGAACGTTGTAGCCCCACCCGTTTGGTCAGAATCGGCCCAAATGTCACGAAAATATCGCACTAAAAATCGGAAAAAAATCGTAAAAGTACGATATTCATGAGAAATATTTCTTCGATTGTACCCAAAAACGTGGCAGGTCTAAGTTCAGAGATTTCGAAGGTCCCCTTCAATTTTCATCAAGATCGCATATGTCGTTTGCCCGGAATCGTGCGAACAAACAGACAGAAAAACAAAAAAAACCAAAAACAAAAAAAAACATTGGAGCTAAATTTTTTGAGGGGTCAGTGAAATTGAAGTCTTTGCTTTGCTCATCCAATAAAAATAATAATATAGCTACACTAGGCCTCCACAAAATGTCAAATGTGTGTGTATTCCAAAATTTTGTTATAGAATTTGAGATAGACGTACTTAAAACCCATTCAGGCTTCTTTGTAGTGTATATGTGCCCTTGAAGTATCTGTGCTCTTTTCTGTCCTATACTATGAATATCACGCGAGCCGAATTCGGATTGGGTCAGTCCCGACTGAATTTTCAAACTCAGTTCATTAAGAGGGTACGCTGAGCTTGGCCCAACTCAAATGCGCGCAAACAGGTGTTGACGATTTCTGCTGAACGGTTGGTAATATCATTACCAAATTTTGAACGGATGTTAATAAAGTACTTTTATATTGATATCCGTAATTGGTTGCACAAAATAAGCCTTAAAGATTCATTGCGAGACATAAGTCCAAAACGTGAAAAAAAGGGAAGTCCAAAACATGGATAACAATTCTGGAAATTCCCACCAAACCGTTTATCTTACGAAAAAACCAAATTAACCTGCACGTTCACATTGATTTAAACGTTGATATTCAGTATGCAAATTTGAGTTAAAAAAATCTGTACACTTGGAATAAATTCCCGAAGTTGACCAAAATTGAGTAAATTTTGGTGATTTCACTAATTTTTAATTCAAAATCAATGAATTAATTTAGGAATACGCATAATGGATAACATAGATTTATTCTTTATTAACGTTAGTGTGAAATTTGATAATGGTGTTTTAAACCGTTTACCCGGAAAAACCAGAAAGCTGAGCGCCTAAACTCGTCTCCGTTCTAGCCTCAGCATACTGGTATGGGACAAGTTCAGTCCGAACTGGAATGAGGTGCTGTGATTGGATGAATTACGAAGAAAGATGGGACGAGATGAGAAAAATTCTAATATTTTATTGCTACGTATTGTATGATTCTAAAATGTGTTTACAGGCATTCGAAACGACAAATACCAGGAAAAAAATCTTGCCTTTGGCGAAAAGGCCTCTGGCAATTTGGGCTTTCGCCCCAGACCCCTTCCCTCTTTGGCATGTTGAACCCCAGATTGTTCATTCCTGGATATGCCACTGCTATCATATATTTGAATTCACTTGCATTTTTCAATCATATTTCGGCCCGTACAGAGCGATCTGGCTTGGCTTCTCAACCAAATTGAACTCAGTCCGGACTAGGGTTGCCAACCGGCCAGTTTTTGACCTGCATGCCAGTTTTTGCCCCCCTTGGCCGGTTGCCAGTCAGACTCTTCGACCGGTAATAGTGTTGCCGGTATTTACGTAAATCAGCCATTAATAATATTACTACATATACATTAACAAATAACAAAAATAAATATTAAAAACCAACCTACTCATTGCTTCGTTCCCAAATCCCAACTAATGAGTAAACATTGATCTTTTCCACTTCCCCATGACCTAACCGGCCAACCCCCACCCCCTCTCTAGTCTCTCTACCTAGCTGAACTTGACACGACAGCGATCGAGCCGAGCGAGGCCGAAGACTGCCACCGGTTTGCTGTCAATGCAGATACAGTCAGTCGCTCTTACCTGAACCCACTTCTGTTTGATGGTTTTCCAGTTTTTACTGCACAAAAACTATTAACTAACATTGTTTCGGTATTGCATTCAGCCCACCACTTTATTCTAAAACGCACCATACGCACTCTAAAAAGCTGAATTTCAAAATTTTCGACTGCGCCGCTATAGTAGGCTATAGTAAATATAGAAGTGCCCTGCGCTTGGTCCCTTTCCCACAAATTTACATGAGAATCCGTTTTTTTTCCTGGTCAAAGTTGGCAATCCTAGTCCGGACCGAGGTGTTTATCAGACAAATCCAGTCTGGGCTCTGTCGGTTCGTATAACCCAGTCCAAACCCAGCTTGTGCAATCAAGAATCAGCTCATCTTCCATTGGTTTGTTGTTCTTCAACCTTACATCTGCATTTCATTTGTCTAGGGTGGATATTGTCCAGTCGCAAATCAAGCTAGCCATGGGCTACACTCTGAAGGAACTGGGCTTAACTCAAGATAAGATCAACGTGTATGGGACGGCTATACAATGCCACATCACCACTGAGGACCCTGCTAAGAACTTCCAGCCAGATGCTGGCAGGATTGAGGTATGCATCGTCCACTATAAAGTGATGTAAGTCGTTACATCTACTGGTTACCGACCATGGTACTAAAGTGGTATATTTTACACCATTATGTTCTCATGACTCTTCATAATGTACACATCAACAAGGCAGTAGAATTAAGAAACTAAAATAGGAAAGGAACTGGGAAGTATGTCTGAACATTGAGAGATGATTAGACTAAGAATGGGCAAATGCTTGTACTTTCCTAAACGTGTACCTACACTCTATGTAAGTAAGATTTTGTACAGCTTATAAAATATTTTCACACTATTATGTTTAGATGTGTCCAACCTAGGCAGATTGCCTACTGTGCTACAGCAATCACAGTAAAAACAAGGGTTAAAGAGACCTCACTGTAATCTTTTGGACAGCCTGTGGTTGATCATGCTCAACAAAATAGGCTCTACTTCATGCATTTATTGTTTTTAGAGAAACAGTAAACGTGTACACCCATAACAAACGTTCACACGCGTAGACTGTCCCAACCCTAGATAAGACTAGCCTTTATTTTTCTATTAGATGTCATTAATGCACATCTGGAAATAGTCTTCAAAGCCATTGTTTCTTCACAAGTCAATAATAAGGATAACGCTTAACAGCAGCATACAAATTTTCCTTTTAATATACTGGTAAATTAAATTGCCCAAAGTTAATTTTACAGCAGTAAATTACCTGCATTCTAATGTGACGGTAAATCCACATCAGTCACTAAAAAACAAATCAATAAATAAGTTAATAATCCAACCAACTGAATCACAGAACTGATTTTCACTGGGGTAGGGCCTACTTGTAGGTTAAAGTGGTCCGAACGAATCCTTTTTTTTCCTATGCCAAAAGCTTGATTTTTCAATCATTTTTCTTCCTGGCTATCCAGTAAATATGTGCTTCTTTCTCTGGCCCGCTCAGGTTATTTGGCAGGGCATCAATGTCAGATTTAAGTGCGGCGCAACTGAGGAGGTGCCCTCTGTCCTGAAAACCCGATGTACATAGTTTGCAAGTTGCTGGTTCCTTTGTGATTTGAAAACAACTCAGGTGGTGCTGCAGGACGTCATGTCCTGTAGGCAGCCGGAACTGCGCTGTTTCCACCTTTCTTGTCCGGGATTTGTCTGGCCCTTTGAGGACCTCGTCCCGCCATGGTTTGTGATACATCTTGGCCTCTTGAAGTCTTCCATAGGATGTCTTGAGGCCCTCCTTGGCAAGGTTTTTGGCAGAGTTGTAGGCGATACTCGGCTAGCGCATCAGCCTTCTCGTTGCCCAGGATGTTGCAGTGGCTGGGCACCCATTGAATTTTAAGAACTTTTCCATGCATCACATTTTTGATTAAACTCTTTTTAAGAGACAAGGAGGCTTCTTCACATTTTTCCATCTGACAGATCTTCTTGATGGCGGCCTTGCTGTCGGAGATAATGACAAATTTTGTCTTTTTGAGTGGAAATGTTGGTGTTTCTGCGATTTTCTCTGCTGCTCTGGAGATGGCATTTATTTCTGCATCAAAAATGCTCGAGCCTGGTGCCATCGGGTGCGCCTCTTCAAAGAAGATGCAGTGGAAGCCAAAGCCAGCATTCCTCCTCGAGCTGTCTCGGGAGCCGTCCGTAACGACATGTACCCATTCGGATATTGGGTAGTGCTTCTCCAGATGCGCTTCAGTAAGCACTTTCAGCTCGGGCTGGCTTTTTTCCTCCTTTTTGCCCATACCTTCCACTTGAAGATTGAAGTCAATTTTGATGGTTGAGTTTGGAAGGATATTGACATCTAGGCTTGTAAGCTTTTGTCGAGGATGGTGTAGCAGGTCCGGACAGTGCTCCGTTTTTAGGAGTGTTGTCTTTTGGGCAAAATTTGTGTGTCCTGCTGCGCTCACCATTGGAAAGGGAACCAATCCTGCCTTGTACTGCTGTGGGTTGTGTTGCTGTCCTTGTTATAAACTTGTATTACTACATAGTAACATGTTATTGCTCTCATTCACATCGTTAGAATTGTCTTAATTTTGTCATGTTTGTGATTTTATAAGTTACAATTTCATTATTTTCTATTTGTATTGCGAGTTTCTTTCTTATTGATTGTTTTAATTGATTTTAATTTGTACTTTTATCTACAGTATACAAGTTGTTTCTATACTAGGCCCTACTGAAGGCTATATTGTCAATTAAACTTATTTAATTTGTTTTGTGTTTTAATGTTATATTTAAGGATATTGCAACTTGTGTTTGATTATATAATATTTATTATTTAATTAATATTTGTATTATGTACAAGTCAACTGGCAAATAAATTATCTTATAGTTTTATTATATTATTTTCTTAATGATTTAAACTAATAAGTATTAACTTTTAATAATACAAATAATAAATAAATGGTTTCAGGTGTTCCGGGCGGGAGAAGGGATGGGAATCCGGCTGGATGGGACCTCTACATTCCCCGGAGCAATCGTATCCCCATACTACGACTCTCTGCTCGTAAAAATTGTGGCACATGCATCAAACCTTGAGTTCACTGCCAGGAAGCTGAGTCGTGCATTGAGGGAATTTCGTATTAGAGGAGTGAAGGTATTTGTTTGTTGCTCCTTCTTCTTACTTGTTACACTTATTTTCACTTGAACCAATTGAATGCTTGATGTGATGTATCCTTCAGCGGATGGCAAATAATTTACTACAAAGTGGACCTTTAACATCAATTCATGACACTTGTAGATAAATTGTCACTTATCAATTATCATCAGTATGTAATAAATAAATCGTACTTCACGGAAATGTCAAATCTATCTTAGCTCTGTGAAGTTTAAATTTCAGGTTTTGTTGCTGTAGTTCAAGGGAATTGTCTCGTTCATTTATTTGACAGTATTATCAGTTATTCAATGATCAGATATTTATTACTTGACAAGATGAATATTAATAGTATTCGACTTTACTTTGGAAGATGTAGGGCCTAATATCAGAGGGGAGAAGTGATACGTTAAAAAGCTAGCACTACAGAATAGAGTGGGAGGGGTGTGTGCATCTTGAATCTTGATGGATGCTAGTATTGACCTTGAGCGTCATACTATGATGCGAGATAGTGCAATCGGCGCGGCGAGTGATGCTGCCCGATAACACATGCATGCCATGCAAGTTGCCTACACTGCAGGGGCTATGTGTTGCTCTTCGTATCTCGCGTCATACGCTTATTGTAGATCTCGCAGTGGACGAATTTTTCACGCAATATAACAAGAATTAATGTCTTGACTGGTAATATTTGATAACGTTCTGCAGAATGAGCGGTTAATTCAAAATTCCGGATGGGCGAACTATTTGATTATCGATAATATCCATTCCCTCCAGAGCCCATTTATTTAGTCAGAGATAGATATTCGTTTGATTATCAATAAATCGATGAATTCAAATTGTTTTTTTGATATATCAATCAAACAGAAACCCTAGTAATTATATAGTGTTGTAACTTGTAAGTAGCAATTCCAGTCACTTAAGTAGGTTTGACTAGATGGAAAATCCCACAATTCGTATTAAATAATCTCTAATTAATTATTGATGTACAACCTGTGTAACCATTAACCAATATGTAATTACAACTATTATTCTCATTCCAGACCAACATAGCGTTTCTACTCAATGTGCTGGAGCATGAAGTATTTCTGAAAGGTCTGGTCGATACTAACTTTATTGACCAGAACCCAAATCTTTTCCATTTTTGGCCATCGAAGAACAGAGCTCAAAAGCTTTTGAATTTTATGGGCGAGATCGCTGTCAACGGGCCATTGTCGCATTTCATCAGCGATAGACAGCCATCCATGATCATGCCAAAAGTGCCCTTCACTGAAGACAACCGAGGTAAGTACAATGTTAATTTTTACGATGAAAACTTTTAGGGGTAATTCTTTTTGGTGATAAAAACAAACCAAAAATCATTGGTTTGTAGGAAAGTCTAATTCTTAAGAAAATTTATTTTCGAAACAACCAAATTGAACCATTCAGTGAAACCAACATCTCTTTAAACTTGCATGGATATTTACGAACCATACAATGACAACCCTAAAAATGAAAGATAATTGATTATTATTATGAAAATATGATTTAGGACTTTGATAATTTACAGGATAGTCCCGGGCAATCTTGTAAATTAAATCTGTTTTTCTTTACCATAGCATTGATAAAGACCAATGACTTCTACTCCGATGGCGCATTCCGAGGGTTCCGATCGACGCTGAAAACAGAAGGTCCGCAAGCGTTTGCCAAGGCCACACGTCAACACAACGGCCTTCTTTTGACAGACACCACCTTCCGTGACGCTCATCAGTCTCTACTTGCTACGCGAGTCAGAACCATCGATTTACTCAAGATCGCGCCTTGGGTTTCTCTTAACATGAGTAGGTTAGTACCCATTGTTACCCCCATTATTAGGCAGAAGAAGTATTGTATGTCCAGAACCCAAAAGAAAGGGACTTTCAAATTAATTTTGTAGGACTAACAAATTGAAATTTGGAACCTATTTTTTTGTAATGTCTGTGACTTTCATGATTTGTAATTTTAAGTTTTACACACATTGAATCTGGCTGCATGATTGAAATAAGACTAATGTAATATAGGCCTATCTTAACCCGAGAGTAGTCGCGCCCCTGTTTGTAACGTTAGTAGTCGCGCGCGGTCCTTTAGATCGCATTATTTATTATGGGCTAATAACGTTAGGATGACGTTTTGATTACCAATACAAGATAATTTATCATATATGTGACAGCATTTTTATTAATCAATTATCAATCAATAATCAATAAATAATCAATCAATAATCAATCAAACACAGAATGATGCAAACCTACAAAAATGTATAAAAATATGTTTTGAAACACCATGTAGTTCGAATTATTAGTAAACCAAGACAGTAATATTATGCCAACACTGAATGTTTAAGAATAATCAACCTACAATAACAAAATACATGTCTCATAATAGTGATTGAGTATGCATATTTTTGCCTCCCTTAGTAGTCGCGCAGCGGTCGAAAAGACCAAGCAACCGAACAGGACCTCTTATCTTAGATGAAGTTCTGCAGAACAATGAATTGCGTATTGAACACTGGCTTCACAAATCTATTTTGGGAAGGTAGGCGGAACTAGACAAGCCACGCATGCGCGCTGTACAAATACCAACTGTTGAAAAAAAAAGTCGGTCTAAAAGACCACACGCGACTACTCTCGGGTTAAAATTGCTTATTGTATATCATGGTGTTTGTAGCTTTAGGTCTCTGCTACAGCCAAGCCATGTCTGACTCATGAGTCATGACCCTCTACTATATTCAAATTATTCATTAGCAGTGCTAACGAGCGGGGCTACAATCCAGAGAGTCCACACATACAATTTTAGGCGAGAAAACAATAAAATCAATCAATATTGGATCCTATTTCCAACAATGAAGTCGGGTAGGAGATTAGATCATCCCACCATAATTTTAGCCTTCTTGGTTTACCGAAGTCAACATTTCCCCGGTACCTATCGCAGCCAACAACATTTCCCCAGTACCTACCGAAGCCAACATTTCCCCAGTACCTATCGCAGCCAACAACATTTTCCCCGTACCTTTCAAAGCCAACAACATTTCCCCCTTACTTATTGAAGCCAACAACATTTCCCCCGTACCATCGAAGCCAACAACATTTCCCCCGTCCCTATTTCTTATTTTACATCTTTTTCTTACTCCGTTTCTCCGCTTAACTTTATTCTTCCTCAACGCTCTCCACCAGTTCTTGTCATTTAATATTTTGCTTTCTTGCCATACTTTTTCCCAAGTTTAATTTTGTCTTCTCTTTTTGCATCTGTTTCTATTGCCTCTTCCCAGCTGAGTCACGGTCTCCCTTATCTTCTCTGCTTGCATCTGTTTCTATTGCCTCTTCCCAGCTGAGTCACGGTCTCCCTTATCTTCTCTGCTTGCATCTGTTTCTATTGCCTCTTCCCAGCTCAGTCACGGTCTCCCTTATCTTCTCTGCTTGCATCTGTTTCTATTGCCTCTTCCCAGCTCAGTCACGGTCTCCCTTATCTTGCTTGCTTGCTTTCCTAACTTGATGACAATGCCGAATTACAAAATTAAGTGTTGCACACAGAGATGAGTCCCCATGAGTGACTAATCACTATGTTTTGTTTGGCCAGGTTGTACTCTCTCGAGATCTGGGGTGGCGCTTCATTTCAAGTGTCACTTAAATTCCTGTACGAGTGTCCATGGGAGCGCTTGGAGCGCATGAGGACCCTGATTCCAAACATACCATTCCAGATGTTGCTGAGCAACAACACAATGGGCAATTTTCGCTACCCAGATAATGTCATTACTAAGTGAGTACCAATGGACACCCTTAACGCTTTCAGTCTCGCATTGTTTACCTACTTTTGACACAAGCCGTGGCACTCAAGAATTTTAACTGTGGTTTCAATTTAATGTTTTTTATTAGTACTTTGAACTAGTGATGACGACCGTTAAGGTTTCTCTTAACCGGTTAACCGGTTAATTTTCAAAAACGCGTAAAATCACGCATTATGAGCAATCGCAAGCAGGAGTAACATCAAGCACCGTGTTTATGCGGCACATCTGCGTAGTGTAACCGAAATCGGACCGTAGGCAGCTCAAGGTCAATTGCCTCGTCGCTATCTCAGTGTATATCCCCCCCCCCCGCCATGCCCAACTGCTTACCAGTTCATTCATTAGTGCTCGCGTCCGCCCGCTACGTATTTATCTACGAATGCTGTCAATGTCACGTAGTAAATATTGGACACTTAAATAACGCCGTTGAATCTTTAAAACATGCTGAAATCGTACTTCACAGAGAACGACCTTCACCTTCACAAAGACTGCCAAAGACGAGTGTAATGTAGCCAGCATTGTTTACGCGACATCACGGCGGCCGGCCTCGCGTGGGAAGGGGAGGGGTAATTATGCTGTGTACAGTGTATTATCTGTTCCGTGAAATAAAATGCACAAGCGGAAAAACACATTTTAAGCAGCTGGAAATTCCATCAAATCTTCCAGAGTAAAAATAAACTACAAACTACATTTTAATAACTTATCTCAATTCAATGTGCACGCGCCAAGTTTATTACGTAGTAAATAAAATGCAGTAAAAGTCTGTAAAACCCATATGGATTGTTCCCGCCTCGTCCGTTTTCCCGCCATGATCGCTATGTTTGAAAAGTTTTTGCAAAAGTCCCATTTACACAATGTTAAAAATTCCTGCATCCACTGTTCCTCAATTGATCGTTTTCCTCACCATATCGACGATCGTTCAAAATCGTTCGTTCGTTTCTCAATGTTAAATTTACACTAATGCATCATTTTCGCCAGTGAGCGCGATCTTTTGTGAAGCTGTGTGTCAGGTTCACTTCCTCTCCCCGCCAGCCGGCAGCTGCCGCCTATGAGACCGGTTACCCCTCCCCTCCCTCTCGCGCTGCCAGTGGCACGGCTCTCACTTTTCTCTCTCGGTCGGCCGGCCTGCCAGCTCAGACACTACACATTCTCTCTCAGCAGTGCCGTGTATTTCTTACGCGATAATAATTGCAAGCCAGCAAGATCATTGTTTTTATTCAATGATGCCGTCATTCTGTCAATACAACACTTGTTAAACTGAGACTGGGTACTCAAGACTGCTGTCGATTTCATCACATACAATAAAATGATCACGTGGCATAGATACATGTGCTTGAATTCAAATGCTCATTCAAGCTCGTCGGGAAAAGAGGTCGGTAGTGGGGTGGGTAGGCCAGGTCAAGTATCTGGTTGCGTTTGTCGGCAGTGCTGAAATATTACGATCGTATTGTTGGGAGGGGGAGGGGGGGGGGCGAATGAAGAGCCACTCGACCTTCCTTCTCACATTGCCAGACTGTTGCTAATGAGGGTGTAGGAAAGGGACTGCATTACCCATGCAGTCGGCGGCTTGTGTTGAGCTGTTAAAGCGGGCAGCACTTGGACCATTAAATAACAACAGGGCAAGGTTGGTTCCCTTTATCTCGCGCGCGGTAAATACAAAGAAAGAAATTTCACATAACATTGCCAATAAATTATCCGGTTATTGTTCACGTAACCGGTTACAAAAATTAACCGGTTCTTAACCGGTTAACAAATGATCGTCGTCATCACTACTTTGAACGGAATTTTGGTCCCACCTCTTGGGGTTATCTTAATTATGACAGGTGCATTCCCCAGTACTAGCCATTTATAATGCACAGATTGGACGCATTTGTGTGGGTTTAGTATATTATATTTGAAAGATTGCTTTTTTTTGTCCTTTCTCTTTTCTTCGTTGCATTGGGCTATAAACATAAACATGCCTAATTGTGTACGTGCTTGTAGAACTGGTGATCGTCACCCAGACCCGACGAATGTTGAAGGTGTTTGATATATATAATAAATAAATAAATTCATAAATAAATGCTTTCATAAGTTGAAGTGTAGAGAAGTAAACAAGAAAGTGTTTTTCTTTAACTGTTTATAACAAAATGATTAATTTGCTTCAAAACATTTTAGACACGTAAACGTAATGCATACTTACCTAGGTGCAAGTTGCTAGCTAGTCTTGTATGTGGTAGGTTCTGTGAAATGGCAGTCCAGAACGGAATCGACATCTTCCGAGTGTACGACGCACTGAACAATCTTTCCAACCTGCGTATGGTAATGGAGGCTGCTGGGAATGCTGGAGGCGTAGTGGAGGCTGCAATCTGCTACACGGGAGATATTACTGATATCAAGAGGACCAAGTTTAACATGAAATACTACATGGATCTTGCGGACGAGCTTGTCAATGCTGGAGCTCACATTTTGTGTATCAAGGTGCCTTTCATTGATTATTGTTTACATGCAAGGATCTTGTTTAACACTAGATTGTTTGGAAACTTAACAATTCGTCGGTCCAACGACTATAATTTTCTCATTCAATTGAATGCAAGTGTAGCCCTATAATTTCTAAGGTTGAAATAATTAAAACAGTCTGGTGTAGTTTGCTCATAAGCAGTATCTGTGATTTGGCTGTCGAACTTTTATTAATTTATTACTATAGGCCTCGCATATTATTATAGGTAGGCCTATGCATATTTCATTTTGTCAGTTGTCTAGTTACGTAGGCCGACTTGTTGACTAAGTCCAAATGGACACGTATTAGTCAGTGTATGCATATTTATTTATCCAATCCATTGATTGACTGCTAATAGAATACAAATATTATGTACAACATAGTATTAAAATTGGTGTGAAAAAAAGGAACCCAACAGCTAACCTGGTCAGTGAAAGCAGGGATCTCGTAGATAATGATAGAAACAAATAAATATACATAAAACACCAAAAATGCCCAAAAAGGTCTTGCTCACTCGACAAGTGCACACTATTACAATGGTGAAACAATTTTAGAGTAGGTCAGGTTTAAGATCATGATGTTTTTAGGACTATACACTACTCAAAATAAAACAATTTGGTGTAATTTGTTTTGTTTAGTTGGCATTGTTTGTTTGTTTTAAAGCCCATTCTGTTGTCTTGTTTCAACTGTCATTAAAAACCTGATGAAGGAGGTTGATTAACCTTTGAAATATTGTAATCTTTGTTTTATTTTGAGTAGTGTATATAGTCCTAAAAACATCATGATAAGTGCACACTAGTTGCCAGGAAATCTCAAAAGCTAGAATTTAAATGCTTTATAAAACTACTGTATTAACTTTTAATAGATTCTTATTTTGATGCAATAACTCACTTGCTTCTTTCTCCTATGCTCGTAGGACATGGCAGGTCTTCTGAAGCCCAAAGCCTGCTACAAGCTTATCACTGCCCTACGAGAGAAGTACCCCGATCTTCCGATCCACGTGCACACCCACGATACTTCCGGTACAGGTGTGGCATCCGTGTTAACCGCTGCTCGCTGCGGTGCCGACGTCATTGATGTGGCCGTCGACTCCATGTCGGGTCTTACCTCGCAGCCATGCATGGGCGCGGTCGTGGGCTGCTTGAAGAACACTAAACTAGACACAGGTAGCCTATAACACACTCTTAGTCTTAGCAATTACTGGTAGAAACATAAATATACAAAACAGAAATAGCTATTGTGTTTGAGAAGTAGTGAAGCGTGTGGAAGACTCGATAGCCCAGTGTGAATGGCGCAATCAAATTCCAAACCGCTTGTAAAGATTCCACGCTCAACCTTGACGGACCAAACGTGTAGTTACACTGGGCAATAGGATACCATATATACTCGATTATAAGCCGCCATCAAGTAATGGCCGCACCCTTATTTTAACCACTCAAATTTTATAGAGGATATAAATACTATTGAAAAATGGCTTCACATTGTAGTATATGCTTTAGTGTTGGTAACACTGGGTCACGTCATTATCAATAGCATCACTAGATCATGGCGCCTAAGCCTGACAAGTGACAAGTCGAGACTAATAAAAGTGTAATTATTTACCAGTGTTCTCTTATTTAGTGCCCTATAATAGAGCCCTAAGTAATTATAACGAATATAACATGGTGTCGAGAAGTAAAGTCCACGAGTGTAATTAACATCACTTAAGTGATAATGCGTAATTAGAAGCAGACGAAACAACGTGGTCGAGAACAAGACTAGTTAGACAAAAGAATAACGGATGCGCTATACAAACCGCCCGGGGAATTGAACCTAAACAGAAACGTCGCAGAAAACTGGCGAAAATTTAAGCAGAGGTTTGTAATCTTCATGAAAGCCAGCGGAGGAGAAAAGGAGGAAGACAAAGCAGTCAAGGTATCAAAACTTTTAAGATTCCTCGGAGAAGACGCCCTTGATATGTTCAACACGTTTCTCTTTGACCCACCCGAGAATAAAGACAAGCTTGAACCTGTCCTACAGCAGTTCGAAACATACTGCTCACCTCGCAAAAACTTAGTGTGCGAACGATTTAAGTTTTTCTTAATCGTACAAAAAAACAGTCGGCCATTTGAACATTTGAACAATTCCTGACTGAGCTTAAAATAGCAGCAAAATCATGTGAGTTCAAAGACCAAGAGGACAGCATCATAAGAGACCGAATTGTCTTGGGAATCCGTGACAAAAACACACAAGAACGACTGTTACGAGAACCGTCCCTGACGCTTTTAAAAGCAGCTAGACATGCAAAGGCAGTACAAGACCAAACACCCATCGACGCCTTTGTCAGGAAGAGTGGAGGAAGGAATAAACAACAACATAAACACCTCAGCTTTGCCAGTGCAAACAGGAATAAACCTAACACTCAATACGAAAATGACAGCTACCTGTGCAACAAGTGTGGCTATACCCACAAAGCAAGAAACTGTCCTGCATATGGTAAATCGTGCTCCAACTGCAAGGAGAAGAATCACTTCGTAAAAGGATGCCCCAAATGCAAGTCACGTCCCAAGATGCATGCAGTGCAGAAAGAAAACAACACCTCAAGTCTCAAGTGAAGAAGAAGCAAAAGAAGAAGACTCAGGTCCTAACAAGTAACAACCACAACAAAGAACTTACGTCTATTCTTTTGAAATAGAGATAAGTGGGCCTAGTCTTAAACCAAAAGCACAACCACAGAAGGTAGGCCTAAACTCTTTTAATAATTCCATTAGGCCTAGCCCTAGGGTAAGGTCCTGGAATGAGAAGTTAATAGTAAACAACTGTCCTGTCAACTTCAAACTTGACAGTGGAGCAGAGGCAAGTATTTTGCCATTACACATACTTAAAATAATAAACCCAGATGCAGAGCTCAACTAAACTAATGCTGTGCTTGTTCCCTTTAGTGATAAAGACTTCGAAGTCAAACCCAAAGGGGTTATAACCTTAAAATGTCAGGTTAAAAAGCAGACACCTTGGCCTAGTGTCAACATTGAATTTATAGTAGTTGATTCAGTTTCCCAGCCATTGTTTGGCCTAGAGGACTGTGTCAAGCTAGATTTAATCAGAAGAATAGATAAGATTCAAGTAAATCACACAAAGTAAACAGGTGTGAAAGCTAACTCAGACTTGTTAACAGGTTTAGGTAACCTACCTGGTACATAGATTGAGGTTAAGGAAGGAGCAAATCCAGTAGTTCACTCACATAAGAGAGTTCCACTAAGCTTCCTTGAAAAATGTAGGCCTACAGTATGCGAAAGGTTTCGGAAAGCAAATAAAAAAGAACCTATGATTTCACACGTACTGCCCAACAGCGCATGGGAAAGAGTGGCTTCTGATATCTTAGAACTAGGTATCTTGTTGTAATAAACTACGATAGTAAATGGATTGAACTTACCCAGCTAAAAAACAAAACTGCTACAGAAGTCATAACTAAATTAAAAGCTATTTTTTCTCGTTTTAGAATTCCAGACCAGTTTGTATCGAACAACATGTACTTTGCAAGTTGTGAATTCCGCACATTCGCTAAAGAATGGGATTTCAATCTAGTTAGGCCTACTTCAAGTCCCTATTACCCCCAATCTAATGGTTTAGCTGAAAAAGCAGTGTCAATAGTGAAAAGTATGCTAGAAAAAACTAAAGTGGAGGGAAAGGATGTGTAATAGCGCTGATGGAGTATCGCAGTACTCCTGTAAGGGTTTAGGTCTATCACCAGCCCAACTCCTGCTAAGTCACAACATTAAAACTAAACTCCCAACATTGTCTCACCTGTTAAATAACAACCCTCAACCACTGAGCTCTATATACTTACGTGGAGGGCGCATGCTATACTGTAACCTTGAAGCCTACATGGGCCTACAGCGATGGGTCTACAAGACCTAACCCGATGGGCCTATTATCGACGTCCCTGGATTATATTGCGATTGCACCGCCGTCTAGATGTAAATCTGAACGTCAAGATGGCGGTTTGTGGCTAGCTTATTTTAAGGTGTTGTTGACTGGTAGACCTACATTACTGTGGTCAACTATCACTTATCAGGGACACTCAGGATGCCTAGGAATAGTGTTAATTGCAGTGTTACACTAAATAAACTGATAAACACAGGCCAGTGACACAGGTGAACGAATCTATTATGTTTAGTTCTTTTGAATCTGCCGCTGATTAGGGACCTAAGAAAATGGCGGACGGCAAACTTCCGCCAACTTCACATCTCAACATTTGCCCTGTATATATCAGATCTCCACGTAAGTATATAGGCTCAGTGCCTTTAACCCAACATAAAATGTAAAGTACCGTACAGGCAATCTTTACAGAAAAGTTACTATGATTTTCATGCTAAATCTTAAAAACCATTGCAACCCGAATTACCCGATGCGAGTGTACTAATAAGAAAAGTTAAGGTTTGGGAACCTGCTCAGGTAAGAGATGATTCACCCCTCTCCTGGGTCATACATTGTAAAGGATGAAAACAACACACGTCTACGTCGAAATAGACGTTTTCTCAAAGAATCCTTAAATCCACCACCTATGTTTGTCAACCTTGACGATGAAGTTGACCTTGGCCCATTTCATCCTATACCAACCCTGAAAGAGTATGTTGCCCCTTCTGAGAAACCTATTATTCCAGGAACCACCACTGAACCCGGGGTGGTCGAACCATAATCAAGCCCAAGAGACTCAATTATTAAGTAGTGAAAACTTTAGATTTAGTTATGATGTGCAACTATTGATTCTTCCTGCTTTCATTATCAATCAATTATCAATATATAATTGTGCATTTAATTCCATTCTATGTTATCTTATGTTTCTCAACCTTCCACATTCAATCAACACACCACATCACATCACTAGCACTAGATCATGGCACCTAAGCCTGACAAGTCGAGACTAATAAAAGTGTAATTAATAACCAGTGTTCTCTTATTTAGTGCCCTATAATTGAGTCCTAAGTAACTATAAATTATGTGAGAAACATGTAGAGATAGGATACGAGACCAACAGCTTACCTGAAGTGGAGTAGGCGCGCCGTGATAGAAGACATAAACACAAATAAACAAATAACACTACATTTCAAACGTTTCGGTCTACGTGACCTTCCTCAATGAGTAGAGAAGAGTCACTGAGGTGAAAAACTAAAGCTAGGTAGCCGTTGGCTAGGGTGGGGGTGGGGTGAAGTGAAAGATGAGTGGGGGGTGTGGAATGGGTGACAGGGAGGGGTAGAGAGGAGGAGAGGGAGGACTACCTAAGGTTTAAGTTAGGTTTGTGGCGCGATTTGCAAATCCATTGGTAGGCCAGTTCCCATCTTCTCAGTTCTCCATCCTGTACAGTGGGAGGGAGTGACCTGATGACACAAACTGTGAAACAAGTCACGAAGGGAAGGCCGAGGCACCCGATGTCCCGCCGAGTATGTTGGACTTACCACTAATACTCTCCGAACCCGAATGAATGGGCACAGACAGGATGTAAGAGAGGAGAACCTCGAGAAACCTGTGGCATTGCATGCCAATGGGCATGGCCAACCCTTCGTGACTTGTTTCACAGTTTGTGTCATCAGGTCACTCCCTCCCACTGTACACGATGGAGAACTGAGACGATGGGAACTGGCCTACCAATGGATTTGCAAATCGCGCTACAAACCTAACTTAAACCTTAGGTAGTCCTCCCTCTCCTTCTCTCTACCCCTCCCTGTCACCCATTCCACACCCCCCACTCATATTTCACTTCACCCCACCCCCACCCTAGCCAACGGCTACCTAGCTTTAGTTTTTCACCTCAGTAACTCTTCTCTACTCACTGAGGAAGGTCACGTAGACCGAAACGTTTGAAATGTAGTGTTATTTGTTTATTTGTGTTATGTCTTCTATCACGGAGCGCCTACTCCACTTTAGGTAAGCTGTTGGTCTCCTAACCTATCTCTACATGTTTCTCACATGATCCAGCCTTTTGGCATTCCTTTCATCACACCATAATTATAAATTATAATGAATATAACACACATAATGGCCGATCCCACTTTTTGAACTTGATCATTTTAAATATACCCAAGGCCTATACTCCCATAAATACAGTATTTCATCGAGATGATCGAGATTCGAGATAGAGGCAAGCACTGACTTTGTGAGCGACGTACGATAACTAGGTTGTACTACAGATAGCTGAGCTGCTCAATACAAAGTGCACGTATAATTAATAATACGTACAACTGGGGCATCTGCATGGAGGACATGATGCAGGTTGCAGGGCCAGGCTAAATATAGTAGATCTTGGTCTGTTCTCAAGTAAGAAGTTCGTGATCAGTGTTGTTGTGTGATGTTAGCATGTCATAAACATGTTAGGCGATCGAGTGTTTAGCCCCCACTACAAGCATACAATGCAAGGTGCCTGCGCTATACTCTGCAGGGGTGAAGTATAGCTCTGTCTGCATGTTGTAGGTCTTTTATTGGACACCTTGATTATTCAGTGGAGAATAATTATTATTATTACTGTTACTGATCATTATTACAAAATGAGGTCTCCTAGTGAACTATGTTATACATAATTTAGTTTACAAACATTTTTATTTTGATGGCCTAGTACATTCGGGAAGTCATTTAGAAGTATAAAAAAAAAAACTTTGTTACTATAATTATTATTAACTTTTTTTAAATTTATGAAATTCGTTTTTTAACTAAATGATTTTTGGTTTCCTTGAATTTTGCAGTAAATTGGCTCAACTGTAATAGCAATTAGAGCCATCTAATTTTACAACTCTTGGTGGATAGGTCGGTGGGGATCAATACAAACGGTTCTTCGTTCAAGACGGAATCCAAACTATTGATCTCACCTTTAGTTTAGTAAAGATTAAAGAAGGGAAGACAGGTTGGGAAAGCAAAGAGAACATAAAGCCCAACCTGAAGGGCTGGGGGCAAAAAATTTTTTCCCTGTTGATGACAACCGCAGCTAATTTAAAGTTGTTACACCAAGACCGTGTAGGTCGAAATGTTTCCACGATTGTTTGTGTATTAATTACAGGTATGTGTGTTTTCTGTTTTCTAACCTCATGCAGCCACCAGAAAGTTTCAGATAACCTATATTGGTCTCCTTTATCTTTTCCCCAACACATTGCTATGTGGTAATCACAAATAATTTTGTTTAAATATTTTTTTGGTGAAGCAAAACTGTATTTCCCACATTATTTTGCCCCATTTTCAGTTTGGGATACAGTAAATAGCTCCATCATCTTGCTATGGTGCAAACATGAGAATGGTTGAAATATGTTTGATTTCTCAAGGAACATAAACGTTAATGACGCATTCAACTATGTGTAGGCAAAATGTCCAGTTGTGTACATAATTATCTTACATGTGGTTATAATTCGGTTTTGCATTAAATTATGGATGTCAACAAGTCCACCATTTGTTATTAGCTGAAAGTTTGCGCCGCTGCATAAATGTTTGTGCAAGTTGTCAAATACTAGCATAAAACATAAAGATGTTAGGGTAGATCCGAGATCTGAACGGTGGCCCCGGTAAGTTGGTAACATACTGACTCATTTTCTCTTGCAGGGCTGAATCTAGAGGATGTTAATGAGTACTCTGCCTACTGGGTTCAAGCCCGCTTGCTCTACGCTCCGTTTGAATGTACGGCAATGTTACGGGCTACTAACGCCGATGTGTACGTTAACGAAATCCCCGGAGGACAATACGCACATCTTGAATTCCTATCCGAACTAATGGGTATTGGAGAGCAATTTGAGGACGTTAAGAAGATGTATGCCGAAGCTAACCTGATCTTGGGGGACATAATCAAAGTAAGTTCCACTTAGAGTACACTTAGTGTAACACTGATTTACACCGGTGGAGTGATTCAATACTGAAAAGCACGGATGTCAAAAAGCTTTGTTTTTCACAAACGTTTACTCCTTGATCACAAAAGCGTGAACTTGTTTACATTATAATTTAAACGCTATTTCAATTAAATTTTTCTCCTAATCATAGATTTGATAGAATTCCCAGTCGTTTTAAACGGGCTTTTCTGCTCTTGATCTTTTTCACAGCAGAGATTAGGCCTACACAGCATCATATGCTCCCGCTGTGTTCAAAGCAGATATTTACATATTTACCTGATACTAGTAGTGATAGGCGGTGTAAACAATGCTGTGGTACCCTTGTCTTTGAACAGGTCATACATCTTGGAAGCCTTGGCTGTGTGAAGTTTGATTTCAGCAGATGTTTTGTTAGTTCAAATGATTGTTTTGTTCATTTACAGCCTCAAGTGTTTGATATTTATTATGTGACAATATAAATTCTGTGTTTAGAGATAGATAACAATAACAAGTAGTGCTGAATAAAGTGGTACAGAAGTATGGTGCAGTGGGAGGGGGTTGGGGGAGGTCCATAGAGATTTATTTCAGCAAGACTTGATCTTGAGTGACCTACAATATCAAACCAGACGCACCTTCTCCACTTGATATTGCTCCCATCCCATACATAGTGAGCACAGAATGTGCAAGACCAGTGTTTTGCCAATGAAGTTTGACTGTATGAGTCATCCTAATTTGTTCTTATCACAAGACAAGCAGCGTGTATCAAAGCGCCTGCGGTCCGCTCTCCCTCGCAACTGCAGATGATAACCGATGTGATACCCTACAATGACTTTAAGATGTCTCCCAGGATCCCGTACAGATAATAAACACAAGAAACGGACATTGAGTGTCCGCCCACTCACCACTCTACGGACTCACAGCTAGTCCAGGCAATGACACAAGCGTTTTTCAGTTAATCGGCGTATGCCTACGTGTTCATGTCGTACAATGGTACGAGTGGCAGTATTACACTCAGATGTATTTTTCATATGGTAAACTTGTTTACTTTTCCAAGTCAACTTGCATAAAAAGCTTGGTAAATTAAAGAGTCCCTAGCAACCAAAATAGAGAGTGAAAAATGAAAATTTATGATACCTTACATATCGAGCAAGCAATCGTGAATGAGAAAAATGTTGATAGACTCGTTCCCAGTTTTGAATGCCACAGGAAGTGGAAATACAATTGCATTCATGCCAACGTTGAATTATGATATTTCATAAATCATAATCAACAGTGGCGGTTTTTACAGTGTGCAAGGTGTGACAATTGCACACCTGATCAATCAGGAAATTTAAAAAAAAGCCTTACAAACCAAAATTAGGTAGTAATCGGGAAATAGACGAGTTTGGCTGGCGAGCCTGTGTGGTCATGCAGTTTTAGCTGCATATTTTACCATCATTTAGAATACAAATTCGCCTTAGAACTCGTTTTAGGCCATTAAAATTAACAGTCCCCCCAAAAAGAGCGCCTGCGGCGTATTTGCTCCGGCGGCTGGGGCTTCGCCCCAGACCCCAGCTATTCACCGCTCCTAGATTTTCAGAATTGCACACCTGATATTGATGTCAAAAACTGCCACTGATAATCAAACACTATTGTTCTACAGCATGTAAATAATTTTCTACCATCAGAGACAGGGAGTAAAAATAAGTCAAAAGGAATGGCAAATAAGTTAGTTTGAAAAGTTCATTTTTGTTCTACTGTTGGTATTGATAATTTAAATTTTCGCGCACAATTATTGTTAACGTCGACGCTAATCATATATTTCCGTAATGTGTCACAATTCTTACACGACTGTTTTAAATTTTTAATCTTCCAGTTCATCTAAGTATTTACTTAAAATAAGTGGTTTCCACTTTCGGAAGCAGTTTTAACTTTTAATGCTAAATATTGACTGTGATTGTTTTTAGAGAGCTGTCGTTAATGTTATTTCCTAACCAGTGGCCACAGTGCGAAGACGACAGTGCTGCGATCCCTCGGCGGTGGCATTTTTAACCAACTTTAAATAAACAGTGCTCTCGTAATAAATCATTTTATCAATACTATAACAATGGGCTGCAGTCTCATTGAAAACGTTTAATGCTGTTTTATATTCAATGCCCCCCCCCCCCCTCCTCTATACATGTCAACTGAAACGCGGCCAATATTGTTTTCTTTTATGAATGTTTTATGGGCCATAGTCAAATCTCTCTGTCAACCACTTTCCCGATCGTATATATAGCCCTACGGCTAAACAGAGGTTGCCTTTGTTCTTTGCTCATGCTCACCCCACTCCGCAACATATAATGTGACCAGATGTCCCGGTTTTGTCCCGTTTTTTTGTGGCCTGTCCCGGTGTCCCGAAAATAGTTCTCGGGACGGCAAAATGTCCCAGTTTAAGGGTTCATCCAATTAATTTGTATTTTCCATTTAAATTTATATTAATACACAATATAATTTTTCAAAAGAAAGCCAATATTAGTTAATACAAAATAATATTAAATATGAATACTAATACTACAAAATATAACTCTCTGGGCTATAGGCGCTCCACACTAAGAAAGGAGATGCGGGCGCTTTCGACGGGCCAATCAGCGATCGTTATTTTAAATTGGAGCCTGCTGAATGGCTACAATTCACCCGTTAAAAGCGCGCGCAACTCCTTTCTAAGCGTGGAGCGCCTATACCACTGTGTTGCTGCAGTGAACTTGTTTCGGCTGGAGGGGGAAGGGGTGGTGGTGGGTGGTGGGCTGCCGGCGAGCCCCGAGCGGGTTGAAACAATCGAGGGTCGAGTGTCTCGTCGGTCGTCGCAGCATCAGTCATTGCGCCTGCTTATCATTTCCTGGAACCTGACTTTTTTACTTGCGCCGCACTCTCAAGGCAAAGGCCAGCCCCCAACCCGACCTATCTCAGATCTCACTACAGGCTATCTTGGGGGAACAATTGCCCCAAAAGTTTTCCGCCCCGGGTAGCCCACGCAAGTCCATACAAAACGAAAGTACATGTGTCCCGGTTTTGTTTTAACTTTTAGAATTATGGTCACCCTAGCAACATAACACAATATTAATTGTAACGTAAACACTGGCTTTCAAAACTGGTTTACAATTTTATTCTACTAACCAATGTCATAGATAGCTAGATGATAGCTAGATAGCAAGATGATAGCTAGATAGCAAGATGATAGCTAGATAGCTAGATGATAGGTAGATAGATAGATGATAGCTAGATAGATGATAGCTAGACAGACAGACAGACAGATAGATAGATAGATAGATAGATAGATGGATAGATAGTCTTTATTTTTGTTGTACAATGATTTACAGATGGAACACAATGACTAGACAATAAATAGCGAGGTTTGATTAGACCTTGTTCTTCCACCTAACCAGTGGCTGACTTAAAAATATCTCAATGACTAACAACGGCACAAATTTGACGATGACTAAAATTTCTACACAGTTTCTTAAGTTAATTTAAAATCCCAACTTGCAAATAGGCCTAATAGGCCTATATTAAATAACAGTGCTTTAAGATATATATGCCGGGCTATAATACATGGATTTTGCACTATTATTCTAGCTCTGTGGTTCCGAAACATTTTAATCTTTATGTCGCCCTCGGGACATCTACAAAATCCTATCCTCTTCTCAATTTTGAAAGTTGTCTAGCTATTGGGTTCTCGACCCTACTTTAAGCAAACTTTTCCTTTAGTTTACAATTAATAATAATTAATAATACATTTTAAATTAATATGTGTATTCTTTGATCTCAGGTTACACCATCCTCAAAAGCAGTTGGTGAGCTAGCTTTGTTCATGGTAAAAAACAAGTTGTCTGCTAGCGATGTGCTGAACCAGGCTAGCACTCTGACGTTCCCCAAGTCGTTGATTGACTACCTTCGAGGTTATAATGGAGAGCCCTATGGAGGATTCCCAGAGCCGTTCCGTTCAAACGTAAGCATCAATCAACAACCAGCTTCTGTTTATATTATTGTGATATGATTTCCTTGCTAAATAATCAGTTGCAAAATGAGTTCCTGCTTCACTTATGTGGTGATGTAATGCCACACAATCATTATAAAATTAAGTTGTATTTCAGATAATAATTTTTTATTAAAAGAAAACTTTGCATAGTAACGACACTCACAACTCTTATATTCACAACATACCCTAGGTGAAAGATTTAATGTATTACAATAAGACCTCTTATTTTTAAGCAATGATTTTAAATAAAAAATACTGTGCTTCGTTTTACCTTGTGTATATGTGGTTAATTTTATGCCGTTAATAAACTTTGTACTTGCCTGATTGCAAGCCTACCTTTCTTGAGACATTTCTGCCATTCAAAAATGTACCTTGTTTTACAATCAATGGCAAACTTCAGTGTACCTACCACTTATTTTTTATATTATTTGAAACCAATGTATTTTGTATTTGGATGAGCGCAGCAAAGGCTTCAATTTTGCTACCCTGATAAAAGTAGCTCAGTTGTTTTTTTTTGTTTTTTTTGTCTGTTCGTGCTCTACCTCCGATCTTCATGAAACTTTAAGGGAACGTTCAAAAGCACTGAACTTAGATTCGATACAATTTTGGGTACAATCGAAGAAATATTTTTCATAAAAATCATAATTTTACAACAACGAAAGATCAAAATGACCTCGCGGCGCGACTAAGAGCGTGTCGGTTCTAATACTCTCTCCAACTCACACTCTAGCAGTTGGTGGCCTCGCATTGTTGAAGGCTGACACGGTACACTTGCTCTTGTCTTTACATTACCTAACATGTACACGAACGAAACATGTTAACAATGATGACACAAAACTGAGATTTGATTAGAAGAATGAAGGTTCACATTTTGTGTTTATGTCCACGAAAGTTATTCCTCGATTACTGTTTCTGATTTTTGGCAACACCCAAATCCTTTCTTTATTTTTATTTTTTAATGTCTTTTCGTTGAGCCTTTCTTTTATCTACTATATGTATAGTATATGTTTTTAGTTTTTACGTAGGTTTTCTCGGATATAATGTGACATAATGAATTCTTTTGAGTTTCCGAGTTATAAAGTTTTTATTTACCAACGTTTTGGGCAGATAATGGGCAGGGAGATCTGCCCGACACGTTGGTAAATAAAAACTTTATAACTCGTTAATCTGAAAGAATTCATTATGTCATATATATTATAATATATAGTATTCTTTTTCTTTCTCCCGTAACTTAACTCTTTATTGTAGGTATTGCTTTTTTGTTTTTACTTTTTTTAATGTTTATTTAATTACGTACACAATAATAGCATACATTTTAAATGTTATCATATATATATTATTGTCTTTGTAAATTGTTGTTGTTATGTTATTAACTTACCGTATTTACTCGCTTATAGGCCGCCCTCGAGTAAAGGCCGCACCCTTATTTTGACCACTCAGATTTTAAAGATTTGGATATAAATACTATTGATAAATGGCTTCACATAATGGCCGCACCCCACTTTTTGAACTTGACAATTTCAAATATACCCGAGGCCTATACTCGCATAAATACAGTATTATGTAAACATTTGTTTAATTCTTACTGTCTTTTATTTTGTGTGCATTTAGGTAGTTATGTCTAATGTTAGTTTTATTTATTGTGCCACTTGTAAATCACTCTTTGTTACTGAAGACATAGATAAATACATAACAAGATGTGTATTTGTTTAGGTTCTAAAAGGAATGAGAGATGTGGTTACTGAGGGCCACCCAGGGAGTCTTCCATTGGACTTCATCGAAGTTGCTGCAGCACTGAGGGAGAATTTCCCAAATGCTACTGACAGGGACGTCATGTCTTTCGCCCTATTCCCTGCTGAACTCGAAGAATTGCTTGCGATCCGAGAGACGTATGGGCCGGTTGATAGGCTGGAAACCAGAATCTTTTTCTCTGGGCCTAGAGTTGGTGAAGAATTTGAGGTCAGTGTATTTAATGTTCCCAGTGACCAATGCATAAAGCATGTTTGATTTAAAATCGAGTTAGTACATTGTTAATACCTATTAGTATTATCAGTAACGGTACTATGTTTATTTAATATGCACTTGTCTAGGCCTACTCATTGCACATTCCAGTTTAATTTCCTTGCATAAACAGTAAACACACATGCTAATTGTTGATGTGCATTCTGGTATTTATCTTTGTTCAGTTTATACTTTTAATTCATCAAGCTCACAAGGTGTGAAAGAATAGAGAACACAGCCTGAATGGCTAAGTAGTACAACACTTTCACCTGCTTATGATTAATGTAGATAATTTAATGTTTTTAAATTCCACGACGTGTTTTGTTCTTCTGGGACTCGTCAGGTGGATAGTGGCCACTAAATGCTGGTATAAAATATAAATTAAACAAACAAGTCTCACTACACATAACCAAACCTATGGTAGGTCCATGCAAGAAGTAAATTCTGCATGCATCATCAGCAGGGTTAGTTCACACCCCATTCATTCAGTGATACACTCTCTCACTCTCATAGACAGGTAGACATTCACACCAGTCAGTAAGGGGGCTTCACTCCATACACTAGTACTCGGGCAACAGCCAAGACTGTCTCAACTCTCAACCTGCATTTGTACCAAGTCTTTTGGCAACAAAAGAAAATCAGATAATTGTTTGTTACTCAGATCCAAAATCGACAGAAAAGGACACATACAAGTTAGAAGGTATGGCTGAGCAGACATCCCGTCTTTTCCAGGATATTCCTGGTTTTCAGGTCTCGAGAATCTTAATGTTCCGGTTTCCATTCTAGGACACTTTTATCAATTTCATATTGATTATTCCAATTTGCCTCCAAATACAACAATCTTGATTTATTTTGTAAATCGGTATGCACAGAAATTGTTTTACAGTACATCACTTAGAATTTTAAACATCATTGCTTGTGCCTATAGTGAAGATATGTGATTGATTGTTAAAATATATTTCAGTTTTACATAGAATGGCTAAGTACATGGGTGTTTACTGTTTTTTAATAATAACTTGGTAAACTTGCAGAAGAGACATCCTTCCTAAAGATGGATCTGAATCCACCCTTGGAAGCAAGATTTTGCCTATTTTCACCCACTTTCTGCGCATGCGGGAAGGTGTCTAGTAAAAAGTTTTTTGCTATCTTCAGGCCTACTGTGAGTGTGTAGTGAAGGGAGGGGTGCCTTGAATGGTAAAACTTTTGTCTTCTACCTAAACCAAAAGCAACTACCAACCAAAGCGCTCCGCGCTACCCCCCTGTAACCCCCTACAAAAAAAGCTGGAAAATCTTGTAATACATGTATGTGCGTCAGCAAAAAAACCCTTTTTGGCCTAGACACCCTTGCGCATGTGCAGAAAGTGGATACAAATAGCAAAACACTTTTCCAGACACCCCCGGGATGAAAATAGACACTGTGTAGTTGGCCGATATGCAAACTTTAGTTCTCATGGCTCAGCACAGATGGCAGCATGGCTGCGTGAGTACCTATTGCATGCTGTGGGTCACACTTTAGTATGCTTTGTCATTCGATTTCCCGCGTTTCTCAAAACTAGATTAATGCAGTTACTCCCTTATTGCATGATCCCCCCTCAATTAGCAGAGAAAATTCACAAATATCTTTTGCTTCAGAAAATGGGTTCATGCAAGGCCAAATTAACGGCTTCTGAACGGACATTTGCACACCCCGTCCCCCTAAAAATTCCATGTTTCGGGTTTTTACTTTTGAAATGCAGTCACCCTAGCTCAGCTGCCTACTACTCTTGTGTGCAGTGTTGATAGTAGACTTGTGTTTGGTTTAGTTGGTGCTAGAGCCAGGCAAGACTCTAAAGCTTAACAGTAAACATTCAACTATTTTACTATGTGTCTGGTGCTAATGGTAGACTTACGTTTGGTGTAGGTGGTGCTAGAAGCAGGCAAAACACTACACGTTCAACTTCTCACCATCTCGGCGGATTTGACCGAGCAAGGGAAACGAGAAGTGTTTTTTGAGATGAACGGAACAATCCGCTCAACTTTCGTATCGGACCACATTGCAAAGAAGGTATGTTGTCTTGTCACTGCATGCTCAAAACATCAACGTCGAAGAAACATATGATCTGAACATATGCTCTGTGATTTTTTACTTAAGTTATGATCACCATTGGTTTTAACTTTTAAAGTGTCAACGTTCCTAAACTTGCTACATCGCATGGGCTGGTTTGGGGACCTCGGACTGAATAGATCCGAGATTGGAATGATTCGTACTGAAATGGTTTTTGAAATTAAATAATGAGTGTTGAGGAACTGAAGATGATTGATAGGAGGGGTGCCAGACAGTTACCGCTTCTAATGGTGTTCTTGAATTGAATTAGCATAAATATTTATATTTTATTATCAATATAAATGTTGTAGATAATTATTAATTAAAAAATAAATTATTACAGCAATACTAAATTTTAAATATCTTCTCTAGGCTAGTGTGTTTATTATTTACAAACAACAATAGGCCTATAAAAGCACCTAGTACATCAATAAATAACTTTGTATTTAAATTAAAATGTTGTCACCAATATCACTGCAGAGCACAATGGAGTCCTAGCCTGAACTATGTAGCAGGCTTAGTGTATTGATACAAGACTCTCAGACACCAAGCCAATATTGCACCACATACTAGAGCTGTACTTAAAAAAGTTTATTTTTCATTGCAGATAGTCGTAATTCATCCTAAAGCAGACTCGAAGATCCCTGGCCATGTTGGCGCACCGATGCCAGGAGTGGTGGGCAAGATCTTCGTGATGCAAGGTGACCAAGTCAAGAAGGGTGACCCGCTTGTTGTTATGACCTCAATGAAGTTGGAGGTTGTAGTTCAATCTCCTGTTGAGGGAACCGTGGTCCATATCATGGTCGCTCAGAATATGAAGGTGGAGGTGGGGGATTTGATAGTTGAATTGCGCGTGAAAAATTGAAAAATTGTTGAGTAGAGACATTCAAAAACAGTTTGTACTAAAATTATGCCAGAAATGGATTCAAATTTGATTGACTAATATTGTGAAGGATTCTATCATTTAGTTACGTATGTGGTATGTTGACTGTTACGTGGATAAATTTTATGAAGAATCTAATTTGGTCCAGAAACTGCTTTAAAATATTATGTACATATATACCCAGTTGTCGTTTTAAACTTTAAATTGCATACTGTACAGACCCTAAGAAGCAGTGTTTGGTACTAATAACAAGTAAATTTTAGGTCCATATAGGTATAGTTCGTCCGTTAATATTATATGAAATTCGGCAGATGCGCAGAGTCAGCAGAAACTTGTAAGATATATATTTGTTACTTAACCAATTACAAGGGTAAATTGATATTCTGTCCTTGCTGACCGTTGTCAGTGTTGCCCGGTTGTAGTTTCTTTGTGCTTCTCTTGTCAAACCAATTAAGTGAAGTAATTGAAACCAAACTAAGTGGCTTGGCGATAGGTTTGCGACACACCATAGTAATAGACATGTCAATACTGGAGATCTGTTCGACTATTTACCGGGGTACCAGAAAAAGATGATCTATTCGAAAGGTGTGAACAAATCTGGTCTTTTGTATCTTTAAGGAAAACAAAATTCGTACACTGTTAGCGGACGAACTATAATGAAATGTTTTGTACCTTTGAATGGCAACTGTGTATAACTATTAGCACCCCCAACAGTAACCAAAGAATAAACCTTGGTGCTTAAGTTAAATGTACAATGTTCCTTGTTTAGAATTAAATACATATTGAACCGAATATAGCACGATCTCGAATATAACACAACCCCCAATTTTTCAAAATCATATAAAGAAAAAAGAAAAAATCAAAGAAAATTTAAATGTGGGCCTACAAGAAACATTTTTTATTTGCAATACAATGAATCAATAGCCTAAATATTCACTCTTACAACAACACATTTTGAACAGTGTTAGGACCTAGTCCTATGTTTTATAACAACCACACATAGGGCAGCCACAGTTCACCAGTCTGATTTAGGGATGACATCGATTTCAAAATATTGACCTAGGAATCAATTCAGATTATACAATACTATCGATTCCCAAGAAAAAAACTTTTTAATTGTACACTGTTATTTTGGTGGTCATTTTTCGCGGAACCAGTGATACGCGGCGATATTCCCATGTGGTCTTTTCCCGCGGAGCCCGTGATGACGTCTCCCACACGCCTCAAGTAACGGGTTCGGCTGGCGTCGAGTGGGTGGGCGAGGCGATGCACAGCAGCCGATGAGCAGGAGTTGTATTGCGGGTGGCCTATGTTCAGGCGCTATTTCAAATACAAGAGCGGGGAAATAACGCGAGTGCTGTTTTCAAGATTGTATTTTCGGGAAAAAATATCGTGCTATATTCGGTCCGATACGGTAATACATATTATTTTCTACTTTCCCAGTGCCAGTAGGCATTAGGTATTGTAATTTTTAGTATGTTTTATTGCATGGTACTCTATGCATACTTACTTTGAATTTTGCTGTTGTCTTATAGAATTCAGTTTTGTTTTGTTTTAACTTTTAAATGAAGCACCTACTAGTTTCATTTGATGTGTTATTAATTACGGTACATACTATGTAAACAATAAATTGTGGTACCGATATACACATGTGATGTTAATTAGGGGTGTGCGAGTACCCGAAATTTCGAGTCGAGTCGGGTATTTGGGATTCGACTCAAACTCGAGTATTTGGGATTCGAAATCGAGTCTCAATTTTTTTTTTACGATTTTGGTGGAGGTGCCGGGTCGCGGCCTCGCGGGCGAGTGTAGAAACGTAAAAATCGTCATCTATTTTTGGCACTACCTTACCAATCTGATTAGTCATATGTAACTCATCTTTTGATACAAATTGTATCTTCTTGGAAAGTTTTGACCTTTTTTGGTTAAAATAAAAAAATATGTCATATTATGTTTTTTATCAACATTTGCAAAGGGTACTGTTACCTTTTAAAGACTCGACTTCGGACTCGAATTGGACTCGATCTGAGTAATTTTTGATTTGGGGACTCGCCCTCGACCGAATTAAAATCAGGAATCGCACACCCCCTAATTTTAATTTTTTCCTATTCTTTCCCTTTATGGCATTTCACGGTCACGTTCATGTTCATGTTTACGTTCATGTTCATGTTCACGGTCACGTTCATTTTTCATGTTTACGTTCATTTCACGGTCACTTTCATGTTCATATTTACGTTCATGTTCATGTTCACGGTCAGGGTCAGGGTCATGTTTACGTTCATGTTCATTTCACGTTTTTGGTTCACCGTTAAAGTTCAGGTGTTCAGTTTTCCGTCACGTTCATGTCTTTTTCACGTTCACGGTCACGTTCAGGTTCATTGTTCACGGTCACTTTCATGTTCATGTTTACGTTCAGGGTCACGTTTAGGTTTGTTTAACGTTCATGTTTCATGTCCACGTTACGTTCATGTTCATGTTAGTTAAAATAAAAAATGCGATTTCTCAAAATGCTGAAAAACGCAGTCAAAAGCATATTTTAAGTATGATATCTATTGAATCATTGTGAAATGAATTTCTGAGAAAAATAATTTCTAATAGTCCTTCAGAAGATTATATTGTCTAAAGCTGCAAGTAATCCT
The DNA here is from genome assembly GCA_024449915.1 of Sweltsa coloradensis. Taxonomy (NCBI): domain Eukaryota; kingdom Metazoa; phylum Arthropoda; class Insecta; order Plecoptera; family Chloroperlidae; genus Sweltsa; species Sweltsa coloradensis. The sequence continues at coordinate 166,813 of JAMZAV010001353.1, forward strand.
AGTTAGTTAGTATCGTTATATTTAAAGCTTTTGTATCGTTTTCTAAACGTATTTTAAATCAAGGAAATTACTGCAATTTTAAAGATAAAGTGAGGTCAAATTAACAGAATATATTTGGTAATTTTTTTGGGCGGACGTAACCAAAACCAAATTTTGTGACAAACGTAAAACTCTGAGCTTGGTGCTACAGTTAATTTAGAGCGATATTTTTATTATATTGTTTCATACATCGTCCCTTTCCCACCTCATTATAAGGAAAAACAATTTCTCAAATATCGTTCGATGTAGATTTCTTTGCCAACTAAAATAAAGTTTCGGTCGCTATCGGGTTAACCGGCATTTTTTTGTTTTGCATAGATACTAGTGCATAGTACTAATCGAAATAACCCTTTTTATAACATCTTTGTATTGAAACTGTGCAAAAATAATATACACTCAAACACGCAAAAAAAATAACATGCATTCCAAATTCACACCCCTACTTGGCAAACAAATTATGAATGCAGATTAACTTTCAATAGGAAAAAATATATAAGCATATATTTGCATCTAACATGAGACACTTCAAACTGTCTAAACGCCCTAGGTGTCAATTGACAAACATGCATGCATGGAAGAACATATGAGTTCACTGTAAGAACATACAGTGTTATATGGGTGCTTGCTCTGCCCGGGAAACTCACGTATTCCGCTGGTTAGAGAAGATGGAGGGTTCGAGAGGTAGTGTAACGGCTTCGTCGCCTCGACGTCTGCTCGGCAGTCCGGATTAGTGGAGGAACCTATATGACTAATGATATGGCTGTCAAGGTACACCGTCCTTTCGGATGGGACAGTAAGCAGTTGGTCCCTTGGTACTTTTCGAAAGGAGTAGGCTACGTGCCGGTACCATTTTCGTTCCCCCCCTTCTGTTCATACTTCATCCTCATCTATACCACTCATCGTCTCGAATAGCCGAAGAGCATTATGTTAAGCAATATCCAATCCAATCCATACAGTGTAATAAGTTCGAGGTGGTGTTTTACATTCAGTTTTTACAGACAAGGCCCACCACAATATCCTAACAGTATGTATCTTTTCGTACAACCCGTATATACTAGGGCCTACTGACAAATCCGAATTTGTATTACGTATGTAATGGTCATAATATTAACAAAAAGGGTTTGTTGGTGGATTGGTTGATTAATCTATAATTCCCTTATAGTTAATGCTTATGTCGGTTACAAATTAAAAGAGTAAAATGCACACAAAAATTAATGTGGGCCCGATATAGTACTTACTAATATATAAATAGACTAAACGCAGAAAAAAATGCTGCATGTGATATTAAAGGGGTAAAAAAGACTTCATAATATGGCTCATTTATGTCAAAAAGCCCAATAGTAATGTAAATAATTTAGACGAAAGAAAGATAGAAAGAAAGAATAATTTAGCCGATCCTTGCATGCTGTAGCCTCTGTAGATACAGAGATGTTTGCCTACAAGCTGATCATGCATTGATCATGGATTTATAATAGTACTCCATGCATTGATCAAGGATTCTGTGGTGTACAGCGGGCTGCCTACGCGTCACCTTGCAGGCTGACCGTGCGGTGCTGCGGCCTAGCGGCGATAACTGGAACTGCGCTGCGAGAAGCGAAAGGAACGCGCCCGCTTTGCCCCGCAGTCTTTGTGAGTCGCAGTCCCAGATACTATAATGGAGTTCACATCGACTGTTCAGTGGGCAACAAATTCGCAGTTTGTACAACCCTTAGAAAGGGTTCTAACCGAACAATGCTCCGGAGTGTTTGGTATCAAAGTGAACCCCATTGTGCAAAAAACGAATACCGTCTCTAAACTAAAAGTGAAGTTTGATAGGACTTATCTCTATTTTAATAATTCATTGTCTTATTTACATTTTTCTAAGCATTTTCGTTTTTTGGAGAAGTGTTTATCTTTGTTTTTAGAAAATATCCGATTAAAATCATATCAAAAGTTTATGTTATTTGTTTTGCAATTCCGCTTAGAATTGAGCTACAATTTCGATTTAAAAACATTTAGGCCTTGTTTTGACTTGATGAATTGAATAAAACTATATATTATATTATCAGTAAATGAAAAATGACACGATTTACTATCACTTATACAAAAGACCCCACACCTGTCATCCCATTTCATATTGTTAAAACCTGGGTAAATGGTTGTAAAATACCTCTATTATATTCGTCATGCCCTTTCAACCTCAACAAATTCTTTTCGAAAGGGTTTGTTTTTTTGGCATTTGTAAAGGTTCGCAGCTATAAATTAATGTATTGTGTAAAACTCAATCACTGGCCCGTAATGTAACTAATATTATTTTAATCTTATCATTTAATTATTGATGAGTCCGAGTAAAAATTATACTTCCACACCCGTCCCAGCCTGCCCTTTTCCGTTATTTGAGTTTTTGAAAGGCGATTTTAGCATCATTTTCATTCAAAAGTGTGTATTGAATATTCGACGAATTACAGAATAAAAACTAATTATTAAATTGTCTAGAGGAGTAGCGGTATGCTACACGAATGACTAAGTACCCCTTCAATAGTTTAAAACCACTGCAGAACCGTGGGTTGATTTCATATTACTGTTGTCCTGCGTTCCACGTTCGAATCCAGGATGTTCCTTCACTCTTGTGTACCGGATTACACCGTTATCCATGTGTATATAGGCATATAATAATTTTAAATTTTGTTGTCCTTTTTAAAACAGTTTTATAACTGCATAGGATAGACCATTGATAAAGAAGGCGATAGCTTCTTAATCATGATAGACGTAAAAAGTTAATACATTGTCAAGTTATTTTGCGAACAAATCTTAAAATTTGGTTAAATTAAATTAAAAACACCCACAAACCCATCTTTTGACAAGGAATTGATTAACATACGTTTATAATTATGAAAAAGTTTTAAAAAAACGCTTGTTATAATGCAATAGCATATGCATGGTTGTTTTCAGTACCTTTTCTCGAGTTGGAATTTAAATGAAGACGGGCTGAGTGGCTGACAGCAGTAAACCATATTCTATTGAAACCTTCGTCAAACCTTTCAGCTATGATTGGCAACATTAGGGGTCTTGAAAAAGACCAGTGTCAAGTGTAGCCCTAGGTTCCTCCACTGAATTGTCGCGTGAATGGGCCCTTATAGTGCGAACATTTTAACCTACCGGCATTCTCCGACTAAAGTGCTCATATCTCGGTAAACCCGGGTGCGAATTGACGGGGGGGATAGGGGGGATTTCCCCCCCTGGTAATTTCATCCGTGGCTCTGTTTTACTGAAAGGTATCCCCGCCAGGGATGGCTAAATCCCCACCTCTGGATTCCCATCTCATCTCATAACATATCAAGTGACTTTATCTCGTAATGTTTAAAATAATGCGTCATTTACACATATTCCTTTCAAAAAATACCTCAGATCGCTTCTAATACCATCTTGAGGGCAATAATACCCCCAAATATTTTCCTCAGATCGCTTCTAAGGCCATCTCAAGGGCAATAATACCCCCAAAAAAATTCGCCTCCGAAGGCTGGGGCTTCGCCCCAGGCCCCGGTTTGCTAACGAAAATACTATTCTAAGCCATCCCATCCCTCTGCAGAGTCGTTAATTCGCACCCTGTCGGTAACAAACGCGAAACAAGTGTTGCATAATGCATAATGTTTATCGGTAATTGTACGTTCAGAATGAGTCATAGTTCGAAGCCGGGGGTTCGTTTTTTTTGACCAAGTGAAGTGATAAAGAAATTGCATGTGGACCTTTGATTACGGGCATCCCCCCCGCCGTCCCCGGGAAGCCTAGCCTAGGCCTACTGACACCGGGTCCTTACCTTCAGCCAAGGTAAGGTGGCCCATACTTTGTATTTTGCTTTTTCCATTGCCGCTCTCAGGTCGGGACTAGTGCGCCCTAGTGCGCACTTTGGGTTGCCACTTGTCTTTTTATTTGTTCAGTTATTGTAAAGTTATTCAAGTGGAGGTTGACAACAATGACATCTCTCTGCACTCTCCGAGTGCATACCAATGAAAACGCCATTAGTCAGTTTGTATTGTAGATTTTTTGTACTTTCGCATTTTGAAATGTGTCCTCTTGTTTGGGCAGGTAGGGAGATTGAAACAATGGAGGCCTACACACGTAAACAGTCTGTAACAATAGATTGAACGGTATTTTACTTGGATTTCATTTATTTATTTCTTATTTATTTAACGACTATCCTATTCAGTTAAAAAAAACTGATTTTCAAATGAGGACAACTAAATAAATCTAATTACATAGAAAGCAGAAACAACAATAAACCCCATTTAAGTAAATATTTGAAATAGTAGCTTTACAAACCCAAAAATGCATTTACCACAACAATTTTTGGGAACAAAAAAATGATATTAATGCGACTTATTATTGATTTTTGCTTATGGTTTTTGGGGAGTAAGACGAAACTGAGTATTTGTACTCCAGAGTAGTTATTGACCATCTGTTTGATTCATTTCCCTTAGGGCCCAAAATTAATTGAGTCTGATGTTCACGATTGAGGAAAGGATGAGTGTACGTGCTGGTAAATACGTACAAAGTATTGAAAGAAAACTTTTTTAGGTATTCTACCAATATTTTTAAAATTGTTGATCGTGTAGAAAAAAAATTTCCCTAGATTAAATTCTGAAGCATTTAAAGTATTTATGTACAGGGGCGTATCCTTTGGAATTCAATTTTTATGTATAAAAAGCCAGTTTCTGTCTGGGAATTGTAAATTTAAAAGAAAAATTGAAGCAATGTTTTGAATCAAAGAGCAAAAATTGATTTTACTATTTTTTGTGGGTTATTGTCTGGTGTTTGTTAATGTTAATTTACCTTCATATTTCTTTTAATGTTTTTGGGCTTTCTCTTTGTTTGCTATTTTTGCTTTGATTAGAATGTATATCAATGTTTTTTTAAATTTTTTTTTTTTTCTGCCTGATTGTTGGTTGCCGCCTACTGATGGAGTTTCAACTTGAGTTGGTTCCCTGTATCATTGCTGTGACAGTTTACATGAAAAATTTTAAATAATTATATATCTATATAATTTATTTGTCAAATTTTTTTGGACAAAAATGTTATAAGATTTAACACAAAAATGAAGATTGAAACAAGAAGGTTTTTTTCCGAAAAAGTTTTTTTGATTATACTCCCTGATTTTTTTCCGATTTTTTCAAAACCCCATATTTGTTTGAGTGGGTCGTTCTAATAAAACATTTTTTTTTTTTTTTTTTTTTTTTTTGTTTTCTTTTTTTTTCTTTTTTTTTCCTTTTTTTTTTTTTTTTTTCTTTTTTTTTTCTTTTTTTTTTTTTTTCTTCCCCCTTTTTTTTTTTTTTTTTTTTTTTCTTTTTTTCCCCTTTTTTTTTTAAAAAAACCCCTTTTTTTTTTTTTTAATTTTTTTAAAAAAACCCTTTTTTTACATTTAAAAAAAAAAAAATTTTTTTTGGGTTTTTTTTTTTTAAAAAATAAA
>JAMZAV010001354.1:0-254761 GCA_024449915.1 Sweltsa coloradensis
AGAGGCAACTGTGTAATCCCCTAAAATAACTTATTAATGTGTCCATAGGCTTTATACTATATTAAATTCACGTGTGAAGTTTATAATTATTCATGTCTATGTGCTAATGTTTTTATGAAAAATAAACCCAAAAAATTACAAAATCCATCTCAGAGGGGGTATCAAACCCCCGGTCTCCAGATTGCCGGTCGAGTGCTTTATCGGTTATCGGGAGACCGGGGTTCGATACCCCGCTGAGATGTTTTTTTTTAATTAATGGATAAATTAACATAAAATCAATTACACCTATATACGGGAGTGTTTTCCGATCAATGAAATGCGCTATAATGCATGCATACAAGACTTGTTACAGTAATTTCTTTAGTTGGCCTGACTAGAAACGTGTTTAGTATAGATGATTAATTTTCTTCCAGCATAGGGTTAAACCACTAATACATGTACGTTCTCCTTATATTGCTTATGTCACACTGTATTCCATCAAAATGATATTATTTTTTTCACAACGCTTATAATAGCTTCATGTGTTTGTCTGTCTGTCTATCTGGACGGAATCTTATAATCGATATTTCATCCACTTCTGTCCAATCGTGCTGAAATTTTTCACACATACGTATTCTTGATGAAATGATGAATCAATTAACAGATTCACTAATTAATCAATTAATTCATCATAATTAATAAATCAAAGTTTTGGGAATAGATATTTCACTCAATTCCCAATGTCCGATCGAGCTGAAATTTTTCACACAGACTCTTGATGACAATACACGAATTAATTTATTACATTCACTAGTTAATCAATTAATTCATCATAATTAATTAATCAAACAATGCTTCAAATGGGAAACTACTCACAGCTAGTGAGGATGGGCCAACCAGATGCAAAATTGGGCCCACGTCCAGTGAGCACATATTCGATTACAACTTCGTAAAGACTAAAAAGTATAAAAAATATTACATGAAATTTTTTTTTAAACAACGCTTATATTTAAATGTACTAAAAAGAAAGGAAAAAATTTCGCCCAACAAATGTTTGCCTTACTGGTGCTTTCCCCTTTCCATGAACAACAAAATTCTGTAATCTATGTTAATAGCGTAAGACCCCCAACGTTTTTATTTTCCGGTAAGGCAAAAATTTGTTGGGCGAAAATTATTTTTTTTTTTTTAGTACATTTAAATATAAGCGTGGTTTTAAAAAATATTTGTTTCATGTAATATTTTTTTAATGAAACCGTTAATTTTGGCTGTCCTTATAGTAACGATGCTCATAATGACACCTCACCCGTTAACTTCAAAATCGTTTCTTATAACTAGGTAATATAGGCTAAATAAAAATAAATTGAATGACATATTTAATGACTCAATTTGTGTGTACCTACGCCTATTGTCAACTTTACAACACGTTTGTGTAGATTGTATGCCTAAATTTCAGCAGCTTTCATGCAAGCACCCTCTATACCACTCCCCGATACGACGATAACGGAAAAAAGATATTATTTCTTTGAAAATGTCAAACTTAAACGTCAAAAGATTACCAAAGTATAGTTTTACATCAAGACGAATTTGCTATCACGTTAGCCTAAGTTTGCTTGAAAATGTTTGAGTCATTCAATAAAAATATAAGTTATAATATATCAACTAGTTTTAATTAATTATTTTTTGCTGTGGTGCCTCCAAGACTGCCGCGCGACGGGAATAACCATGCACGGCAACTTCTCGGCGTTTGAGATTAACTATATTTAGATTGGCTATTAGTAGTTACACATTAAAAAATACCATGCATCAATAAATGAACTAAATTTGAAAGCTTAAAATTAATAATTTTTAAGAAAAATATAATACATCTCTAAATTAATGTTATTGATACTTTTATCAATCTAATGTTGTTTCTCATTATTCTTGTGTTCTTTTATTCTTACCATCAAAGGTCTCTTGGTGTCACCAATGTATCTTGCATCACATTCGCAAGGTATAGAATAAATAACACCCTTAGATGACTGAACCTCATCCCTAGGTTTAGTCTTATGGTTAGAATGCTGCGCAACGTATTAGACGAACTAAAAACAACTCTTATGCCATACGGAGCTAAAAGGCGTTTGATCTTTTCTGAAAGATTTGGATAGTATCCAATGCAGACTGTTTTATAAATCCTAGGCAATATGTGTCATTCATGTCAGGTTTGATGATATCTTGTGGAAAAATAGTCTTTTTAACCAGTCATTTGAGTATCCGTTATTCTTCATGGCACCAAATATCTTTTCAAGTTGCATTTTTAGGATTGTGGGAGTTGAACAGATTAGTTGTGCACGAGAAACTAAACATTTAACCATATGATTTGAATTAGTATTCAAATATTGATCGGTGTGTGTTGGTTTCCTATATACACAGATGTAGAAAACAAATCTAAATCTTTCTTGATGAATACAGCTGAAAAAGGTAGACCGCCATCCTTCTCCTCTTCAAACGTGAACTTCATCTTAGGATGGTAGGAATTAAGATCTGACAATAACTTATCTTCCTTGTCTTGATCTTCACAGTGAATACCGATTGTCATCAACATATCTCATATTTTTTAATTGTTAGTTTGATAAAGACTCCTGTAAAGGAGTCGAAATATCACAATTTAAAATAAAGATATTATTAACAGTGGAAAGTCCAATGATTTTTATTTATAAAGTTACTACCTGTTATATAGTTTCATTTTTAATACTCGAACAGTTGTTGCAACTCAAGGGTTGAGTGCAGAATGTAAAGCGTTTTCATTTTCACATTTTATGGCTGTTCCAGCCTGTTCATCCATTACCGAAAATATGCAACGAAGCAAAAATATTGCTAATGGTAAACCTTGCGCTATTAGAACATAAAAACAATTATTTTCAAAAATTTATGATCGGGCACACGAAAATATAACATCTTCAATATAATTTCAAACATGCGATTACAAATAGCACATGAGTTCAACGTATATAGATTTGATTTGATTTATGCTATGATGCTCATCTACAGAAAACAGTTACAATACAACAAATAAAAAACAAGTATGAATTAAAAGAATTAACTAATACAATGCTGGTATATAAATTATAAATTTAAACCAACAAAACAGTAAAAATCATATAAATACATTCTCAACGGAACAGAGGGTGAAAAGAAATATTAGTTTTAGATAGTTAAAACTGTTTTTTCTTAACAAAGAGAAAAAATAGGATTTAACAAGCATTGTCTAATAATTCTTTGGTTACCCGTATTGTTTGTCAATTTGTACCGTAAAACGAAAAAAAATCTTGCGAAACACGATTTTGAATAATACTACACATTTTTCTCTTTGTTAGGCCTAAAAACTCAAATGCAACAAACAGTTGAAAATTAATCTCACCTAAACACAACAATATACGTTTGCTATGTTACAGTTTAAAATTATTTTGAAGAAGCAATATTTGCGCTATGCCAAGAAGAATTTTTTTGGGGAAAATGTTTTGATGTTCCAATAGCACCAGGTTTCGATTCCATTCACTGTGAGGGTGTTCTTACAAAGTTGCATATATACGAAAATTGAGAAACAGGGCAGCATTATGGTCGTAGTTTTGTATTCTCACTCGAGATTGGAGCTGCGGGTTAGAAAATTTAGTGAACTTGATATAGCTAAACTCCTAGAGACGTGGGTTCAGAATCCCGCATTGGGCTAATACGTAACTGGCCTTCATCCTTATCACACTCGTCGTCTCTTATAATGTTGTATAATAATAACGTATGTTATAATATAATGCTTATTCACCTTTGTCGATTGATGAAAACAGCATCATTCTAGGATCTAGGGCTTTCAGGCAAGACCTTTTATCTTTTAATTGTCTTTTCCCTACGATTACGCAGCTACATGCGGTCTAAATAAAAATTAATAGGCCTTTTTTAGATTTGAAATATTAAAAGTGTATATCTTGTGAAAAGGTATTATCGCCAGAATTGGCGTTGGGCTTACAGTATCCTTTTGGATAAAAGTTATCGATTTACAATTTTATATTAACGGTGGAGTCTTCCATAAAAGTACACAATGCCCAAAATGAATTTAAAGAAAGGTGTTTGACCTACTTGGACTGTCAGGTTCGTCACGTGCTCCTCGGTGTGGGGTCCATTTGCATATCTGACCCCGGGTTTGGTGGGGCCGTGGGGGGCCGCCCCCCTGCATACAACAAGCCCAGCTCCCTCGCTTCGCTCTCCTCCTGCGCTTGCTCCCTTTCCCGCAGCGCAACTTGGGCAGCCATCACTCGTTGACGTTCGGCGATGAGCGTGCACTTTGCGCACACAACAGTCTCGCCAGCGGCAGTACGCTTGTGTCCCTTGAGTGCCGAGACGACGCCGGGGTTTTGCGACAACGGGCGCATTTTGGGGTCCGCTGGTTTAGCGCTCGGAGGCTCTCAGGAAGAAAGCAGGGGGATCGAACCCAGGACCGGGTGTTGAGACATGAGTGCGGACACGTCCATGCCACTCGGCAAGCTCATACTAGACGTTATGGCTAGTGACTATCGGCTACCCATCACTTGACACTGGACTGGAGGAACCTTCAGTGAAATACGTATAGCGACTATCACTCAATTGTCTTCTACAACTTTGTCTATGTATAAACACTTATTTAGTCTACTCTACTTCACTATTAGTCCCTACACCAATTGTCAATTAATGCAACGCACGAATTAGTAAATTTGTGTACTAATTGTTTGTGGAACAGCTCACACAAAAAACTACACAATTAATGTCAATTTAAAACAAACAACTTGGAACGAAAATGTCCCAGATAATGTTTCAGCTTACTTTCCTTAGCGTTATAGCACTGTTTTAACACTTGAGATCCAGCTCTTGAGACTTTATAACAACCGAAATAAAAAACTTTTTGTAAACCAAAACTTTCGGAAAGAGTTGTAGAAACCCACACACTGAGTCGAACTTCGTGTCAGCTATTCTGAGAGTTCGATTAGATTCTCGTTGAGTGGTGTGCGCCGGACGGCGACGGGAGTTCGAGTACTCGGTGAGGTGGTTGGTGGGAGAGCGTGGGCGAGTAAATTTTGGTGGGGGAAGCTGATAGCAACAGTGTCGCTCCTGTTTCACTGTTGGCGGAGTGGGCCCGCCAATCAACCATCCTACCACTGCGCAAGCGCCGAGACCAAGCCACGCCCTTAAACCCATATCATGATTGGATGAATCCAACACGCCCAACTAGTTTACAAAATAGGAACATTTTTTGCATGATAATACACGGGCATTGAGAGTTTAGTCTGTCTGCTAACTACTGTCCCTGTTTTTTGTTGTCACTACTTCATAGAATTAGACCGAGTAAGGGAAGTAAGAACCATTGCAGACGTTATTTGACGTGAATGGCATGCATGATTTCGCATACAATATAGAACTATTGTTTGTATATTTACAAATTACCGTTATTTCGTTCATTATTGTTTTAAGTTCAACATTTTTTGACATATTATCAAGAGTAATGGTCAAGTATTCACTATAGAAACAAAACAAAGCTCTGGACCGGCACCTCCACCAAATCTCAAATCTTCTGCGGTTAAAATGTATTTCATCCTCATCAAACAAGAAACTTGATGGTTTGCCAAAATGAAACACACTTTAAGTGAAATCCCGTATTGTTTCGTTTATAATTTAATTACAGCTTTACTTTAAAGTTTGCTATATGCCTAAAATTGGCATATTACTCAAAGACACATGTTTACGAAATATTACTAAAGGGCGAATAATCTTAGCGTCTTAAAATTACTGCTACTCTGGTTGGTAGTTATATGAGAATTCCCTATTTTTGTGAAGTCACGCCCAAATATGAACAGTCTATGTCCATGTAATCGGAATCAGTGCAATGGTTTGTTACCTTCTCCCACTCTTCATGTGTTGATTGTTCATGCGTTACAATTTGAAAACGCATAAGAAAATGAATAGCAAATCACTCACTGTGCGTTTTAGGTTATTGCTACTTGATAGGTTCTCAAATTTCCCTATTATGCTGTTTTAATATGTAGAGAACGTTCTCTATATGTTAAATTATTAATTTATTATAAGTTGTCCGATAAATCAAATTACCGATTATTGTCTGTTACACTTGAGCCATGAAATGTTTTAAGTTTTTGTGTTCTTTTTTCACTTTCAAATGAAAAATGTTTATTTATATCCGTATGATAACAGCTTGAGAGTAGCTATGAAGTTATATATTCAGCTCATTTGAAACGGGGAAACATATTCACAACATTATATGGGATCTGGTCAAACGACCACTTTCTATCTCTTCCTCACTTCTTAGATTTTTAGAACACGCATATTGAATTTGAAGCTATAGAATATTAACCAAGAAGTATATTTTTATTGGTGCGTTGACCCTAAAATAAATCTTAAGTCACAATCACAAAGTGTGACACGCATCACGTGCACAACGCGTCCACAAATTATGTCTTACCCCCATTGTGAAGAGCACCCTCAGAAGAACGCTAAGAATAAGAAGAGTATTTCTTAGCTAATCACCTGCACACACACAAAAACATTACAACATTACAATTCGTCCAAAGATAAGTTTTTTTTTTTACATAATATGCACACACAAAAAAAAATACAATCAACACTTTTTTCTTTCTTTTTTAAAAATGCGGATGTTTTAAAATGTTTGCGCTGCTCACATTAATCAGAGGAAATTACTGTTTACTGACTGCGTAATTTGCAAAGGCGACACTAATGTTGTATATGGCCTATAACAGCAAAGATTTCTGTTGAATTAAATACTCAAGGTGATTGGTCGTACTCGGGGACTGTATGACTGTATTGAGTCAACTTTTTCGTGAAATTCGCCTTAACTATAAATGTTTTTTATTATTTATAAGTTAACTTTTAGCGATACCTTGTCAACGGCTTTCAGTATTGATACCTCTTGATATGGAGCCGCGAGAAGGAGACGGGGGGGACCCTTGGATTGTCTGTTTCGCTTTCTTTCATATAACAATGTTTAATACAAATGTGTAATCAAATCAAAATTTGCACTATATATTTTCTCGGACAATTTTAGTCGCAAATATTTATGATTTGATATACCCACTGTGTACAAATTAATTATGAAGGCAACAACATAGCACTTTTCCCTTATTGGTTAAGAAAAATAAACAAAAAATTAATTAAATTTTCCAAAATTTAGAATCTGTCCCAAAAAGGTCAAAAACACTCAAATAACTTCGTATTTTCTGATTGATTTAGAAAATGTTGAAAATCTGATATGATCTGACAAGGAACGCGCCGAACATCAAATCACGAATCACGAACACAAATCTTCCTCTTAATTCCATCTATATACACTTTTGCTATATACTGCAAAATTGTCACGCGAGTAAAAGTAACATTGATAAATAGTGGCCTATACCCGGAGACATGGAATACGAGAGTTTCGATGGGTTGTGCTGTAAATGATTGTCGTTCGCGCAATGATCACACTATAATGTGAGAATATAAATTAGGTTGCCAACATTTTCGGCTTGAGGCCTATCAGGTATTTCAAATTAGTGTTAAGTTCAAAGGTCCGATGATGATGGTGAAAACTTTCCCAAAAAAATACATTTTATCTCTTATTTTACAACTTTGAATGTAACTGAAATAGTTTCTCGAGCATGTTTTTACTTCTCTATGGCACAAGATACATTATTTTCAGCACACATTCAGCATTGTTTGGGCCTTTCATAAAAACAAACCAAGCGAAGATAAATTTTTAGCTCGCGCGTATTAAGAAATATATTATGTTTTCACTTGTAGATGAAGGGTGGAAATCTTTATTTACTTAAACTTCATCAATATAGGCAAAGGCAACATGTAGTAGAAAGTTTTATTTAACATAGTATCAATAAAATCCAGCAAACAAAAATATTAAAATTCAAAGACGATAATCAAACTTTCGAAAACTAACACCATTACAAACACCCCACACTCTAAATACACATTCATTTTTTTTTTTTTAAAATTTAGTATCATGTGAAGGGTGAAAATAAATATTCTCATATTTAAATCCAAGTAGAAAATATCTTTTATTTCACCGTTTAGTTTATAAGTGTAATAATTAACTATTATCTTTATTAAATTATTTTGGGAAATATAATATTCAAATATAATATATAATTTTTTGTGTGAAGAGTCTGGGACATGTTCCTATTTATTTGCATAATTTACAAAATTATTCACACCATAAATAATTACTCTTAAGGCTATTCCAGAGCACTCTTACCGATATTTTGAAGTCAACGGAAATGGCTAAAAGTTGGTTGGATGAAAGATGAATTTAAAAAAAAAAGGGAAAAAAAATAACTTTTTTTGGACGGAACAAAAGCTCTTTTTTTGGCCATTATATGCAAATTTTGGGTTCAATACGAAAATGAATGTTTTAGATGTAAATTTAATTTTGAGCTATGATTTTTTTTTTGCTTCACACATCTTTGTCTTTTTTTTTATGAAATAACTTTTGATGAACATTTTTTTCTTTTGTTCCGGTTCAAAACTCTTTTTTGTACCATGTTACAAAAAAATCGTACATCGAACATCAAAAATTTCAGAAAATTATTTTCCCTTATACTCAGTCAGAGACAAAGTGTGTTAAAACAATAAAAAAAATCATAGCTCAAGATTAAATATGGCATCTAAAACATTCTTTTTCGTATTGACCCAAAATTTGCTATAATGGTCAAAATAGAGCTTTTGTCCCGTCAAAAAAAAAAAAAAAAAAAAATCTTCTTTTTTATTAAAGTTCATCTTTCATCCAACCACCCTTTCAGCCATTTTTCCTTCGACTTTCAAAATATGGGAAAAAAGTGCTCTGGAAGAGCCTAAGCACATTCCGCAATCATTATTATTGGATGAGCGAAGCGAAGACTTCAATTTCACTGACCCCCAAAAAATTTAGCTCGGGTGTTTTTTTTTTTGTTTTTTTTTTGTTTTTTTTTTTGTTTTTTTTTTTTTTTTTTTTTTTTTGTTTTTTTTTTTGTTTGTTAACCTCTCTACCAGGCAAACGGCAAATCCGATCTTGATGAAAAATTTTAACGGGCCTTCGAAATCTCTGAACTTAGAGGTGTATTGTTTTTGGGTACAATCGAAGAAATATTTCTCATGAATATCGTACTTTTACGATTTTTTTCGATTTTTAGTGCGATATTTTCGTGACATTTGGGTTAATTCTGACCAAACGGGTGGGGCTACAACGTTCATATTATACATGGACATTAAGGTTATGGTGATGTAGTACCTTTTGAAAGAAAAGTTGAAAAAGTTAGCCAGAATCCATAGAAATAAAGCATTTAATATAAGTTTTTTGATTTTTTGTGCGATATTTTCGTGCCATTTGGGCCAATTCTGGACCAAACTGGTGGGGCTTACAACGTTCAAAATTATACATGGACTTAAGGTTATGGTGATGTAGTACATTTAAAAGAAAAAGTTTAAATAGTTAGCCAAAATCTATAGAATAAAGCTTTTAATATAAGTTTTTTACGGAAAAATACCAATTGACAGGGAACAAAAGAAACTTGACAACAATCAGCTACAATGCGGATTGCGTAGGCAGCAAAAAAAAGAACTTGCAAACGTAAAGATATCCCATGCAAACTAAACATCTTTAAAAGCTCATCCATCAACGCGGGGGACTTTAGCGTTTCCTAGTATATCATCTTAGAACATAGATCACATTTAATTAATTTCATAATTTTTGTAAAAGTGTTTTATTTTTTAAATATAAACTTTTTACTGATAGTGGACCCCTGCGGTCATCCAATACTGATTGACCCGGCTTCGATCAATAAATGTGAAATGTATTATTTGGGCTGGACTGGACTCGATCTCCTGCTTGTGCGGTTTCAATGTTATAGTAAGACATCTGTGGTAAATCTTCTGGCATACATGTTGCCCCATCATCAGAATGGTCAAGAGCTGCCAGAGTCACACGCGATATGACAAAAACGGATATTTAAATTTATTTAAATGATGACCATTTATCTACTTTTCAGATATGATTTCGTTCGCAGAATGGAACGCAAAATGCACACTGGACATTTGTGATTTTTTTCTTGATTCATGGACGGAAAATAAATGTGTAGCCACGAACTCATTATTTTCACCCCTGTCGGGAGAATAGAACAAAAAGTATTTGAAAAATTGCATCGGATCGAGAACTGCCCATCGTCAAAGGATTATAATTCACTGAAGTCCACCGTAAGTCAGTTGCAGGAATCGTAATTTATCCAATAAAATGAAACTCCACCATTTTTACAGCAATAATTTTAATATAATATTACTGAACGGCTGGATGGTGGTAACAAAACAAAAAAATCCCCAAATGAATAAAACTGAATGTAGGCCTCCTGCTGGTAAACAATAAATATTACGGTGCTTGAATAGCAATAGCCCAACGCAGTTTATTGTCTTGGCTATTGTGTTTACCTAATTATGTAAGCTCGTATATTTTATTTTTTGGTTTTGGTTTGACATATTAAACGCCCACTCATTATTGTGACTCCATAAAGCTTTTTAATTCGTATTTAGAGTTGAAATATTATATAACATGATAAGATATATATATTTAAAATCCGCATAAATTCATGTTATTGTCGCTTCTACTTTTCACTTTTCACTCTTTCATTTGAATGTGTGAATTGGTATACCGTGTGCAGAGTGTGCATAGGCTCTGCACTGCATGAATGGTTGGTATGTGAATGTAATTTCACGATTACTCACTGATGAATGATTTCAGTTGGTCGTATATTTACTTGATCTAAATATTTCATTCATTTTTCATTGAGAATGTACATTAAGGATATTTTAAAACAATACAAAAATATTATTATATGATCATTAAATACTAGAATAAGTATTATAAAAATTAAAAAATACAACGAGTACCAATTGAATTACAAAAATTAAAACATAAAAACTCAATAAATTTGAAACGAAGATAGTTTTACAAATTCACAGAAACTGTCAAAAAAAATCATTGGATGAACGTAGCGAGCGAAGCGGATTCCATTTCACTACACTGGAGAAAAAAATGCAGATTTTTTTTCTGTTTGTTTTTTGTGTGTCTTTTAACACGATTCCGGCTAAACCAATACTCCAATTACGATGACATTTTGTGGAGGCCTTTGAAATCTCTGAACTTAGATCTGCCACGTTTTTAAACGAAAACAAAAAAAAAAATTCTCATGAAAATCGCAATTTTACGATATTTTTCGATTTCTAAAATTTCTTCGACATATAACACCTACATGCTTTATTCGAATGTAATGATTTTTTCACAGAACCTTAATTTTACGAATTAATATATTCATGTGAAATTTGAGCGTAATCGAAAAATTATTTCTCATGAAAATCGCAATTTTACGCTTTTTTTGTTTAAAAAAAATACGCTCATCCAACAACGCGCCTGAAAAAGCGTTTGCGAAGCTTTCTAGTTAAATTAAATTAACTGCAGTTACAAAACACAAAGCCTGTTGAAACGGTGAGAGTCAAGGCTGCCTTATTCTTACCACCATTGAGTGTAGATTTCACAGTCCACAATGCAATTACAATGTATTAATTTATTTTATTTTATTAATTTTCTTTATTTACTTAATGTACATGATTACTCTGTAATACTAGGATTAATTAGCTGTAAGTTACCTTAGGCTATTCATCTTCTCCTCCGGGAGTCAAACATGTACAATGTGCCTGTCAAGATGAATAAAGTTATCTATATCTATAATATTATACGCTTTGTTTGCCACCGTACATGGATGGCTGTCAACTGTCATAAATTAGTGGAGTTTCAGGATTGATATCAATTTCCATGTATATCAATGGGTGATTTGTTGTAGAATGTAGGTGTCTTGCATTCGGTTCATGGGGGAAATTTTAATAACAAAAAAAAACATTTAAAAACACATTAAAGTTGTTTACTCTTTAACAAAAAGCGTGTAAAATACTATAAAGATGGTTGAAAAATAAATCATATATTTTAGGTACAAAACAGTGTTCATGATTTGAATGAGTAAGTATTCACATAGTTATTTTTGTCACTTTAATGGGTGTAGAAAGAATTGTCCCCCCATGTGCGGGGGGAAAGGGATGGAAGGGGGGAAGACGGTGTACAACCCCCCCCCCCCTTTGTCAAAAAAAGTGTGAAAGTACACTTTAACGTTTCAATTAAGAATAATATATAGTATAACTGTTTTATCTCAATAAAAGACAAATTACCATCTGACCAATAATCGGATATAGATCCACATCTGAACCTTACGGCCGCGTTATTGAATGATATCGCCTGAACCCCCCCCCCCCCCCCCCCCCCAAACTGGTCCTATATAAGGCTATACAAAAATAGGGCGAGGTTTTTGCCATCATAACAACACGCTTTTACCGTAGGCTGTATATATAAATAGTATAGGTAACCTAGGGCTATATTTATAGGTTTTAGTAAAAAATTTAGTTTACACTTTGTATGTAAATCATATACCTACCATCATATAACCTACCATAGTAGGCATATAGTATAAATTTTAATATTTATTTATCTTTGTATCTTTGTCTATAAATTCACCATGATATTTGTCTAAGTAGAAGTTGCACAAATTTTTAAGTTAATCTTGAATTTTTGTTTTATAATATAAGATGGCAAATACAGTCTCCGTATCTGTCACCCGTTCTGTATCTTACAATGTATTTGTATGTACTGTATTTAAAATTTCCAAAAAAACTAAACTAAACTACGGTAATAAACTAAACTAAACAAATACGTGATCTATACTGAAATCATCTAACTAAGAAGCGTCGACTTTCGTACTTGACCGTGGCCGTTTAAACAGTTTTGAACTCAACGTCTGTGGTGAAATATCATTCTTATGCAATCATATTATATAAAGTGATTTTGTTTTAATTATGCGTGTCATATCATTGAATGCAAAAGTATAATTAAGAAATTTTATAATAAGATTGTATTCCGGCATTCATGAGCTGAATATCGTGATTAGTGTTACTATTAGTGGAACTTGATGTTAGTTTATTTAGAATTTAGATTTGAAAGAGGATTATTTTTAGTAGATTAAAAGTGGGTTATGCTTTAAAAGGCACAGATTTTCACCAAAATGACCTCGAAGGAGAAAATTTCTAGTTTATAAAAAGAGGATTTTAGTAGATACAAAGTTGGTTATTGTGATACACAGACACATGCTCAGATGTTTACCAAAATGATCTTGAAGAAAAAACTTTAGATTTAATAAGATGATTTTAATAGAAAAAGTTGGCACAGATTTTCACCAAAATGATCTTGAAGGAGAATTTTTTTCCAGGCGGCTTAAAATTTTAACAAAAGAATAAGTAGTCTATCGCTATACCAGATTATATGCATTATGGTTCAAAATGTATTACTACGTATAACTAGAACTCCATCTTAATCCAAATCTATTTTTACGAGTAAAAAAGTATGTTTACTTCCCATCAACTTGCCGTAAACGCTGCGGTGTACTGTCGACGTCGTCATGAAAGCAGCCTCCTTCAAAGATAGCGACTGTTTTTCAACGTCGTCTTTACTTATAACAAAAATATAGACATTATGTATTCTGTTATAGGCTATAGCATTATCAAAAGAAAGAAAATACATTTCTAGAATTAAGTACACTTCCCTATTAAAGAGCTGTTAAGCGATGATAGCAAAGATGAAAACTTGTAATTGGATTAAGGGCTGTGGTGCTGGAGATTGGAGATGTTGAATTAGCCACTTCCAACAAAAGGAAACGAACTGTAGGAAGTCAAGCATATTTTATAAAAGATTTTGTATACAATGAATTACCTGTTTAAATACACGACAAAAATAAAAAATCCGTTATTTAAATAGGTTATTTTAAAAGAAACGTGAAAGTAACTATAAGTGGCGTTTAAGGAAAGTCTCGGTTCCATTTTTTTAAAGTACGGTAACGGATAATGGATCATTTCCATTTTTTGCAGAAGTAACTTATCTTTTCAAAGTTCAATTTTTGGGAGAACTTGCCCATGACTGCTCTATAGCCTATAAAAAAGGCTGCTTCGCGAACGCTTTTTTTTAGCTCGTTGATGGGTGAGCTTTTTTTTGAATATTTTTTGTCAAGAAGATACTATGTTTTAGTATAAGTGGGATCCCATTACCTTTTTTCAAATCCCATTACAAAATTATTTTGTCTATCCCCCACTGAAAATCAGTTATAAGTTTATGACTAAAGCGCCCGTCAGACGATTGAGAAAATCGCGCGAGTTGGCTCGCGCGAGTTTATTACCATCCTTGTCACACGACAGTCAATGAAGGTAACAACAACGCCACCTATTTGGTGTCACTGGTCACGTGGGTTTTGGTATGGGTTCTGACTGGCTCTCGCTTCCTCGACTTGCTAGGAAGTTGAACAAACTGGACATTTTTCGTAGCGAGCGCGAGCTCGCGCTCGCTGGCTCACCGTCTGACGGGGGGGCGGTGAGTTCCAGTAAACAAGTGTAGGCCCACTCCCCGAGAGTTACTCGCGCGAGCCAAAAATCGCGCGATTTTCTCAATGTGTGACGCCGCTTAAGTGGGTAGACTCTAAATACAATTTATTTATTTATTTATTTTTTTATTTATTTATTTATTTATTTATTTATTTATTTATTTATTTATTTATTTATTTATTTTTTTATTTTTTTATTTATTTATTTATTTATTTATTTTTAATTAATTAATTAATTTATTTATTTAAAATAGTATTGCTATGTAATACCAATTTACAAATAGAAAAAAAAAATCCGAGCACCACAGACAGCTTTTTGTACGCATTGTAGTGATTGTTGTCAAGTTTCTAGTTACTTTTGAATTCACCTGTGGAAAAGGCTTTTATTAAAACCTTTATTTCTATGGGAAATTTCTGGCTATTTTTTAATGTC
Source organism: Sweltsa coloradensis (assembly GCA_024449915.1). Taxonomy (NCBI): domain Eukaryota; kingdom Metazoa; phylum Arthropoda; class Insecta; order Plecoptera; family Chloroperlidae; genus Sweltsa; species Sweltsa coloradensis. The sequence goes on from JAMZAV010001354.1 coordinate 14,929, forward strand.
CATGTAAAATATGAACGTTGTAGCCCCACCCGTTTGGGCAGAATCGGCCCAAAAATCACGAAATGATTGCATTTAAAAATCGTAAATGCACGATTTCTATAAGAAATATTTCTTCCACTGTCCCCAAAATCAATAAAACATCTAAAACACCAGTGATTAAAAACTTTCCCATGTAGTTTCATTTTTAGCCTTTGCCCGGGCGCGAGCTAAAAATCACGAAAAAACCGCATTAAAATCGAAAAAAAAAATCGGAAAAGTACCATATTCCACGAGGGAAAAATTTCTTCGATTGTACCCAAAAAATCGGAAGATCTAAGTTCAGATATTTCAAGGTCCCCTCCAATTTGCATTAAATCGCATATGCCGTTTGCCCAGAATAGAGTGCGAACAAAAGGCCCCCCCCCCAAAAAAAAAAAAAACACCCGAGCTAATTTTTTTAAGAGGACAGTGAAATTGAAGTTTTTGCTTTTCTCATCCAAATAGGCTAGAGAGGACCCATGCTGCTGCTAGATCCAGCCTTAGGTAGGGGGAGGAAAAAGGAATGTTCCCGGGTACTCAACACAAATGTATCTTTCGCCTAACAACAATTTTGGCATTTCTCGAGTTTAGTTTTTACAAGAATCGGGCATATTTAGACTAAAAAAATAAAAATATTTAATTTTAGGACCAGGCTATAACATGCCCAGCTTGGAATTGTAAATAACAATTTTTTTCACTGCAATAGACCCCAGTTTTCATATCGTTGGTCTTGTGAGTGTGGCTCGTTGGTCTTGAGTTTGGCTCATTGGTCTTGTGTGTGGCTCGTTGGTCATGTGGTTAGCGTCTCTGCTTCCAATACATCAGGTCCAGGGTTCGATTCCCGTTAAAGTCAGAAGTTTTTTAACTTCTGATTTGGACTAAAGTCTATCAGTTCTTCGTTCTTGTCTTAGGAATTCGTAAACAGTGACTTTGGAGCTGTCTTAGCAGCGAGACATAATAAATTTAAAGTTTTTCTGAATCGGCCTTGTTGATTCTGGCGTTGATCCGCGGGTGTTCGCACCATGGATTAAAGAGTCCATACCACTGATTGCTATATTATTTCCTATTAAAAAATATCGGTCTTTGGTTGGTTATTGCCAATGCTCACTCGTCAGTAGCGTCTATTATGCCCAGTTCACATAAAGTCCTAGTCCTAGTCCTAGTCATAGTCGTAGTCCTAGTCACACCACACCAATCCATATTGCTGAAGCATTCAGTAAAAAATTCAAAGCCTGTTTTAAAACTGAACCCAACAATGAGGAGAACATGTTCATTCCTCCTCGTTGTGCGAATTTGCCAATCAAACAGTTGCACTTCTCAGTTACTGAAACAAAGGCCAGTCTACAGCACATTAGACCAAATGCAGCAGACGGCCCAGACAAAATCCCAACTAGAATATTGCATAACTGTGCAGAATCACTATCACCATCCCTCACTAGTCTATTCAACTTCTCGATGTCCTGTGGCGCGTTACCAGATGAATGGAAAGTCGCACACGTGGTCCCGGTTCACAAAAAAGGAGATAAAACGGACGTCAAAACTACAGGCCCATCTCACTGACATCTGCTGTTTGCAAGGCGATGGAGCGACTGGTCTCCACGTCACTTTTAACCCACTTTAAAGAAAACTCACTGATTGGCGACTCGCAACACGGATTTCTTCTCGAAAAGTCATGCATTACAATGTTGATGAGCGTTATAGACGACTGGCAAGCATACCTCGATCACGCAAAAAATAAAGCAAGTCGATGTTATTAGTATTGATTGGAGTCGCGCCTTTGACACTGTACCACATCAGAGACTACTCCTAAAGTTGTTTCAGTACAATGTTAGAGGAGAGCTGCTGTCCTGGATTCGGTGCTTCTTAACAAATCGTGTGCAAAGTGTCGTATATGACGGGGTACAGTCCGGGTATGAAAAGTGTAACATCTGGAGTGCCTCAAGGCTCGGTTTTGGGTCCTCTCCTTTTTACAATATTTATGCTCGACCTCCCATCAGCACTTACGTCTCAAATTGCCATGTATGCCGATGACTCAACAATATACCGTCCAATATGTAACACTGAAGACGCAAATCTCATTCAACAGGACCTTAACACAATCTATATTTGGTGCAAAATTAACTTCATGGAACTTAACATTAGTAAATGCTCTCTACTTAGAATATCTAGATCCAAAAACAAATTCAATGTTCATATTCAATTAATAACACCATTGTTGCTCAAAATTCAAACATCAAACTTCTAGGACTAACCATTACAGACGATCTTAAGTGGAACTTACACTGTGACATTTACGTGATAAGTCGTCAAACTTACTGGCTTTATCAATAGAACTCTCAGTGGAAGTCGCAGTAGAGTTTTGAGAACTGCGTATTTAACTCTGGTGCGCCCCGTAATAACATATGGACTACCTGCTTGGCATCCGACATCAAAAGAAAATTTGGCGAAACTCGAGAGGGTACAAAATCGAGCCACATGGATGATTACTGGGGAAATGATAAGAGTGCAACCCTCCGGAGGCAGACATGTGGATTTCCTTCCATTGAGCAATATGCCAATCAGGTAGACCTTATGTTTATAAAAAAGTGCTTCACACGTAACATAGATGTTGACCCCTTAAAAAGACTGCAGCTCAGCTACAGAAGAGTAGACAGTCGTGGTGTGAACTTAGTCCCACCCTTTGCTAGGACTAATTCATATCAGGCTGGGTATTGGTATCGTGTTGCTGCGAAGTGGAATTCTGTGGATAAGTCCATCAAGTGGCGCCCCTCTGGCTAAGTATGCACTTTCACATTAAGGGATTGAATAACTAATGACATTTGTATTGACAAACACTGCTATTCCTTGGTACATGAATTCGGTATATTATTATGTTTTGTTTTCTGGTTCATAAAAAAAAACTCACCCACGTTTCTATTTCTTCTACTCTACTATACTCTGTACTATCGTCTATTATCACCCTCATTTAAGTTAGTATTATATTTTTAATTAGTTTAAAACGCAGGTCTAGCACTATGCGTCATGGAGCTCTTAGCTCTCTCTAACCTGCTTAATAATGGCCTAGTAATATTTGCATATAGATGTAGATCTACCTGTGTCCTAACTCTAGCGTAAGTCTGTATCTATATGAATTATTGTACCTAAGAAATTGTTAAATAAATAATAATAATAATAATAAGCAATGGTAAAGTATAGGGAACAGGTCGTATGGTTTAGTCTTAGTCACAGTCGTAAGAAAGATACCACAAAGACTAAACCACAAATTCTTACGACGAGCGAATCAGAGCTTGAAACGTCACTTACAACACACCAATGAGTCAGTGGCGGCTTTTGACTCCAATATCAGGTGTGCAATTTCCATAAGGTAGGTTGCGTGGGATAGCTAGGGTCTGGGGCGAAGCCCCAGCCGGCGGAGGCAAATTCGGCGAAGGCGGATTTTTTTGGGGGGTCTGTTAATTTTAATGACCTAAAACGAGTTCTAAGGTGAAGTTGTATTCTAAATAACGGTGAAATATGCAGCTAAAACAGCCTAATTTTATTAATGCACAGGTAAGTTCTCACTTTACTTTAACCGGATGTGGATTCGTGTCATTTCGAGAGCAAAATAAAAGTTGTTTTTTGTAGTTTTGTACGACTTTATATATTTAATAACTAGATACATACTGTTACTACACATTGTATTTACCGGTATGTTGAGTTACAGACGAAGATTCTGATTGCCATCTACCATTGTTTAGAAGTAATCGATAGATAACTTTGTCAATATCAACTGTGTAGAGACGTTTTTTTTACATTCATTGACAGCAGTGCTTCTAGACGATCCTGGCACATTGTGGTTCTTAATTTACTCTTGACCAGATTTAATTTTGAAAATGTTCTTTCTACCCCTGCCGAAGTTACGGGTAGTAAGAAACACGCGTAGAACATCCATGAGTGCGTTGTACTGGCAGTCAAGTGATTTACATTTTCTATTAGTTGGGTGATTGTTGGTTTGATCATTTTCTCTTTGAATTTGCGGTCCCTTTTCATTAAATCAAGATCACTCTTCAAATCGAAATAGTTCACATTGCAGAACTCTGCTATTGATTCAACTTCTTTTCGTGATGTGAGTAGAACAGTCGCGAAATTCGACAGAACTTTTTCTATTTCTTGAGCAAAACGAGTGTTCAATCCTGAAAGGCTGTGATCGATAATTTCTACAAAAGATACTCGTTTTTCTGAAAGAAGATCGTTATGACAATGCTCGGTGGCGGGATTTTAATGTCTATTTCCCGCTTACTGCCTAATTTTGGGTTTGTACGGATTCTTTTTTAAATTCCTGATTGATCAGGTGTGCAACTGTCACACCTTGCACACCGTAAAAGCCGCCACTGAATGAGATGATACCTTCTCGAGTCAGTTGCGCTACTATGTTGAGAGTCAATTGAGAGACTATACTTCCGGTTCCCGTTTCTATCAAGGTTTTACGTGGATGACGTCACATCAAAATGCCAAAGAGCTTTGACAATAAATGACGCATCTTTACGCGAAGTGCTTTGTTAAAACCATTGCTTGTGTCTACTACTACGACTAGGACTATGACTATGACTTTATGTGAACTGGGCATTACAGTATTTGTTATCGCTCACTCGTTGATTGCGTCAGGGCCTACATGGTTGGCTTGGTCGCTTTGGTTTTATGTCCGTCACTGAAAATCAGTTTTATGACTGAGTGGGTAGACTCTAAATTTCATTTCATTTCATTTCATTTTATTAGTCTCTTTAAAATTCTTTTGGTATACATAGTATATTAGAACATTCGAGTTGTCATATTATATATTATACAGCAGTTAAACAGGGTGTAGGGTTAATTATTTGTTGGACACTTAGGCCCAACTCGTTAAATAGTTAATAGGTTACATAAAACAAAACATATATAGCCTATCACATGTCCAGATATATAAATACAATATGCACATTGCATGACGAAAATATAAAAACATAGTTTAAGATAGACAGAATATCAAATAACATTAAGGTGCGGTAGAAAATCAATTGAGTATGTACAATACATCAGTCAACTAAACAGTAGAATTCAGCAGGATGTATATTCTTGCACTGTATAGTAACATTTATCCAGAAGAAATTCTTTAAGTTTACTTTTAAACCAGTCTACGTCTCTTATTTCCTTTAATCCCTCAGGCAAGCAATTGTACAGTTTTATTCCCTCACAAGCAAGACCTTTTCTGGCGCATTGTCAAGTTACATTGTTGTATCCGTAATTGGTTTTTTGTTTCTTTTATTAAGGTGGTGAGCATCCGAGTTCTTTTTTAAATTGTTCTAAATTACAGTGTACAAAAGTAATGACTTCATAAATGTGTGTGCAAGGCATAGGGAGAATTTTTAATTTCTTAAATGAAGGTTTACAGCTATCTCTGAAACCAGCCTGGCCACTATACGCACTGCCTTTTTTGTAGCAAGAATACTTTATGTTTTATCTGTAGAATTTCCCAATATTGCTATTCCATATGACATAATGGAATGGAAATAAGAGAAGTATACAGATTTGCTAGTTTTTTCATCCAAGAGAGTGCCCAATTTCCTTAGAAGAAAGCAAGCCGAACTAAGCCTAGGAACTATTTTTGCAATATGAGCTTTCCAGTTCATGTTCTCGTCCAAGGTAAACCCAGAAATTCAGCTGTACAAGTAGGAGTTAGTAAATCTGCCCTTTTCTGGTCAGCAATGCTAAGAGTCCCTTTACTAAATATTTCCAAACTCAATGGCTTAGATAGGGCTACATATATACGAATTTAATTATTTTATTTTATTAAGCTGATTACTAGGCAAAACTTTGAAGGTGCCCTACCTAGGCCTACACTTTGTTGTTCGACTGCGTTGAGAAATAGATTCTTCATTAGCATTTTTTTGGTAATATTAAATAGCCTATTATAATAGGCCTAACATCGGATTTGTGGGTGGGGAAAAACCACAGTGCCTATATGTAGTACTGAGGGGAAAAGAATATATTTGATTTTTAGTGTTGGTTTTCCCTTTGGCTTTAAGTTGATTGGCTTCTTGTTTAGCTGAAACCACGGTGCTGCGACATAATATGCGGCACAAACACTGTGGCTTATCCAGAGTCTCTAGGGAAAACCAATGAAAACCATAATAAATTAAATATCCCGCGCTTAACGCCTTCTAAAGGATTGGTGAGCAACAAATGGAGCACGTCACCCAGATGGATGTCGGACTGCGCGGTCTGCGAATTCACACTTCCGGCCGAGCAACATAACCTCTCTCTGACAAATGGAAATGTCTAATGTCTATCATCTTTGGGACCAAATCATTAAGAAATTGAATTTGGAAATGGATATTGGATAGGCCTTGGCCCGCTTCCAAGAATCTATTTTTCGAGATGTAATTGGGTAATGTACCGATACTAGCCAAGTTAAATTCGTTATGTAGGCCGAGGTAGGCCTAGAGCCTAGGCCTAGGCCTATGCTGTATTGAAATAGGCCTAGGTCTTAGGCCTAAATGCCTCAATTTCCTAACGTACGTAGCCCCTATAGCTTAGGCCCTACGTCCCGAAAGCTGGGATTTCTGAAACCAAAATGTGACTTGACGCCTCTCTAGGCCCTAGGGGTAGGGCTAGGCTTCGGTCCCTGGGGTAGGCCTACTCCTTCGGTTGGGGGGGTCCAAATGCTTTTTGCGATGTTTTGCGTGAAGCGCGTCGGTGTTAAATGAAATATATTATCAAGTAAGCCTAGGCCATATTGTAAAATATACGCGCTTCGCCCCCCCCAAACCTACGATTCCCGGCACTTCTTCGGTTGGTATCCCCCTACTTTTTAACGGGGGATACCAACCGAAGAAGTAGGCCTACCCGATTCCCTACAAAACATTGCAAAAAGCATTTGGACCCCCCAACCGAAGGAGTTCCGTTTCTGGTGCTGGACTTTGGGTTCGGCTAGGGGGGTCCAACTCCAACTTTTATACACTGTAACGGATAGGATTTCGGGTGCGCTCTTATCAAAAATATCCTAGAACTAGCACGGCAGGTAACTAGACCTTGGAAAGGTCGACTAACCTAACGTAGGCCCTAAGTAGTTTTGTAACGGAAAGGATTTCGGGTGTGTATGTTTTCATTGAAAAAAAAACAAGTGTTGAAAAGTTGGACCCCCCCAACCGAAGAAGTTCCGGACTTTGTTCCGAGTAGGCCTATGCCTAGGCCCTACAACCGATGTGCCAAACCACGTAGGCTAGGCTTATGTTTGTTGTATTCTCCTGTTCTCGTCCCAAGTTTTCCCCTTGCTTATCACTCTCCTTGCCGCCCTTCTTTGTACCGCCTCTAATCCCATTATTTCTTCTTTTCTGTACGGGTCCCATATTGACCCTGCGTATTCCATTGTTGGCCTTACAAGCGTTTTATACGCTTCATCCTTAAGATCCCTACTAGCCCCCTTTAGTGTTCTCATCATGAAGTTGAGTACGTACCCTAAATCCTCTTTTAGTTACGTCTTTCACGTGATCTTCCCATTTTAATTTACTATTTAGCCACACCCCCAGGTACATAATAACTTCTACTCTCTCTAGGTCCTTTCCCATCAAGGAGTATCTTTCCCCATTCACTGTTCCTACTCTTTTCCTTGTGAACCTAATTCACTTACATTTCCCTGTATTTAGGCTCATTGCATTCCTTTCCCAGTAATTCTATGTCCTCCCTAAGTTTACCTATGTCTTGATCGCTTTGAATGACCCGGTAGATAACGCAGTCATCTGCGAATAATCTCACTATTGCTCCCATGTCCTCAGCTAAGTCATTTATATATATTGTAAATAGGAGAGGACCCAACACACTTCCCTGTGGTCCCCCTGACGTCACCTCTATCTCATCCGACAGTTCCCCTCCTACCTTAACTCTCTGACTTCTATCCTTGAGGAATTCAGTTATCCACCTTGCAAATGTAGGCTAACCCATTGGTCCCCTATAACCCCTTCCACCTTTTCTATTAATTTCTTGTGTGGCACTTTATCAAAGGTTTTTTCAAAATCTATGAACACCGCCTCCACCACTCCCCCTTTATCCAGTGTGTTCCCTATTTCATTAACCAATCCTAATAATTGCGTTTTGCATGAGTGCCCCTTCCTAAATCCATGTTGACTATCAGTAAGCCAGTTTTTATCTCTTATCACCTCTTTCATGTCCCCCCCCCCCCACTCGCCCACTAGCCTCTCCATTATCTTGAGCCCACTGATGTCGGGGATATTGGGTTGTACCGGTAGTTCCCCAGTTTCCCCTTTTTGCCTCCTTTATGTATTGATATAATAATGGCATCCCTCCAGCTATCCGGCACTACTCTCTCTTTTAGTGATCTGTATCACCTTGGTCATGTATAGTGATGTCTCCCTTATCGCCAATTTTAAGAAGTCCCCTGTCCGTCCATCTGCCCTGGTGCCTTCCCCTTTTACGCTTCTCTATTATTTTGGTTACCTTGTCCAAGCTTACCTCAAATTCCCTTTCACCTATCTCTACTCTTTCATTAAGTACTATCAATTTTCTCCTTGACTTGATATACCTTAAAATAATACGCATTTAGGGCATTGGCTTTTGTTTTATCATATTAAGATTTCCCCATCTGCCCCTTTCAGGGAAGAGCTAACAACCCCTTTTCCCCCTTTCTTTCGCCTGATGTACTTGTAGGCCTACATTCTATTCCAACTCCCTTGTTTGTCCCCTTCGTCCAGCATTCCCTTCATATAATCCTCCCATTTCTTATTTTTCAACGTGTTTACCTAGTTGTCTTTCTATTATCTTGTTACCTTGTACCTATCCTTGTCCTCTCTATTCCCTGTCTCCCTTTATCTGTTGTACGTTTTTCTCCCCTTCCTCTTCATTGATCTTATTTCTCTGTTATAGTACGGTGGGTCGCTGTTCAGTTTAATTTCCCTATGTGGTACCCATCTGTTTCTTGCATCCTTACAGATCTCAACTAGTTATCCCATAATTGCCCTGTAGGCCTACCCTTTGTTCGATCCATTCTTCAGATTTTGTACCCAAATATTCTCTTATACTCTCCTGATCTGCCCTGTTATATCTCCACAAGATTTTTGTCTCTTTACTCTCGGTAGGTAGGCCCTAGGTAGGTAGGCCTAGCCCCTTAGGCCTCCGCCTAGATCATTGTCCCATTATCTTCTCTGTAGTAGGCCTATGCATACATGTCTGTGCCTAGACCACTGGTCTGGACTTAGGCCCTACATCAATTTGTTTTAATTTTGAGTCCTCCTAATCATGTGAATTATTGGCATTGTTGCTCCCTACAGCCATAGATAAGGATGTTTTTCAATACCGGTAGGCCTACTAATCAAATGGAGTTACTTTGCCTACTATTTCATGTTTTTTATTAATGGTATACACATTTCTTATTTTAAAGCATTTTTCTTCACATACATTATAGATAGTCAAGATAGATATATGTAATACATACAATTAAGGTGATTTAAGATTTTACTCTAAAGTACTTTCCATTTTTTTTAAGTTAAAGAGTAGGCAATGTTACCCAGATTGGGGTGACTTTGCCTACAGTAGAAAATACCACTATAATTCCCTTTAATATTATAAGAGTTGTGTAGGCAAAGTTACCCCTCCATTGTGGTAACTTTGCCTTTTGATGAAATTATGCAACTCAAACTTTAAGCTGCCCAAGACCATTTATAGCTATTTTCCACTTAAGTCTTTTCCTTCAAAGACTTCATCATGACTTGTTTGTTTTTCGAGATTTCTATCACACGGCCTTGTGCATCCCTGTATCATAGAATGCAGCATAGTAATTATTTGCAGTAAAAATTATTTAAAAGTAAAAAATATTTAAAAGTAAAAAATCTCAAATTTAGTGATTTTTAAGGTTAGGCAAAGTTATCTCTAAGTGATATTCAAACCATGGGGAAACATGGCCTAGCCCCAAAACTGCCTCAATTTAAAAAAAATCATGCTAAAGTTAGAAATTTAGCCTACTCTTAACACACATTTAGCCTAATATAGCTGCAAAAAAATAAAACAAATTCATACCTTGACTTTTGAAGCAACTTTCCGGCAGAAGTTATCAATTTGACCAAAATACTTCAAGAAGAGCTTAAATGTCAAGGGTCCATAGAAATTGCGCCAAAACCAGTGGCGACCGTCTTAAATTCAGAAAACATTGTCATAGTGCACCAACTTCATAAAAAATAGTAGTTCCAATATTTTGAATAAAATCACAGCCTTGTATGACGGGATATTCAAAAATATAAGTATAACAGGCAAAGTCACCCCTGTAGGCAAAGTAACCCTATTTGACGGGGTACTGTTCTTTTTGATTAGGGCCTATAATAGTAAAAAAGCATGCAAATTGTTGTGTTTTTCTAGAAGTGAAACTATGCCAGGTGGTAATGAGTTGTTGTGCCCGGCAGAAATATAACATCACACTCCTTGCTTTCAACAGTAGGCTGCGTAGGATAGGCCCTACCGTAATTAACAGACTACAAGCCTACAATGTATAATTATTAAATTAATTATCATCATCATCCATTGCCGTTTCCCACTAGGTTTACTGGCAGGGTCAGCTTTTGTGTTGCAACCAAATAAATAGAGCTCTCTCCTTTTAAGTCTCCTGATATGGTTTCCTTCCTTCCACCTTTTCCTTAGCTTTCCCCCATCATCTTCTTTATCCTTCTTATTCCTTCTTTCATACATTTTCTTGTGCATCCTATCTTCCACCATTTGTTGCATATGTCCATCTTAACTCTGTGTCCTGTCCTGTCACTTAACTGCTCTACACCCAGCAATCTGTACCTAATTAAAACCTGACTCTAATTGTAAATAAAACATTATGTTTGTTGAACAGATGGCAATGCTGTTGATGTCGCCCACATGATCTCCTCAGCGACCTGAAGCACCGACCTAGAGTAGCTGATTTCTACTGCCCTTCATCTGCCTGAAGAATACCAGCCATTCAAAACACACAAGGATTAGACCTAACTTAAGGTAGGCCTAACTTGATACTTGGGACTTTGGTACCTACTGTGGGCAAAGTTGGCCGGTAGTGTTGTACCGGTATGCATGATGTGTCCTAGTAATCATTGGTCCTAGTTTAATACTAATCAAACTCGGGCCTACAGCAATTTGGTATTAATAGGCCTGTGACATATTTGCATTACAGGCTTAAATTCTTGTAGTGTAGGCTAGGTTGTATTGTGATCATTAGGCTAGGCAGACTTCACACAATAACACTCTTCAGCGGGATGGGAAAGGTTAAACGTTTAGTGGTCGGGTAGAGGTTTAACCGTTAAACATTTAACAGTTTAATTGGATGAGCGTAGCGAGCGAAGCGAAAACTTCAATTTCACAAAAAGTTTAGCTCCAATGTTTTTTTTTTCTTTTTTTTCTGTCTGTTTGTTCGCACGATTCCGGGAAAACGGCATATGCGATCTTGATGAAATTTTGAGGCGACCTTCGAAATCTCTGAACTTAGAAGTGCTACGTTTTTGGGTACAATCAAAGAAATATTTCTCATGAATATCGTACTTTTACGATTTTTTCGATTTTTAGTGCGATATTTTCGTGACATTTGGGCCGATTCTGACCAAACGGATGGGGCTAGAACATTCATATTTCACATGGACATTAAGGTAATAGTGGTGTATTGCTTTTTGAAAGAAAAAGTTGAAAACATTATCTAGAAACCATATTTTTAAATCAAAATTCAAATTAAAATAAAGGTTTTAGATTAAGTTTTTGAGGTATTTAATAACAATTAACAAGTAACAATAGAAACTTGACAACAATCACCTACAATGCGTTCAGAAAGCACTTTTTATTTATTTATTTTATTTATTTATTTATTTATGAGACACCAAAATAAGTGGGGCAAATATAAGACAGATTAATATATACCTATTTCAATTGTTACACTAAGCATCTCACATTGCACTTAAAACATAGCTTAATGTTTAATATCTAAAGGTAAATAAATCAAGGAAATATTCAGTTGCATACTTTTGGTTATAAAAAATTAAAACCAAAGCGATGCAATTTCCCCCCAAAAATCTTTTGTTTTGAGGTTCAGAACTTTCGCTAAAATATCCACATTTGAAGTCCGATTACACTGATCTTTACATTTCTAGAAAGGTGAAATTCTATATTTTGTAATGCAACAAAATAAATGCATCCCAAGCTGATAGATAATGCATAATTTCTGCTCAAAGTCAGGGGGCAATAATGAGACACCATTTGGGGCAAATGTGAGACAGTTGGCAATGACAGTTGGTAGGCACGGCTTTTCTTATTCTTTGCATTTTTAATACTGACAAAACACTACCCGTTAGTGATCCACCAGAAAAAAAGCTTTGTTGAATCCTCTGTGGATGAGTCGGGGCCATAGTACGTCAAGGGCGGCGCCTATTTCAGGACGGCAAAAATCATTTGAAGAATTGCTTCTTTAAAAAAATTAAGCAAAACTGAGGCAAAACAAACAAAGCAGATTGACTGAGGGGCTAAAGTAATTAACAAAAAGTGGGTCGACCAAAAAAGCAAGGCCTACCATCAAAGGAGGAACCTGGAACGATGAGAAGAAAAAACATAGCTCAAGGCCTAGGCCTATTGAATCAAAATGATTCAGATTCCGATGAGGAATGGGTGCAGGCCAGTGGCGACACGGGTGATGAATTTGATGATGAAATGGAAGATATTGAAGATACAAATCATGATGAGCCCAAGCAAAATTTGCCTGCACACAAGGAAACAATGATCAATGAAGGAGACTATGTGCTTGTGGCTTTTCCAGGCAAAAGACCCAAAGTATTTTTTCAGTTTGCTTGCATTGTACAGTCAATTGAAGATGATGATGATTTATTTACTGTTCCATACAAAGTACAAACTATACAATAATGTATTCATTTAATTATCTGTGTAAAAACCTATTTACAACTATTGAGGATGACATTAGCCCAATTAACTTTAGTCAAATGGTTCAAGCAGAGATTGTAACTTCTGGCGATCGTTTCAAGTACAAGTTTCCAGGTCCTGTTGACATTGGAGTAAAGTACCCTTCTTAGACTTATGTGCGCGATCACATTCGGAAAATCGTAAGAAATAGTCCTATTGATCATATATTTTTTTCCCCTTCTGTTCCTATTAAAATAAAATACATTTTCAACAAATTTTTGCAAGTATTCTGATATTTTTATGAATATGTTTCATGACTTTACCTACGTACTCTATGAAAAATAGGCCTACCTTTTTCTCGTCGTTAAAATATATCGAACTTGTCATGTTTGTATATTCTAAACTAATCAAGCAATTCAAATAATTTTTTTTGCATTGTGTAGAAAATGCCCCTCACTGTCTTAATTTTACCCCGCCACAATCCTCTTCCACATCCTCTAAGAGCTAGCCACCTGTCTCAGTTTTGCCCAGGGGTGTCTCATATTTGCCCCCAAGGTGTGGGTAAAAATGAGACACAGTTTTTATTTTTTAAATACATAGGCCTAATAATCTATAAGCTTGATATATTGTTGCCATATATATATTGTTTTGATATTGCATATCACCTTGAAACACACTTTCAGCACATATTTATTGTTTTTGAATATCTCTTCAACTTTTTGTTTTAGGTGGCAAAGTTTGAAAAAGTGTCTCATTTTTACCCTAACTCACCCTACTTTAATGTCCATGTGAAATATGAACGTTGTAGCCTCACCCGTTTGGTCAGAATCGGCCCAAATGTCACGAAAATATCGCACTAAAAATCGAAAAAAATCGCAAAAGTACGATATTCATGAGAAATATTTCTTCGATTGTACCCAAAAACGTAGCAAGTCTAAGTTCAGAGATTTCGAAGGCCCCCTAAAATTTTCATCCAGATCGCATATGCCGTTTGCCCGGTAGAGAGCGAACAAACAGACAGAAAAACAAACAAAAAGACAAAAAAAAACACCCGAGCTAAATTTGTTTGGGGGTCGGTGAAATTGAAGTCTTTGCTCCACTCATCCAATTAAATAATAATAATAATAATAATAATAATAATAATAATAATAATAATAATAATAATAATAAAAATAAACTAGGCGTATCATCATTCTGCTAGGGATGGGAAAAAGCGTTTTATTTCCTAAACGTTTAACCCCTTGAAATTTTCGCGTTCAAACGTTTTAAGCCCCATTTTCTAAAAAAAAAAATAGGTGGGCGGAGGCTTAGGTTTTACAACAAAAATCGTAATTTTGTACTTATGACCTGCCGACGAGTAATTAACAACGGTTTTACTCTCACACTCGCATTTAATGACCCGGTACTTCCACCATGTGTAACAGACAAGATGCCTTAATACAGCCTGGGACCCGGCACCTCCACCAAAATTATGCACTTTTTGAAAATTTTCGCCCTTATTTGTTAGCCGTTGTTTGTGTAGGCTCCGGAAGTGATAAAATAACATTTTTTTACTACCCCTCGATCACGTTTACACGTTTATATAAAACTAAACGTTTAAACTCTAAATGCGCGTTTACGTTTAAACTTTAAACAACCCATCCCTACATTCTGCACAATGTTTACTTGCTGCTAACTGACAAGTGACACTCAAGACAGGCAGGCCGGTTGACAGTGGCGGCGCCAGAAAAAAGTCAATGGGGGAAGGGCAGAGCAGGGGCTAGGTAATAAATTGAGGGGGCAAGAGATGTAAGACTAAAAATTTAACATTGCACCCACCCCACTCCCTTTTGTAGCCTGTAGGCTGAAAATGGGAACTTCACTGGTCTCAACCAAAATGTAAACCTACTAATACAGAATTGGCCAAGCAACGAAGGATTTTTTTCTGTAAAAATTACGGGCAAGGTGAATTTTTGCACAAACCTTCCAGGTAGTGTCCTTAATAAAGGGAAAAAAGTTCCCTAAAATTGGGCTGGAGCGTTGGCCCATCTTGGAAAATGTCAGCACAAAAGTGGTTGTTTTAGTAATATTTTCAAAATGACGGAAAATAGACGAAAAGTTTCAATTCAAGTATTCAACGGCAAAAATATTCCTCTTAGACCTATAATTTGCTACAAAAATGGTGTCTACCATATTTTCGGTACTACAGAATAGCGGTTACGTCACAAAATCATTTTTTATTAGACGAGTGAGCACAGCGAATGTAATCTAGTCAAACGGGCCTTCGTCGTGATTAATTTGTCTGTAAAATGTCTGTTCGGTCCCGTACGGCCAAACGACCAAACAGATTGAGCTGAAATTTTAATCAGACATCCATGACTAGGTAACTGAGAACAACTAACAAAATGAGCAAAATCCGTTGCGATTTAAACTCACAAGAAATAAAAATGTTTAAATTTGCCATGCATGCATAGGCCTAGAAGGCCACAGGCATAGTTACTAGGAAAACGCTTAAGTCACGCCGCGTTGATGGATGAGCTTTTTTGTAAGTTTTTAGTTTGCGTAGGACCACTTTTCCTTTGCAAGTGCAACCTGGACTCGGACCAAATACCACGAAAATATTGCATTAAAAATCGAAAAAAATCATAAAAGTACGATATTCATGAGAAATATTTCTTCAATTGCAAGTCTAAGTTTAGAGATTTCGAAGGTCCCCTCCAATTTTCATCAAGATCACATATGCCCAATAAATAGAGATGTGCAAAAATGTTTTTTTATAGTTGGAAAATTTGCGTCTTGAAAATGAGAGTTCACGATTTTTCGTTATTTACCTACCAAAAAACAATTTGGTAATGCACAACTTTAAAAAAAAAACTCCTAGTTATAAATTATTAATTTAATACATACTTTATTAGTATCACAAATTCCAAGACAATTTATAATTAATTTAAAAGAAAAACAAGCACATGAGAGTGAGAATCAGTTTTCATTTTATGCTCAATTTCAGCCTTCAGTTTTCAAAGTTTCTGACAGTTTTTACCACCGATTTATTTCGTTTACCCGGCACCTCCACCAAACTTTTTTGAGTAATGTCAAATTTTTATATGAAGTAGGCCTATTTTGAGCTTACTCCCTTACAAACAATTATTACGATCTCACAATCTTGTTTTATGACCCGGCAACTCCACCACATGTACCAGCCAGGATTAATTTAATTTCGAGTACCTACCCGGCACCTCCACCAAAACTTTGAAAATAAACTTTTTTGAAATTTCGTGACCTAATTCGCATTTAAAGACATAATTGCTAGTTTTGCCATTAGTTCTCGGTAGGCCTATCAACTAAAATTTCGCAAAAATTCGCGAATTAGAAATTGGCACCATTCAATCACAATTCAGGTGGTTCATGTGCAAACTGAATTTAAAGGGATAATTGCAACTTTGAAAAAAATCGCGAATTTCGTTCTCACAATTTTTGCACATCTCTAGTTATAAATAAGAAAAACAATTATGATTTCGGTGACGGATAAAAAATCACCAAGTCGGTGGTCATCACCACGTGTTTTTGTTGTCTTAAATGTGTACAGTGTACACTAAAGAGTAGGCCTATATTATTAACTAATGTTGGCTATGATTCATAAGAAACAGTGCAATACAATAATTCTTAAGGTAATACGCAGTATATAATTGAAATCGTAAACTATCAGTCAACCCTTGAAAATCCCACTCGCATGCTCGCATTTTGCGAGTGACAATTTGGCTCTTGCGAGTAACTTTTATGGACGTGCTTCAAAATATCGTTTTTGCGAGAATTTGAATCGAGCGCCGATTCATGCCGCCGACTTGTGGCAGTGTGCTGAGTATGCCCCCCCACCCCCTCCTGCCTAACCACTTGTGCGATCTTCCAGAGATTATACCGCGTAAATAATTACCACAACATCACTTATGTTTTCAATCTGCTAGAAGTCAAAACTTAAAAGCTATCACCCATGGTGATAATCTTTCCTTATCTTGTTTACTCTCGTTCGGGCTCCAGTCCCCCCCTTCCCGCGCCCCGAGCCAACGCATCGTGAGTCGTGACCTTGACTTGACTGTGACAAGTTATAGAGCAGATGCAACCGAACAGTGAGTGTTTATCTTAACGGCCCGCTGCTGTTCCTCTTCGTGATTATGAAATACTACTTACTTCATCGGCACGTCATTGTTTATAGAACAGCATTACGTCTGAGATATTACGATAATTGATGAGCGCGTTTCTTCACAGTTCATTAGACACCCCAAAACGATTTTTTTTGTTTTACTACCCGGGCAACCCGTGGGTAATGTGGACGGGTACCTGGGTCGTAAAAAAGTCGGGTTTCGTCATACCTAGTAAACAGCCAGACACATTATTGTAAGACGCGAACGCGAACAAAAGTCATTGAGCAACTTGTTGATGCGGCGCATATGATTTGTACCATCAGTGTTCTTATCTTATCTGCAAGTGGTTTACGAGTTTTCACGGTATAAATACTGAAGTTTTTCAGTACTGAATTAAGCCCGCTATGTTATCCTAAAACGCACCAAACGCTCTTTAATAAAACCTGACCTCAAAATTTTTCGCCTGCGGCGCTATTGTTGGGGGGCTCCGCCCCCCAAACCCCCCTTGCCTTTCCACCGAAAGTACCTTCCCGCTGGGAGCGATACTAAAAGACAGGTGCGAGTTGATTTGTTACACAATTTTCAAGGGTTGCTATCAGTAGGCCTATCCTACTTTATTCTAATGTGAATGACAAAGAGATAGGGTGCCAACAGCTTACCCTTAATGGAGTAGGCGCGCCGCGAAAGATAACATATAGCCTAAACTCTCTACACTCACTGAGGAAGGTCACGTGGACCGAAATCGTTTTGACTATGTAGGCCTAGTTTATTTGTTTATTTGTGTTCATATGTTATCTTTCACGGCGCGCCTACTCCATTTAAGGTAAGCTGTTGGCACCCTATCTCTTTATTTCATTCACATGATCCAGCCTTTTGGCATTCCTTTCAAACACATACTCCAAACTATAAGTATTAAGTAGGCCTACCTACTGTATTGTGCCGAATATAGGCCGAACCTGAATATAAGCCAACCCCTTACAAGCATGCAAATATTTGCTGGTAAGTCCCCAGAGACTTAAAAATAATGAAAAAATAGTAGGCTTATATTCAGGACAATACGGTACTAGGAAGTCTAGATAGGCGTAGCCTACGTTTCAGTAGGAGTGTTAACGCATTTAGCTAATCTATTTTTATGTTTCTTTTGTTACAGAATGAAGAAGTCCTTTTTGCGTGTGCTAAGTTATTAATATGGCCCTGGTTAATAAAAATAGACAATCAACAGACTTTTCACCTAGGCCTATGCCAGCTAAATTTCTTAATTTTTTTTACCATAAATTAATCCTACAGTCTTTATTTTAAAATAAGAAATTCAATCGAATTGTTTTCATTTAGTTTATAAAACAAGTTGAACATGTTTATATTGAAATTTTAAAATCAATTTGTTCTAGGGAGCAATTAATATCCGTAAATAACTAATAAGTAATAATATACCAAGGCCAAGAGTAGGTTGTGATTTATTCACTTTAACTATGTTTATTATAATGACACTAAATGAACATTCAAAACAATCAAAAGTAGAAACATATTTCCTCAAGATACATAGAAGAAAAACAATAATTTTCTGATTTCTACAAGGAGAATTCATAGGTTTCACTTGGGTTTCGTTGTTGTGTAGTTTTGTCTTTGCTATCTTGTTTACACCTCCTAGCTCAGGACTGGTTGGTCATCGTTGTTATCAGCTCAGCCACGATCTTCACTTCTTTGGTTGTCGCCAGAGCTCGGCGAGAGACTTGGATTGAACGTGGTGAGTGGGCTGGGTTCTGAGTTGTTTTCACTCATTCTCCTCTGTCAGGCAGCCTAGATAATAGATTATAGAGCAGTGGCAGAACTTTGTTTCATGGGCCCGCCCGCAAAATTTCTATGGGGGCCCCCCTAACAGATACACACATACATAGGCTCAGTGTAGAATTCAGGCTTTTCATCCCGGGGGTATTATGGGAACCAACAATGCAAAAATTTTGAAAATCAGGTTTTTAAAGTGCGTTTGGTGCGGTTTTTTTTTTAAGGTTTGGGTTGAATGCAATACCAAAATTTTGTAGTTTTGTGTGTTTTGTTGTGGACGCTAAAAGTTCGTAAATATCCGCTAGATTTCACCTTCAAACAATCAAACCGCCAGATTCACAAAACGGTCATTTTTGCAACGAAAACAAATACAATATTTTCCAAACAGGGTGAAATACTGTTTTTTTGACTAAGTTTTTATTTTAACGGGGCCCCCTAAACTAGAGGGCGGGCCGCCCACAGTTGCGGGCGCCTAGTTCTGCCACTGTTATAGAGATGCCCATAGTTATAAAGATTGATTATTGATGTTACAATTACAACTAAAATCATAAATCATCTTTTATTTATTTATATGAAATTTGTAGTATCCTAGATCTGTAGAGGAACAGTATTCCACAAAGTAACCGGAACGGCAGGGTAGTACCTAACCATAATTTTGATAGTTAGATGTTCTAACACGGGGAGGGTTCAAAACAAGGCCAGTATTTTGGTGGCGTTCATTTCTGAATTGATATCCTATGAAATAGATCAAACTTTGTTAGAATTTATTTTATCTTAGTGTGTTCCATGTTTTAGGAGCGGGAGGAGCCCACGACCGTCAGCCGGCCTCACAAGGTCAGAAAACGCCGCTGCAGCTATCTTAAACATCGCCCCATTAACCCGCCAACGCTCGTGTCGTGTCAAGAGATGTGTGAGTCAGTTCGAGGAACAGTAGATTGAACCACTGATCCAATCCCTAGGGGTGAGCGAGGAGAGATTGTCCAGACTTGGGACGGGAACGAGAACTTTTTAACTTTGATTTTTTAAATTATTATTTCGTAGTAATGTGGAGTCGGTAAATTTACCACCGGTCAGATAAATATCCGTAAAATTACGGACCAAATTTACTGACTGGTAAAATCTTCAATTTTCCATCATTGTATATTCTATTAGAAAGTAGGCCTACACATCAACAAGGCGCATGACTGGAAACAGTTCTTCAAAGCATAATCAAGTCGACAACAAGCCTACAATCTTTCAGCAACAGCAGCATACAAATTACCAAGTTTATCGTAATTTACCCGTTTTAATTTTGCGGTAAATCCTCATCCAATCCACATTTACTAGAGCCCAATATTTTTAATTCTGGAAATCAAACAACTTTATAGTAGATTATAAATTGAAACTAGTAGAACAGGTAAATTGATTGTTAAATTTAACAACTTTATAGTAGACTTCAATCAATTCAATCAGATGACCGCTCAACTTTTAACTTTCAGATACTGAACTCTTAGACTTTGGGAATTCAAATTTCTCATGTTTTGGCATCTAGGACATAGTCAATTGTTTTCTTGTTTGGGGTTTACATTTTTATCAAAGTGAATTTCTAATTTTGTTTCTAGGAATGGAACTAAATTGGGAATGAGAAATGATTCCAATTCTGTTCCGAATTTTTGTATCTCGTCTCGCACACCTCCACTGATCCACTGTCATTCCTATACTTTTAAGATGTTTCTCCCGCATGTTTGGTACGGTGCTCGATGGCTAACTCAGCAATATTGTTCAATCTATTTTCTTAATGTACCTTAAATAATCCAATTGCAGCTAACACTTTGATAAGTGTTTTGTGTTGATCTCCAAGGTAGTTCACAACACCTGTTGTCAGTCAGTGTTGATGATATAGTTGAGTTAGCGGTCTTAAAGTTCGTGCCTACATAGTACACTAGCTCACACCACAGTTCTTGTGAGCAGCTAGGGCATTCTCATGTCTTACATTGCTAAGTGTTGTCAAGCACTGAACATCAGTGACACAATGTCAATGTTCATTGTTCAACTGTAGCTTTCTTTGGTTGGTTATCGCTCACTCGTCTATTGCGTCGGGGCTTACAGGGTTGGCTTAGTCGCTTTGATTTACTGTCCCCCACTGAAAATCAGTTATATAACTGAGTGGGTGGACTCTAAATACAATTTATTTATTTATTTATTTATTTAATCAATCAAATCATGTTTTATGACAACCGTAGGAAAGCTATAGAGGCCCTGGTTTTCTTGGGGCTAAACGGCAGCAAACTAAATGTGTTTCGTCGCTTGCCGGCAATACTCTATTGAACTGTGGAGTGAACCCTGGTGTCACCTGGTAGTTGGTGTGGCATATGTCAGTTTGGTACACTTGATCATAGACTTTTCTCACCCTGTGTAAAACAACATGGAAACAAATAGGAATGAGACTGTGAGCTCAAGGTGTTAATGGTGGCATTAATCCCTGTAAAACAAGTTACACCTTAGCTTGTTTTTCAGAGCTTTGGATAATGTCAACTCTCGATAAGGACATACCTACTCGCATTTCACAGTTCACACCTGCTGTAACTCTGGGGCGGGAGAACTGCAATTTCTTAAACATTGTGTAATGAAATTGCTATGAATTAATAGTAGGCCTATTTACGAACTGGTTCCAAATTTTTCAAACCAAAGTCATTCCTAGTTTAAACTAAAAAGGACTAGGCCCCCCCCCCCCCAGTGTTCATTGTAATGAGGTTGAATGACAGGTTTTGTACTCACTGTTTCCATATTGTTTTTGCAAGGGAATCACAACCTCTTCTTCTCCCCTGTTACTGGATGGATTACACAATTATGGCAGTAGGTCTACAGCATTGAATAGATATAAAACTGGTTAGAGGTCACAAACCTGGGAACTCGATGAAAGTGATTCATCATCATTCATCAATCATCATCTGTTGCCTCTGCATTGCATTGGCCTCTACATTTTCTTCCCTGCCACCACATTCCAGTCCCCTCGCTGTTTCACGTCTTACCTCACACTGTCCTGCCATCGTTGTTGTGGTCTACCCCTTACTTCCTTACCTACCATCATTCTTCTTGGCCTTGCTCTGTCCATTGTTAGTATCCATTATTTTGTTCCATTAAATTCTTCACATCTACTTGATCTCGAATATCCTTATTCCGTATTCGATACCATCTGGTCTTACCTACAATGCTTCTCAATAGTAGTGAAATGAGAGCAGTTTGTTAACTTAAAAAAAAAAAAAAAAAAAAATGCTGTACAGTATTTTGTACTCCATCCAAAAACTTGATGCTTGATTGTATACCGTTTGCATGTCATGATTCCTATAATTGTTTACATAAACAGCTTTACCCATCGGGCCATCAGCATTTGCTATTACGTTGCATTCTAGCTCTTAGTAATATTTTATTGGTCAAACTTGAACTTCAGTAGGTACCTGCAATGCTGCAATGCAGACCTAAGTTTTGTATTTGTATGCACATGATTGTGCTGGTAAAGGCACGTTTACAACCAACTTAGGCCGCTAACTTAGCCTCTAACTTTAGGTGGCTGTTCACGATGACTTTTTCCGAGGTAAAGTTCACACTGTACATAAACCTTAACTTGCATTATAAAAAATTTTTGCCAGTATTTGAATTTAAATAACATTTATAACAATCAAATAACAATCTTTGTGTGCTCGACTGGTAGTTTAAATTAAACGAACAGCATTTTGTCAAACCAATTTTGTTGTTGTTTCTTTGGCATCCATCTTTGCAATATTTTATTCTCTAGGCGCTCTCTGATTGGTTTATTCTTAATGTTAAGTTAGCTGCTAAGTTTAAGTTTGGAGTTTGCAAACTTTTGGCTGCTGATAAGTGTAAGTTAAAGGCTAAGTTTTGGTCATGAACAGACATTTTGTTTTCCATAAGACAAACCTTTAAGTTAGCGGCTAAGTTAGCGACTAAGTTGGTTGTGAATGGGCCTTAATGCTTTATTTATACATGAAATACAGTGGGCTTAAATTTCCTTTTCAAATCAAAATGCTGTTTATGTAAGTTATTATTTCCCAGTAAATCAATGGAAGAATATTGTAAGTAATCAAGGTCAAATGCAAATCTTAATTAATTTTATTGTACCAACAGCAACAGGTAGTCCTACTACACACCGAACATACAAAGAAATTAATGTTAAGGTACGATGAGTCGATGAGTGACTAGGGTGACCATAATTCAAAGGAACAAACAACCAAAACAATAGTTGATCTGATATTGCATTGATGCCTTTGTAACGTCATAATATTAATACGGTCCCTTCATAAATGTGTATAGTAACAGTATCAAAATTTATGTTTTTTGTATTATAGAGGGGAGTTAGAGGGGAGATTACAAAACAGTTAAATTGGTTTCTCTGTAACTATTGTTTGGGAGAACTAGTATTTTCAAAGAATCAAGTAGGGTTACTTTTTATATTGGTCAGTGTCAGAGGGTCGACTAAAAAGTATTAACAACATGGATTTAAAATTAACATGTGTGTGTAGACTGTAGGCCTACCCTTCCGTAATGAGTTCAGGTAAAATTATTACACTAAAAACCTATAAACCCCCAACCCTTCAGGCTGGGATTTATGTTCTCTTTGCTTTCCAAACCTGTCAACCCTTCTCCAATATAAACAAATCAAATGCAATGAATATCAATACCGGTAGATACCTAGTAATATAGTAATCTTACGTTTTCCTGAGTTGCTGGGACAATTGCATTAGGGGCCTACTTATGAGGAGAACAGTCACCCTAGATAGGCCAATCACTAGAAATGTGTTGTTTTAGTTCAACATGTATGAAATCTAGTTTACTTAGGTGTCATGGATTAAGGTAACAACTTTAAATTAGCTGCAGTTATCAGGTGAAAAGTTTTGTTGCCCCCAGCCCTTCAGGCTGGGATTTGTGTTCTCGTTGCTTTCCCAACCTGTCAACCCTTCTAAAATCTTACTTAGGTATTTTAAAAAATACAGTAAGCGCCATACTTAAATAAATAAATAAGAATAAATAAACAACAATTTTTAATGATATGCATTTGACCTTGGTTGTATCAATGATCCCTACAGGTGATTGGCTTTCTTGTTAGTGTATCAAGTTTGTACCACTGGCATAATGGTACAACTAACAATAGAAATGTTCATTTTGATTACACCATTTGATTCTAAATAGGTACCATATTCAGTCACTTTGTCTTGCTGGGTAGGAAGCTAAATAGTATGTAGCCATATTTACAAATACTATGTAGTATTCAAGAGTGCGATATGTACTAGGTATATTTTTTATAGTATTAACTTTAAGGCTGTGTGAATATCAATCCTGTTCAAAACTACATTCACGACTATCGTCATAACTTACTTTTTTGCTGATTTGTGAATTAGAATTGTTGCAACATAAAAGAAGATGAAAATCGTACGACCCTTAGAAAGAAAAGGCTTATAAATCTGAGAGGGTGAGAAGACGGATTTTACCTTCTACTAGGTTTAATGTATGAAAACTGGAATAGAGAAGGCTCCTCAGTCGTAGATATTAGCGCTGGTGTACAGAATCAGTAGATATTCACTTAAAACACCATCCCCGTAGTTTATAACCCCATCTTGGGTAGGAGTATACAGGCCGAGATAGTCGTTAAGCAGTCGCGTGCGCTTGGCTGCGGGCGAACGACCGTCGCCCTAGACACTCTAAAGTAAAAACTGTCTATTCCACAAAAGTACAAAGTTTTACGTTTACTCTTTCCCGCAATTTTAATGTGAACAGACTTGTGACGTCATAACCCTGTAGACATTGTTGTTTTTTAATGAAGTTGACCACGGTCTTCGAGATCACGGAAATAAATTCATCTCTCGGTCGTTCACCAGCTCGTGTTAAAACATTAGTTCATTGTTGACATTTTCTTTATTAATGTTATCATAAAACCATTAATCATTATAAATGTATTCAAAATATGCAAATGTTATATCTTGATGTACAAATTATTGTTTATTAGCATTTTTTAATCGTACTAGAAACAAATTTCATTCCAAAAAAGGCTTCTATAAGTAAGATAATCAGCATTTTGTTTTTCAATGACCACATGGTGATTGGTTGTAGGGTTACTTATGAGTTATGATGTATTGCCCTGTTTTTCCCGACATTATTATGTGTAAAACTTTAAGCTCTCTTTTATGACTGAAAATATTTTATAAATAACAAAAATGTTATATTTATGTAATCAGAAACTGGCCCTGAATACAGTAGAATAATAAAAAAAAGTTACAAGTCTTCCCTATTGGAAGGACATAAAAACAAGTAGGGCCTACACAAATCCTATACCGAAAGTAGCACAACACTTAATACTAGTTAATACAGTGTGATTGATTGCTGATTGGCAATTGGCTAATTGTGACTAGGCCTATGCGTTAGCCAAACCTCAATCCTCAGGAAAATCTGTTTGGATAAGTTTAGAACACAGCTCTCTACCATAACTAAACAATGCGTCTGGGCCCTGATTATGTATATTTCATAACTTTTGCTTCTTCTTTCTTCAATCTGGTCAGGGAATGGCTAGCCACCTTCTTTATTGGAAACAAAGAGTTTATTGACATGGGATTGCCAGACCTGTCATGTTCTCTATAAAATAAATGTTTACATGGGGATTCTACCCATTCCATTACAGAACTAGAACTTGCTTTTAAAATAACGTCACCCAAACACTTCGAGTGGGGGGCGGAGATGGTTAGTTACACTTGGAACAATACCAGTTCAAGCCAGGTTGTTATGCTGGTCAGGGCATTCCGCATACTTTGTCCAAACCATATGACACCTAGGGGTCTGGGTCCGAGTCCTGCCTATGCCATAAATTTTTGTATGCAGTGTTAATAAATTTCTTTGTCCTCCATTCCAACCACTCCACACGCCACAGAAAGGCACACAGTCAAGCCCACTTTGATCACTTTTATACTTTAGTCAAAACCTTAAAATTATTTTGCTGGAACCAGAATTTTGTTAAGACATTTTCTTAAAAGTGGTCTTGTGTATAATAACTGAACCAATACCCTTGCTAAGCTACTATAGAATATATGACAAAAACCGGGAAACATAGGGAGTACATAGTTTTAGGTGTAAGAAAAAGCTTTCAGGTCTTGAGGTCGTACGATTTTTTTCAATGCAACGATTGTCTACTGTTAAAAATAAAATGTGTAAGCAAGAGATTATCACATTTTAAGATTTAAAAACTACCGTTTTATTGGTCATATATAGGCTATATGTTCTTGTTATATGACTCATATATCAAGAATGTCGGGCAACACCGTTAAGTGGTGACAGATCCCAGTGGGGTTTTGTTTCTACTGTTGGATACATGAAAAAGTAAAATATTGTAATCAGTTTTTCTCCCCCGTTAACTTGTGCGAGTCCCAAGTTTTAAGTTCAAGTCACGTCCGAGTTATAAAGTATCTAGACAAGTACAATTCTAGTCAGAGATTTTAACATCTTAACTTAACTAATCTTTGACTATATTTCCGTGATGCGGAAGGTCCAGGGTTCGAATCCCACTACATAGGCAGAATATTTTTAACTTCTGTTGTGGACAAGTCCATCAATTCTTGGCTTAGGAATGTTTAAACGGTGACTTTGAAACCTTCCTAGCAACAAGGAACATAATAAATTCTAAGGCTGTTCTGATTTAGCCTTGATGATTCTGGCACTGTCTGTGGGTGGAATCGTGTCCAGCTTCTTTCGTCAGTGTTTCCTATTTAAAATAGTTCTGGTCTTTAGTTGGTCATTGTTTGCTTGTCAATGGTGTCGGTGCCTACAGGGTTGGCTTGGTCTGCTGTACATTTAATGACTAGATACAATTTTTTAATTTTTTAAAAATTTAGGCTATTTAGGCTATTTAACCGTGTTTTTCTATTTTCCAAAATATGCTACCAAGTCAAAATATAGTGAATGACTTTAAAACCTGGCTCTTTTAGAAAATCAAAACTATTTTTTTCCCAATTTTTCTGATCTGATACACGGCCAATATCGCCATCTCAAAATAATTTCAAACTTTCATTTCAAACTAATTAAGGGAGAAAGGGCATTTACACGCTAAATGCAATATGCTCGGGTGTGTGGAGAACTGCGTTTCCAACAATGGCAGTGCAGTCAGCCACAATCCCAATCATATGGCATTTAGCATGTAAATGCCCTTTCTCCCATAATGCTTTGCAACGGAGCGCGCATGCGCAGTTAATTCTGAAAATGGTCTATTCAACGTAAGGAGTTGTGTTTTTATGACATTTATTTTCAACTGGTTTTCTATTCTGACTGAGAGATTTTTTTTTTTAAACAATGGACGACTGGTGATGGGCGGAGCTTAAAACGATCGACAGGCCAAGTGTCGAGAGTTGGGATAGATTCTCATTTCCCAAGTTTACGTCTGTTAAACGGCGCAACACTAATCACGCTCTAACTCTTATTCTATTCATTATTTGGACAAAACTTAAGAGGAATATTATTTAGCAAACATATCATTGCTTATAATAGCGATTATTGCGAATTTTTTGACACAGCCGTTAACTTGTTATTACAATGTACGCATCATACATAAAAAATAATCAAAACGACTTAAACTTTCTCAACTTCAATTGACAAAAAACTACTTATCGGATTTCGACAAGACCTCTTTCAAAAAATTCATCAGACTGTTTAGACAAGAAATAAATTAACTTTCTAGACATAAAGTGCACTGAACGAAAATTTACAGCATGGGTTAATATGCAGCGTGCAGTTTTTCACGGCTCATCCGCACGTCAAAAGTGCGTATTTGTCATAAAAACACATACACTCTACCTTGAACGGTGTGCCTTGGCGAATTGAAGTTTGAAATTATTTTGAGGTGGCGATATTGGCCGTGTACCGGATCAGAAAAATTTGAAAAGATAGTTTTGATTTTCTAAAAGAGCCAGGTTTCAAAGCCATACACTATATTTTGACTTGGTAGCATATTTTGGAAAATAGAAAAACGTGGTCGAATAGCGCTAATACTTTACTCAATTACATTTTTTTTAGTAGTACTCTACTAGAAAACAGGCTTATTGCTAATTCAATTCCAATAGCCATCCATACTGATTACAATATTTAAACTTCATTAATGCTGTCCGTCATTTCATTTACGTCATTTACACTTTTTTGCTGATATCTACGTTCTAAAAATATGACTAATAAAATAAGTAATATAATCGGTAATTTCTTGTGGTGTTAATATTGTCAACACTTGTGGTTTTGCACAGGGTAAATGTTTAATACTAGGGTTGCCGTTCGATGTGAAAATCGTGATCGATAATCGGAGGCATCGAATCGATTATCATATCGAAATATATCGATATCATAGACCCAAATCGATTATCATATCAAATTCCAAATTGAGCCTAGGAAGCAGAAAAAACGCAAAATTGTAACACTAATACAAGAGATCATTAAGGATTAGAATGTTTAAAATAAAATTGAGGGCTGAATTTCAATTACACAGCCTATATTTTAATACGTCTTGACTTGCATCGGGTGTCACTGTTTACGTGTTCCAACAGTACGCGCATCTAGCGAGCGAGAGATAGTGGCGAGATCTCATCGACATTCCAGCTCACAGCTTTATCTCCTCCCAACCTCCTCGTCGTCGTTCTTTGAATAATAAAAAACTGCCACACTTGACTCATCTTGTTAGGCAGCGTCAGAAGTAATGGCAAATATCTTCTTTGGGTTTGGGACGGAAGAAACATCACGAATTCAATATAATTGGGCAGACTGACGCTAGAGAAGTTCACGCCACAACACGTCGAGCCGTACTGAACTGAATACATCGCAATCGGGCCGGGCGATGTTTTCGTATCGCCTTGTATCGCGCTGCGAGCGCATGCGCACTGGCGGTGGTGGGCGTGGCATTATACTTGAGCAGCGATTGGCTACTCCGACAACCAATCGGCGCGTTGATACGACAGCGCGGCATTTTTAAGCATGGTAAACCGCGAAAACATCGATGTCACTATTTAAATCGATAATCATATCATATCATATCAAAATACTTGAATCGATTATCATATCATATTACTGATATCGATAATCGATCGATATTTCGATTATCGACGGCAACCCTATTTAATACGCCTAGAGGTTTCCAGAAGAATCTTCGAATAATGTTAAATATTAAATAGTAGGCCTCGTTATGTTGCAGATTTAAGGAAAATTTTCTAAGAATTGAACACATTAGTAAATTATATTTAGAAAAAACAATTGGTGTACCTAATCAAAATGAATATTCTATTGTTGTACCCTACAATTATGAGCATATGATTTAATTTAAATGAAAACATTCCAGAACATACAGACTGTGAGTGTCTGCATAATGGAATTTTAAATTCAAATATACAGCCCTCAACTCAACTCAACTCAACTCACCCCCCCCCCAGTTAGATATTGTTTTTATACAAACTCAATCAAGTTTTTAAATTGCGTTATCAACTTGTATAAAGTCTTTAGAAGCCTTTTAAGTTTGTGAGTGTAATGCATCTTCTATTCAGATGTACATAACTGATTTGCAAAGAAGTTGCTCACAACTAAAAGGACTTTTCCAAAGCTTAATATTGTCAGCACTCAGCATCATTTTATTTTATTGAATTCACTTGCCACAAGTCCTAAAAATGCATTTTAAGTTTATGGGTGTAATGTAGGGGCCTACCCATCTTATATTCAGTTGTAGATAACTGATTTGCAAGGAAGGACTTTTTCATATCTTACATATTGTCAGCTTTTTTATTTTTTAAGGTCAATTCACTTATAGGCCTACCTCTATAAATCAGTGTGGGCAATGTGCTGAGTTATCAATCATCTTGATTTTAAAAGTACTTAATATATGCGATATTTCTTATTGATCAATTTGTACTACAATTATGTAAATATTAATGTTATATATTATATTACAGTATAATTTATAATGCAATGTTTTAATTATTTTCGAGGTTGCATTCAATTCAACTTAACTTGCTTATTAAGTCCTGTGTCTAGGAATATTGGCAGATACGTTGCCTGACCCAGAACACACATTCAATGCTCATAGTTGTAGGTGTACCATGTAGTGGGTGACAGTATCATTGCAAATTGTTCTTAATTTATTCCTTTTGCACAGACGGGACTGGCGGTGGAATTTGTGTAAACACTACTCATTGAAGTTGCTACTTCTTGAACATATGGTCTAGTCCAATCCTGTTTGGACTAGCCCATGTTCGAGAACTAGCAACTGACTCTGATGGTGGTTACTTTTTAAATTTTGCCGTCAATCCCGTTTCTGCTTTGGGGAGAACACTCTGTTTAAGTGAAAAGTTTCGACGCTAAACTTGGTAGCTCTGAAGTGCAAAAAAGACTTAGGTAGTATAAAAAGCGGTTTTTTGGCCCATTTTTTGAATTTTTTATGCATTGTTTGCTTGTTTTTCATAATATTTGCATGGTTTCTTTGTATTTAATTTAATATTGTTAATAAATTATATATTTTTTGCAATTATTATTTGTTTATTTAGTATTTAATTATTAGAGCAATTGGAAAAATATACTAAGTCCATAAAGTAGGTCATTGGAAAATATACTAAGTCCATAAAGTAGGTCAACTAATAATTGTCAACCTTGAAAAAAATACTATCTCCATAAACTAGGTCAAGTCCTAAATAATGGTCCAAGGAGAAGGATGGAAATGTTGTATTAGAGCTGACTTTTGTACAAGTCTGCCAAAAGTAGTCATCTCCAACCAACTTCTAGAAGTCACGCTGGAGATACTTTTGGAAGACTTGTACAAAAGTCAGCTGTAATACATCACATTGCTAGTACATGGGAATTAGTTATGGTGCTAAGTACAAAAAGTAATAAACACAAACAGCGTGAGTTGAACATTGCATATATTGAACAGGTAGTACACAGTAAATGGCATTCCAAATGTAGGTAGGCTATGTCCACGGCCTTGAAAAAGAGAAGTGTTCAGGATTAGTGCATAGAACCTTCAAGTAGCTTGTGCAATGGCATCTTCAAGTGATGTGCAGCTAGGCTAGATGACTGGTGTTCGGTGATGACTGAAGAATGTGCTGGGGAGAGCAGCGCAGATTGAAGAGATCCCAACAAGAAAGACACTTGGGTAGAGAGTAGCAACATCCGGAAACAGTCCAAGAGCCAAGCAAGATGTGAACCTTTCAGTTGCCTGCAACACAAATCAGAACATTAGTATTATAATATATGATATAAGAGACAGAAATTAAAAAGTGCCAGCACCAGGAATTCAACCGAGGACCTTGTCTGTCCAGGCTTTGCTCTTACCAATTTAGCTATGAATATATGCATTAATTTTTTGTTCTTAAGTGTTATAAATTTAAACTTAAGTAAGTGCAATTCAACCCAGATCATGAAATAACACATTTAAGGCCAAATTTGGCAGTAAATAAATCTGCAATTGCTTCCTTTTAAAGAGACTTTACTAGCAGCTAGCATAAATAAAATAAATTAATAAATTGTATTTAGAGTCTACCCACTCAATTATATAACTGATTTTCAGCCGGGGACAGTAAATCAAAGCGACTAAGCCAGCTCTGTAGGCCCTGACGCAATCAACGAGCGAGCAATAACCAACCAAAGATAGTTATTTTTAATAGGAAATATAGCAATCAGTGGTATGGACAGTGCGAACACATGCGGATCAACGCCAGAATAAACAAGGCCAATTTAGTACAACTTTGTATTTATTATGTGCCTCCTTGCTAGGACGGCTCCAAAGTCACCATTTACTAACTCCTAAGACAAGAACTGATGGACTTAAGTCCAAATCAGAAGTTAAAAAACTTCTGACTTTGACGGGAATCGAACCCTGGACCTTCTGCACTGGAAGCAGATACGCTAACCACAAGACCAACGAGCCACACCAAGACCAACAAGCCACATGTTTTTTTTTTCGGCAGTACACTGCGATATACAAGTTACTACTAGCTCTAGATTTTCGTCGACATTACACTTTATACTTGCACAATAAACTGAATGGTTGTATTATAAATATCCTGTCAAATAAGAATTTTTGAAGGAAAAAACTGCGATGTCGCTGAATTTTTGCAGAGATCTTCCTTAAATGATACTAATGAACATACTAAAACTCCCCTACAATCGGACTGGAGCTTCGGCCGCCATATTGGAAAATGGCGGCCAAAAAGTGTTGGTTATCAAATATCTCCATATTGGTTGGAGATAGACAAAATGTTTCAATGGCAAAAATATTCCCCATTCAATTCCCTACAAAAAAGGTGTCTTCTATAGTTTTGGTAGAGGCAAAGGTTACGTCACAAAATCGTGGTTTATGTGTTGCTAATTGCTACCAGCTAATTTCCTAATTTTCACGCCCAGCATCAAACAATGCCCGGTAAATCCGTAAGAAATCGATTGAAATACAAAAGGACTTTTGTACAAGGTTCATGAAAGCTTCCATTAGTATTTAAAAAATCAGGTCTGCAAAATCGGATTTTGCATTTACCCGGAATTTGGGTTTTCCCATAGTTGGCATTTCCTCAAAAAAGACGTATTTGACTGTCCATTATTTAGCACTAAATAGCTTTGGAGGAAAAATTCTTTCTATGCACACTGAAATGACTTAAATAATGATCCGATTACAACCAAAGTTTAAACCCAATATGGCTGCTAATTCCTAATATCCACAACATCAAAGTGAATTATGTAACAAAAAGAGTGTAAAAATAGCACGAAAACAGTATTCATATTGTGAATATTAGGAATTAGCAGCTATATTGGATTTCTTTGATTGTAATTGGATCATTATTTAAGTCATTTCAATGTGCGTAGAAAGAATTTTTCCTCCAATGCTATTTAGTGATTAATAATGGACAGTCAACTACAGCATTTTTGAGGAAATGCCAATAATGGAAAAACCCAAATTCCGGGTAAATGCAAAATCCGATTTCGCAGTCCTGATTTAAAAAAATACTAATGGAAGCGTTCGATTACTTACGGATTTTCCGGGCATTGTTTGATGCTGGGCGTAAAAATTAGGAAATTAGCTGGTACTCCAATGAGCAACATATAAACCACGATTTTGTGACGTAACCTTGGCCCCTAACAAAACTATAGAAGACACCTTTTTTGTAGGGAATTGAATGGGGAATATTTTTGCCATTGAAACATTTTGTCTATCTCCAACCAATATGGAGATATTTGATAACCAACACTTTTTGGCCGCCATTTTCCAATATGGCGGCCGAAGCTCTAGTCCGATTGTAGGGGAGTTTCAGTATGTTCATTAGTATTATTTTAGGAAGGTCTCTACAAAAATTCAGCGACATCGCAATTTTTTCCTCTTAACGTCAATGTCAGATCTTATTTGACAGGATTTGAAAAGAAAACATGTTTTATTAAAAAAGGGTCTCACAATAAACTTTCTTTGATTGTTTTTATTATCAGTAAGTAGTTACAAATAACCTTTTAGGATTTCAACAAAATGCACCTACAAGATAAACTGACAAGACATTTGCAGTTATCGGCAAGGTAGACTTGAGCGATTAACCAGCAGGCAGCGATAAAAGATTTTATAATACAAACATCCAAACAAAATATAAATTTCTACTGAGAATAGAGAATTGTTGCCAGTTAAAGTCGATCGATGATAACTGCTCATGTAATAGATATCCTTCAGATTCCAGGTACTGCAAGATGAGATTGATCTTGTGACTATAGCAAAAAACTTTTTGGGCCTAACGGTACTAGTTTTTTATCTATTGCGTTTTGAAATGCGCTGGAATTCCCTATCTTATGCATTGTAGATGGACAAAAACCTACACTTTCAATCGCATATCGTTGCGTAACATCGTGACCTGTTAATGAATATTAATAAATTTACGTGCAAAATGTAGATAATTTCACGACGAACATTATTTGCTTTTGAAAATGTGGTCAAACGGGGTTCGTTTTCGAGATATTTGAGATGTTTGGTCCAACTTCAACTCGTACGGCCGAGCGATTACAAGAATTACGGCAACAGCGCCGTGACGTCGCACGCTGTAGTCGTCTGTCGATGACGAGAGACAGGGGTGGGTGTGGCCTACACCTTCAATGCCTATTCTGCTCGCGGCTCAGCATTCATATCAATATTTAGTTATCTGCTGCTCTAATTTGTAAACCAAATAGATTAGGCGGTAGACTAGTAGACAATTATGTGAACGTACTTATTGTTCATTTATTTATATTTATATTTTATTTGCTTATATTATTTATTTGTTCCATTTCATCTATAAATCTACGAGCGTGCACGGGCGATTGCAAGACATGCTTGGGGCCTTGGTACATTTGCTAAATTAGGCCTAGATGAGACCACTTTCAAATCCACCTGTTCTTACCAAGAGATTACCAACAGAGGCTGTGGCAAATATACATAAAATATAAAAAGAAAAGAAAAGAGTAACTTCCACGAAAA
The DNA here is from genome assembly GCA_024449915.1 of Sweltsa coloradensis. NCBI lineage: Eukaryota > Metazoa > Arthropoda > Insecta > Plecoptera > Chloroperlidae > Sweltsa > Sweltsa coloradensis. The sequence goes on from JAMZAV010001354.1 coordinate 49,222, forward strand.
GATTACAAAAATTGAATCTATCACGGATAAAGATATAAATAATTATTATTTCCGGAAAAACAAAAGGAAAAAAAACCGCACAGGCCAGGTCTCGAACCGGGTACCTCTTGCATGCTACGCGAACACGCTGCGCTCATGCCACTCGAGTCCACAGTTTTGCGGCGGCTCAGATGAATACTCCTGCAGACAGACGCGGGGCGTTTGAGGGACGCTAAGAAAAAACGAGCGTAAAAGCTCATTGTTTGCAATGCGGGCGCTGTTTACACTTGCAAATCAATCAGCCAATGTTTCTTTGTCGTAATACACAGCCATATTCTGCAGATGTACGCAACTACTATTTATTTGTAAATAATATAAGTTCGAGGTGGACGCTGGTAGCTTGCTACATCCTTTGGGACATTCAGTACTGCCATCATAACAAACCAGTGCTATGTTGCCAAGTCAACATGTGGTTATTTGCTCCAAGAAAGGTAGAATTAAAATCTTAATTTGTGGTTTTGACTATCTTAATGTCGATGAAATACATATTATATAGAGAATTTATGTTCGTTTTGCATTTCTTCACCATTTCTTACTCAAGTGCTAGAATTATTTATACATCGATTATTGTATAATATTTAGTTTTATGATTGTGCCTAGCATGATATACTACTGGAGTCAAAATACAACACGCGCATTTAGAACAGAACAATATTATTATTTACTTTGTATAAAATACATAAATTGATGAAGTTGTGTTGAATACCATTTTAAATAATACTAGATGATAATAATATAGATAAAAGTATTATTTTAAGGTGTTTTAAGTTTATTTAATGTTAAAGAAATTGTTGTTTTGATAGGGTAGTTCCATCGATCGACTTTAAATAAATGTAAAACTGAGAATGTGCTTGGTGGGTACAATATCACAGTTTCTATGTTGTTAAAAGATAATTTTTGAAAACAAAAAAATATTGCAAAAAGAATATTTTAGACGAGCCTAATTGTTTTTCTTTTGTCAAGCAAGCCTCTGGCTACACCGATATAGTGGCAGCAGACGGGAAGATGAGCAAGTAGAGTTTTTGAGTACTGCTGTCGTGCAGCATTGCAAAGTCCAAATATATTTTTAAATTTTGATATGGCTTGTTTTGAGGCTAAAACTTGCAACTAATATTTTTTTAATTGAGGATGTCATCGTTAGTTATTCCCAATCAATATCCAATAGCAATAAATAATAATTGCCTACTTTTTCTTTGAATGTCTAGTAGTAAAACGCCAAAGTCGTTACACGAGTGATCTAGTCATGTGTTGAGTACCCGGTAACATTCTCTTTTTTCCTCTTACCCAAGGCTGGATCAAGTTAGCGTAAGTCTTTCTTCCCTAGCCTATCATATTATGCTAGAGTTGTGCATTATGGCCGTACAGTTGACGCGCCCTTATATCAACTAAACTAAAAACCCTATAATTTATACAGTTATAATATAATCAACCAATTTAATACAAAATATGTTCCCGGGTACTCAACACATGATTCGTTCACTTAACGACTTTGGAGTTTTTCTAGTCTAGTTGGCTAAGGCACCCTTATGCCCGGAATGCTGGAGACCCGGGTTCAAACAACGGTTAGGATAGATTTTGTAATTTGTGGATTGTATTAAAAAATTATAGAACATGTTATGAAATGCATATGCAGTGCTATGGAAAACAGACGGTATGAAATAGGTGTAAAGATTACAAGGTTTACTCTATCTCCCTGCAAAATGATGGGGAACCTTGAGCGTGTAAGATTTGATACACCTTAGTCACTGCATGCGTTCACCGTCTGACAAACATGATTCGATAAAATAAAAATTATTTCTTTAAAAACAAAACCATTGTCGTTAATATGAATCCTACACATTTACAACCTATTTTTCAATTTATTATTTATTGTCAGTTTAAATCATAACGGATTTTGCTCAAAATGTTAACAGCATGCTAAATACTTATAACGGATGTATGTTTGAAATTTTAGCACAATCTGTTTAGCCGTTCGGCCGTGCTGGAGCAAACTCACTATCCGACAAAAAAAAGACAGATCTTGTGCCGTTTCGACTTCATTCAATGCGCTCACTCATCTAATCAATTATTTAACTGTCTCTTTTTAGTTCTTTCTGTTTTGGACTAAAAGTAAAATCGTTAAACCAAATCTTTGTTAACTGTAGGGCCTATGTTGTTGCTTTCTTAATTTCATTAATTGGCGAACACTTCTAGGCAGGGCTCGAATTTTACGCTCGCCCGGTCGCCCGAGGCGAGTGTATTGTTGCACGGACGAGTAACTTTTGTTTTGGTGAGACGTAACATAAATTGCGTACATTACGTTTCAAACTACACGATCAACAAATATGTGGCGGTATTTACAAGGAGTTGATAACCCAAACAAGAAACAGAAACCTAATCCTACTGCAGACAATGCAAAATATGAGAAGAATCGTGTGCGCCTTTTTTCAAGCACGCTGGCTAACAGAACACACGTGGGTACGTTTTGACCAACAACTAAATTCGATGTTTTGTTCTGTTTGTGAGATATCTAACGTAGGAGATAAACACAGTACATTTGTAAAGGGTAGCCAAATATTACGTAACTATAATTACGAAATTACGTATTTAAGTGATAGTAGTACTAGTTATAGTAGGAATACGGACTAGTGTTTTTAATTTCGGACTAGTAAATTTACACGCCCGGAGCGAGTGCTAAATATTTTAAAATTCAAGCCCTGCTTCTAGGTGTATTAATTGATAACATACGTTAGAAAATGAATCCAGGAAAAAAAATCATTTACACTGGACATCAAACCCAGGTGAAAAAATTATGTAATTTACAATTAAAATCAAATTTTGCTAGTTGACAATATGTACAAATTTTGCTAAAAACAGTTTTATTGAGAAAAAGTGACGGTAGTCATGGATTACTTGTACAGTTTTTCGTGAAAAAGGGCCTAAAATTTTCTCAACTTGTAAATATATTTGTCTACGTCGGAACTTCTTTGGTTGGGGGGGTCCAAAATAAAATTATGTTTTTCACTAAATACTCCAAAATAAAAAACTTACAAAACCTTTAACGTTTCTATTTTAAATGTAAAGTATTTTCAACCGAAAAAGAGTTTCGCCAAAAAAAGAGACGTTAACGCTGGCATATACGTCACCACCATCATTGCCAATATGGTGAACAACATTGACATCGCGGATACACTACCTCAGTTGGTAATTACAAAAATTAACAATAATTATAGTTGATAGTTTAGAATGCGACACCTAAACATTAATCAAGAAACATTTATTACACATATATTTACAAGTTAAGAAAGTTAAAGGTCCCTTTTCTCGGAAAACTCATCTATATAATTACCAAAGTGACAAATGGATCGAAAGATTACCGATCGAAAATCATCATTGTTATTAATTTTAGGCCTCCTACTGATATAAATCATGAGCATTATTAGACGAGGGAGCAAAGCAACAGAGTCTTACAATGGAACTCAAACAAGACATTTTGTCTTTGTGTCAGTTTGTTCGATAAGAAACGGCCGAACCACTGGATTACGCCAAAATTTTTAACAGAAATCCAGGACCAGATTTGTGGATGCTGTTAACATTTTCAGCAAAATCTGTGGTTATGATTGTGTGATCACAATGACTTGTTTTTGAAGAAATAATTTTTATTGAAAAATGTTTTGAATGTCAGGCGGTGAATGCATGATATTCCACGCTCAAGGTTCCTCAAAATTCTGCTGGAAGATTGAGTAAACTTTGCAATAGAAAGTATTATCTCATACTTCGTACAAGCTGTGTTTTCCATCAATTCTATGTTTCCATCCAATAATGCATCTCAAAATATTTTCTTTCTATAATGGTGTTTCATGAATAAAATATAAGATTATGTTTAATTGAGAGATGAAATTCCATATTTTATACATTTTAAATGTTAATTAGACGAGTGAGCGAAGCGAACGAGGATTTATAACGCCACTTGATCGGGTCTTATTTTCCTTAAATCGTCGTGACTAATATGTCTGTCAAATGTTAAATGTCTGTCTGTGTGGTCCCATATGGCCGAACGACCAAATAGATTAAGCTGAAATTTTAAACAAACATCCAGGTAACTGAGAACTGCTAACAAAATGAAAAAAAAAAAACGTTGCAATTTAAACCTACAAGAAATAATAAATTAAAAATAATCTTTAAATTTGTTTGTAGGATTTATTTTAATGACAATGGTTTTGTTTTTGAAGAAGTCATTTTTATCGCATCATTGTGGCTGTGATTGTATGCCATGACCAAGGTGTGTGGAATATTGCACGCTCAAGGTACCCCCAAATTCCGCTCGGAGATCGAGTAAATCTTACAATATTTACACGTATTTCGTACTGGCTAGTTTTCCATAGTATTGTCACAGTTAACGTAAACTACACTGCATTATATGCATTTCAAAACATGTTTAATAATTATTTAAATATTAGGAAAACGCCAAAGTCGTTGTTGAGTGAGTGAGTCATGTGGTGAGTGACTTCCGAACGCGTCCGTAAGATTAAAACTTACACGTGCCCCCTGGATCACGCTAAACGTTCGGACTCGAAGATGCCAAAGCAAGTTAACAGAAGAGATAGGAGAGTGGAGAAAATGTGTCCTTCTCAGGGCAACGTCACCTTGTTATATTGGAACGCAGGAGGTCTCTCCGAAGATAAATATTTAGAACTTAAGAAGATAATTAGTGACAAAAATGTAGACGCATTCACAGTGGTGGAAGCAGGATCAATCTCAGACAACGAAAAACTGGACAAAGCCATGACTAACGGCTACAAAATATATACTCTCCCTAGACAGAGACAAATCTCTTCAGGCATCATAGTTGGTGTGAAAGTAGGTCTGACATCTAAATTTAAAATTTTACACAAAATGGACGAAGAAGACAAGATAGAGGTGGTACAACTAGAACTGTGGAAAAATCACACTAAGACCACATACATCATTCTCTATAACCCACCAACAAACGAAACAAAATTTTTAGATCTAGTCACTATTGACAGTACGTCAGTAATTGTAGGAGATTTTAATGCACCCAATAAAGCCTGGCATTACATACAACAACAAAAGTTGGACACATAGTTGAAGAATACATAGACAGCAACCCGCTGATGCTACTGGAAGCAGCAGATCCATATACCTTCCTCTCATACAGAGGAGGCCTCTCCAGACCAGATTTAGCCTTATGCCACACAAACTTATTCAATCACATGAAACAGGACAACCTAGAGTCTCCTTCCGGTGCTGGACACAAAATTTTACTTATAACAAGACAGAAATGTAAACCTGAAGCTAGAGAAACCAAATGCACTTGGAATTTTAAAAAGGGTAACTGGAAGGAGTACAGAAGAATTACCGAAAAACTATTCCTGGAATTTGAATCAAGGGAAAACATTGATTTAGACAACCAGAAAATTATAGATATCATGCAAACAGCTGCAGAAAAAACTGTACCTAGAGGAAAACAAACAAATTACAAACCGTTCTGGAATGAACAACTACAAACTCTGAAACAACAAAGAGATCAAGCAAGGAAAACTGCAGAACAAACTCAAGACATGAAAGACATGATTCAACTCAGAAGAGTACAAGCCATGTTAAAAAGACAAATTTTGGAAAGCAAGAGAATAGCATTACAAGAATATGTGGAGCAAATAGATTACAGAAAGGATGGTGTCAAAGCACATAGATACTTCTCCAGTCTATGTAACCAAGAAAAGAGGGAAGAACAACAGGAGCCAATAATATATAAAGAAGTCCAACTCACCGAAGATAAGGATAAAGCAGAGGCGTTCTGTCAGTATATGTCAACAAACAAGACCAATAAATAATAAACATGTAAAAGTAGAGCAACAAAAATACATACATGATAACGAGGACCCTTATAATGCACCATTTAATATCCATGAATTGGGACAAGCATTAAGTAAACTGAAAACAAGAAGTCACCAGGAGTTGACCTTATCTACCCTGAATTCTTGAAAAACCTAGGAAAGGAAGGGCAACTGGTATTACTGACACACTTCAATGCCATATGGGAGGGAAACATACCAGATATATGGCGAAAAGCAGAAGTTATCCCCATAGTGAAGAAGGAAAAGACAGTAGTAAAGTAGAGAGCTATAGGCCTATATCTCTCACAAGTATGATGTCAAAGCTCATGGAACGTATGGTAAACCAAAGACTAAAAATCTACCTGGAGACAAATACCTCATAACAGAACACCAGGCAGGCTTCAGGAAAGATAGAAGCACTCTCGACCAAGTGGCATATCTACAGCAGGAGGTGAAGGAAGGCTTCAATAAACAACTAGCAACACTTGTGGTGTATGTTGATTTCCAAACTGCATTTGATGTTGTGAACAGAAAGATCTTACTTACAAAATGTCGGATATGAACATCCCAAGCAACATATACAGATGGACTAAAAATTTCCTGAGCCAGAGGTATATGAGAGTGAGATATGGAAACAAAAGATCAAAATACAGAAAAACCAAGGCAGGAGTTCCCCAGGGAGCAGTCATGAGTCCTACCCTTTTCTTGATCTTCATAATGACCTAGCTGACTATATTGAAGAGAGAAGTGAGGTCAAAGTAAAGCTGTTTGCAGATGATGTGGTGCTGTGGTACAGTGGTAGAGATAAAGATAAGATGGAAATTGAAATGAATAAAGCCCTTAAGCTCTGGAAGAATGGACAGAAAAGAATGCAATGATAGTTAACGAAAAGAAGACCGTGTACGACTACCACACTACGGGACGAAGTGTACCAACATTTTTACTCAAGTACAGAACAAACCTGTTACAGAAAGAAGATAACCCAGTATACCTAGGTGTAACTATGGATCAAAAAATGACAATGACCAAGCATATTGAAAAAATGCAAGCAGCAGGAAGGAAGCGATTAAACCTGTTAAAAAGAGTTGCAGGTGTTACCTGGGGGCAACAGAGAACACATTATCTACCACATATAAAACCTATGTGAGACCACTGCTTGAATATGGTAATGCAATCATAACAAAAGCCCCTAAAAATGCACTACAATCTCTAAATAGGGTCCAAAATTCTGCACTCAGAGTAGTTACTGGAGGTGTTAAAACCACACCTATAGTAGCTATGGAAGCAAAGGCCAATATTCCACCCCTAGAGGCCAGACAAAATGAAGCTGCAGGGATCCTATATGAAAAACTGGTAAGACTGGATCAGAACTACTGGGATAAAGAACCATGTGAAAAACATAAAACCCATGTAACATTCATAACGAAGGCACGACAAATAAATGAGCATTTAATTGGGAATGAGGCAATTAACAATAGACAAGACCTCCTACCACCAAACATAAATGTTGCATTGTTAGAAATCCCACATGCATTGACAATACCTGACATCGACGGTAAGAAAAACAACCACTCATTGGTTCAACTAAAGAAATGACATTGGCATACATGCGCCAGAAATACACAGAAAATGAATGGCTACATCTGTATACAGATGGATCAGCATCCCCAGGGGAAGGAAATGCGGGCGCAGGGATATACAGCCGAGAATTTGAGGCTTCCTACCCAGCTGGTGCTAATGGAAGCAATTATGATGGAGAACCGCTGAGCAATAGTTGAAGCACTATTGAAACTATCAAAATCTGAAAACCGGAAAATTGTGATCCTATCCGACTCCAAGACTGCCATTGCAGCCATTGCAAATAGGGAGGAAACAGAACCCGAAATTAGACAATGTAAACTACAGATTCTACGACTCATGAATGATGGAACAAAATTGTGCTACAATGGATACCGGCCCACTGTGGCATATATGGTAATGAGAAGGCCGACTACCTAGCCAAACAAGGTAGCAAAAAACAACAAAAAGTAAAAAACTGTCACATAAATCTCTCAAATCTCACCTGCATGCGTCGACAGACAAAGCAGTCCGTAAGGAATGGCAAGAGAGGGGGCAGAATAAACTGTGGGAAGATTACACTAGAATGAGGCCGACTGGTAAACGTAAGTGCTACAGTAGAAAAAATAGAAACAGCTCAATTCCGGCTTCAAACAGGACATGAGCTGCTCGGAAAGCACCCCCATAGATTTGGAATTTTTGAATCTAGTGTCTGTCGGATGTGTGGAGCTGGGGAACAAGACAGGAAACATCTTTTTCAATGTACATATATAAAGCTTGAACGCGACAAAATGCCAAATGGCATGGATCGGAGCGAACAGGAGTCCTATCTCTACTGGCTAACTAGAAAACACATGATGACATGAATAATGTCAATTGTTGGCATATGAAAAGAAGAAGAGTACCCGGGAACATTTGCATTTAAGTTTGTATAATTAATAGGGTTTTGAGTTTAGTTGGTATAAGGGCAAGTCAACTGTAAGGCCATAATGCACCACTCGAGTCTATGATAGGCTAGAGAGGCCTTAGGTGGGGAGAAGAAAGGCAATGTTCCCGGGTACTCAACACATGGCTCACTCACTCGTCCAACGACTTTGGCGTATTCGTAGTAAAGCCCAATGCAGAATGAAACGGCTCACGGTCAAAAGAGCGCGGCAACAAGCGCGCCGCCCATAAGAGCGACAGGCCAATAAGGTCGACAGGTAAATAAGAGCAACTAACCAATAAGAGAGACTCAAAAAGAGCGAATGGTCAATAAGAGCGTCGGGCCAATAAGAGCGCCAGGTCAATTATAGCGCCAGCATGAGTTAGAATTGACAAAGTTGCTCCACATAATAATAAAATAAAAATAGATACCTGTATAAATGGTAGCGAAATTAGCGAAATTCGCTCTTTATAGTATGTCGTTCTTTTTGGCATGTCGCGGCCTGTCACTTCTAATTGGCCATTCGCTCTTATTAGCCTGTCGCTCTTATTGATCATTCGCTCTTTTTGGTCCTTTCGCTCTTATTGGTCTGTCGCTCTTATGTCCCTTTCGCTCTTATGGGCGTCGCTCTTATTACCGCGCTCTTCTTGGTTTCGACCTTATTACGGCGCTCTTATGGGCGGTTACCACTGCTCTATCCCTAGTCTAGCAATGGCTTTGGCATTTTCCTAGTATCAATGAATATTTGACATCCCTAAACAAAAATAATGTAAAATTCACTTTTATTTTGTAATTGTTCTTCAATGTGATTTTTTCTTATCATTAAGGCTAGCGACGCTAGTAGACACTGCTTTATATCAATGTAAATGGTTAATATTGAAATTCTTTGTCTCTGGTTATTATTTCCAGTTTTCACACAAAAAAAAGCAAAAAAACTAAAATTCATTACAAATATTTATTTACGTAATAACAAGGCCATGCAAGCACGAACCGTTGTTTTGTTGTACTATTGTTTAAGGTTAATACATAAAAATAACCAAGTAAGCTTTTGAATACCCTTAACCCTTACCCCCGAAGTAACTGAAATGTTTTCTAGATTTATTTGGCTACCTTCAACATTTTAGTTAATAGTCGACAACTCCCTAAATGTTTACGAAAGGGTTCAACATACTAAAACAGCCACACTACTACACTACACTGATGCAACAGTAACACTGATGCAACAATGTGTTTGTTGTGCATTGCATTCATGTTACATAACAAACATATCAGGAATAGGGAACAAGCATACCAGAAGTGTAGCCAGAATTTTGATTTGGGGGGAGGGGGGTAATTTTGGGGTTTATATTATGAAAATTGTAGAATTACCCAATGCAAATAGTGACATTAAACTAGTTTTTACTTTTAGAGTGCTTTTGTCGATAATTTATAAAATTATGAAGATCCACATACTATCAATTTACAAAATCTTGCCATATGTAAGGCCTACATAATATGCATGCCACATTTATTTAGTATTATTTATAAACCCTTCCGATTTCGGGGGGGATCGGACACCCTGCTCCCCCCCCCTCCTCGCTTTGTCCCTGATGGCTAGTATTTTATTTGCAATACTAAGTACGTACTTAATTTTGTAGTATACTATATAACAATAAATGCAAAAGCGAAAGTTACTAAACTACTAAAACTAGTTCTAGTGCATGTGAAGAGCATATTCAGTATTTAAGCCATTACTTCTATGTTATTGCACATTCGGCGCAGTGCTCCCAATTTTGTATAGGAATATTAGGACAGTGTTCGGAAAGATGGTTGCTGGGAAAGTTCCAGGGCAGGTTGGCTAAGGGTGTAAGTTTAAAAAATTATGAGTGACTTGGTCGATACTACAGTAAGGTTTTTGGAGGATGGTTGTAGAAAATATGGTAAAATACCAGATAATTTGAGAACTAGTAGTGCTGATACACAAGGAGATGTAAGTTTGGTTATTACAGTTACAGGGCTATTAGTTAGACTTTGGTAGGGAGTAAAGTTATGGAAATGGTAGTTACAGATTACATTAGGGACTCATTGGAGGGGGAGGGGTGGGTTTATGATATCGTGCATCTACAGCTGATGAACCAAAAATTGATACCAACCGTTGCCTTACTTCTAATATATAGAGCTCATTTTCATTTTCTGTTGCTCTAATTGATGTTTTACAACCCGCTTCTTAAACGATGACATGTTATCATAACACTGGGAACTACTGTGTGATCCTTCATTATTTTTTTCCATTCTAGTAACGAAGCCACTTTTAAATTTTAATTTTCAATGGGTTTTTGTAGCAACGACGACATAAAGAATGCACTTTCGTAAAGCCCTGGGTCACTGGCGTAAAGAAATGACAAATGTTTTCTCCTCTTTGTTGCTGGCCCTTATATAATCCAAATCATTGGTATTCTTTTAGGCCTACGCCAACTGCACTAAATTAGTTTTGTCAGGACCCTTATTCTGAAATTCGACAACTTCTCATATCACTTTTTTCCGACAGCGTCTCATCTCACTGAAAAGTGAGATCTTTCGAATTGTGATATCTATTAAACTATCAGAAGACTGGAATTCAAAAGCGCGGTAAAAATTAAAAGTGTGGTTATGTGGTGTGTTATTACTTATTATTACTATCAATTGTTGTTTCAGTATCTATGAACCTGTTGACAGACCTGGGTAAGTTACTTTTGAAAAGTAATGAAATTACATTACTCATTACTTCAGCCAAAATGTAACTAAATTACTATTTAGTTACTTTTCCAAGAAAGTAATGAAATTACGTTACTTTTTTTTATGAAAAAAAGTAGTGAAATTACTTCAAAAATTACTTTTTAATTTAAAATGTACCTATCTGACGAGCGAACGAGTATGACGCAAGTGCTTTGTCTGCCGAAGGCGGGTCTCAGACAGGGTGTTATCCACGCCCACACTTTAAAACCAGCGGAGGCCTATCACAGAGATATTGTAGATATCGACGTGTATAGTAAATTATTGATTACGCGGGCGACATCTATCGACGAAATGTTGTAACTACACTACAAGTGTAACAATTCGACTATCGATTTATTTGACAGACTTGAATGTTTGATGTCAAGTAGATAATTACGTCGTCAACGGCGCTCGTCATAGGCGGAAGTACCAAAAGTAAACATGGCTAGGTTCTGAAATAAAAACTCGAGACTAGAAATCTCTCGATCAGACCTACGAAATGTCGGAAATGCTGCATGCACATGCACATTGTTCAAGCGGGCGATACGTAGAAAGGCAGCAGGCGCACTGGCACAGTGACTGATATTTGATACACAAAGGCGCGGGCCGCGCGGCAAAAGTAACGCGTTACTAATGCCAAATTACAATGATAAAAGTAGTGAAATTACTCTTCCGTTACTTTGAGAAAATTGTAATTAAATTACTGGCTCGTTACTGAAAAAAGTAATTTCGTTACAGTAACGCGTTACTTCCGTTACGTTACTACCCAGGTCTGCCTGTTGACAATCAAAATAAGGCATACGCAAAGAATTTTCAAAACAATGTTGTTTATTTTATGTAGAGAAGGCAGTTTAGATTTCACTAGCCAATCAAGTGCACCTAAATAGCTTTCATTTGGAAATATTTCGGTGAGTTGTCGAATTTTTCGAACAAGATTTCTATAGAGACGGTCATTTTGAATTGAACAGAATCGCAGTTATCACTTCTCATTTCGAAATTCGACATGAGAAGCTGTCGAATTTTAACAGAATAATGGTCCAGTGGTCAGTTCCATACTACACTTTTCTTAGTTCATTGTTGCTAAATTAATTTACTAGGAAAACGCTTAAGTCCCGCCGCGTTGTTGGATGAGCGTATATGGTGCATTGAGATGCCATGTGTTACGCGGATTTTCTGTTGTTCTGTGAAAAAACTATTACTTAGTCGAAGATTTTTTTTAATTAAATTAAATTAAATAAAAAATTAACTTAATTTTTTTAATTTATCGTTATTTTTTTTTAAAGAAAAAAATCGTAAAATTGCAATTTGTATAAGAAATAATTATTCGATTGCGCTCAAATTTAACACGAATATATTAATTCATGAAATTAAGGTTCTGTGAAAAAATCATTACATTAAGATAAAGCATGTAGGTGTTACAAGCCAAAGAATTGTTTTAGAAAAGAAAAAAACCCGTAAAATTTGATTTTCATGAGAAATAATTTTTCGATTACGCTCAAATTTCACACGAATATCTTAATTCATAAAATTAGGGTTCTGTGAAAAAATCACTACAATCGGATAAAGCATGTAGGTGTTATAAGTCGAAGAAATTTTTAAAAATCGAAAAAAATCGTAAAATTGCGTTTTTACGAGAAAAAATTTCCCGATTGCGCTCAAAAACGTGGCAGTTCTAAGTTCAGAGATTTCGAAGGTCTCCATAAAATTTCATCGCAATCGGAGTATCGGTTAGCCGGAATCGGGTTAACAAACAGACAAAAATACAGAAAGAAAGAAAGAAAAAAAAAAAAAAAAAAAAAAAAACAGAGGATTTTTTTCTCCAGTGTAGTGAAATGGAATCTTCGCTTCGCTCGCTACGCTCGCTACGCTCATCCAATAAACACACACAAAATTGTTGTTTTTTTCATTTCAACTTTCAAACAAATAAAATTATTGAGTAATGTGCAGCTGTTTTGCACCAACAGTTTTAAGAAAGTCCTTTCCGGTAACTCACCGGCATTAAACTTAATATCCATCTTTGCATCGTAATGTCTACAACTCGCCGTCTACATTTTCAAAACGATTATGTGGGAGTTAAGACAGAATGACATAAGCTACCAGAATTGAAGAAATAGCATCTAGTTTGCATTTTTACTGGTAATAATTAATGGTATGAACTGACTATGTAACATGGAATGCCGTTTGCAGTTTGCTCCTCCTTTCCCGTTCAAGTTACCTTAAGTCCTATTATAAGTTACTTAATTAAAACAAAAATGTATGCTCTACAACTTTTTTCAAATAAAGTTTGTAGTAGGCCTAATAGGGAATGTGCACCAAGTCCAAGTATTGACATGGGTGAAAGAAATGGATAGAAAACCACTTAAAAACACCTTTACTGCAGTTAAAAACCAATTTCAAGTAAATATTTTAAATTCTATTGACGCACAAAGTTTGTAGTATTTTATTTTCGCGCAAACAGCATGCGACGTCAAGATTTGGGTCTAGAGCATTGTTGACAAAGCTGTTTAATGTCTTTGCATCAATAAATAAACTTCCACCTTCTAGATAACAGTTATAATTAGGGATGCACACGATAATCGATATTATTGATCGATAATCAATATTGGATAAAATTTCAATAATCGATAATCAAAAGTCATTATCAATTATTGAAATATCAATAATTGCTTGAAAACGGCCCGAAACACGTCATTCGTCTTTCCCGCTTGGGCAGTGTTGTGCCGTTATGTAGATAATGTTATCTATTATCTTATCTAGATAACATGATTTCAAAGTATCTATTATCTTATCTCAGATAATATTTCTTGTTATCTATTATCTGAATCTTCATATTAGATAACAGATACAAAAAATCAGAATCAAGTATCAATTAATGCTAAAACGTCGTCTAAAATAGTGTTGTTTTTTTAATCATGATTTCAATGGGAAGATTAAAACTGGTAGCTTTTTAACATGTGGTTTTTGTACAATCTGGTAGCTTTTTCGCATGTGGTTTTTGTAAGCAAAGAATGTCCATTGTTTTCAATTGGGACTTAATGAATACTAGGCCGCTTCGTGTTTTTTTAATCGCATTGATAGGCGAGCTTTTTGTAAGTTTTTAGTATGCGTGGGATAAGAATAGAATGCAAAATATATCGAGTCCCAAAGACTTGCTTCTGTAAGCATGGTAGGTGATTATTGTCAAATTTCTATAGTTACTTGATATTACTTGTTAATTATACACCTATAAAAGGCTTTTATTAAAACCTTTATTTTGATGAATTTTGGCTACTTTTTCAACTTTTTCTTTCAAAAGGCAGAACATTACTAAAATCTTAATGTACATGTTGAATATGAACGTTGTAGCCCCATCCGTTTGGTCAGAATCGTCCCAAACATCATGAAAATATTGTATTATTTTTTATAAATTTTTATCGTAAAAGTATGATTTCTATGCGAAATATTTCTTTAAATGTCCCTAAAATCATAATATACATAGTTTTTAAGATTTCAAACGTTCCTATAAAGTTTCATCAAGATCCGAGTAGTCGTTTGCCCGGTCAAATATCACAAAAATATCGCATTAAAAATTGTAAAAAAAATTGTAAAAGTACGATATTCATGAGAAATAATTCTTCGATTGTACCCAAAAATGTGGCAGGTCTAAGTTCAGAGATTTCAAAGGTCCCCTCCAATTTTCATCAAGATCGCATATGCCGTTTGGCCGGTAGAGCGCGAACAGACAGAAAAACAAACAAAAAACACAGAGCTAATTTTTTGGGGGGTTAGTGAAATTGAAGTCTTCGCTTCGCTTATCCAAAATGTTTGTCTTCCCCTTTGCAGTGTCTTCGTTTAACTTGACCAGGGAAAAAGTTATTTTTTATTTGAACTTTTAAAATAACTTAATACGAACGTAAGCTTAGTTCGTAAAACTTGAACTTTTCAAAACTTGGCCTACAGCTAACAAACATGAACTTTCTGAAAGTTCAATATCGTTTATATTTGAATAGCAAACTTAGCTTTAAAAAGGCCCATTTAAAAAAAAATATATCCCAAACATTTCAGTCAAACTATCCTTCCCTGTTCAAATAAAAAATAATGCAACTGGTAAAAATATTGTTAGCATTGTAATTCCTTATTGTGTGTACCGTACCGATGTATAAGGTAAAACATTCTATCATATTGTTGTTGCATGCCTTTTCAGCCAGGTAAGTAGGGCTACCCTCTCTTCTAATACAATGGGTTGTTATGTTCCAAACCAAACCTTACGAGCTTAACATACTACTGTACTTGAAGGTCAGAATATAAATATTATATAGGCCTTTATTAAACAATAGACCTAGACTAGAACCCTGAAACGTACTACGGAAAATTGAATTGGGTCTAAGCCGAATTTTTTTGTTAAAGTATCTATTATCTAGATACAATTAATGTCCATTATCTATTATCTGTATCTAGATACTTTTTAGGAAGAGTATCTTATCTTTATCTAGAGATATCACAAAGGTGACTTACTCCAGATTTATGATTGGGAGCGAACTTAGCCGACAGCGGGATTTACAAAAGAATGACAAGTTATGAGGCTGCGAGTGGCATGAGATTGTATTGTTTTGAATTCCATTTGCCACATTTGAAATTCCATCTATGTCGGAACGGTCTTGAATTTTTATTAGTAATATCGATATTATCGATAATGATATTACGATTTCAATAATCGATAATAAAAAAGTATCGATGCACATCCCTAGTTATAAAATCACTGTCTGGCAGTGGCATCTGGTGACCTGTTGGGAGTGGGTATGCTATTGGCCTAATAGTCTAACCGCGGGGGTCCGGGGGGAAGGCCCCCCAACTTACATTTTTTTTTAAATCGCTACTGTGACGGTGCAATTCTACGCGTTTTAGAAACTATTTTTAGCTAGGAGAGTTTGGTGAATATGCAAAATAATTATGCGTATTTTGAGCACAAAGACCGTTAATTACGATTACAGTTAAATAACTGAAATGGAAAAAAGCGAACTAAATTGAATTTACCTGGTATTCTCTTAAATATTCATAAATATTCAACTACATACTTAAAAGCTGTTGCACGTGAACCAGTTATTTGAGACACTAAGACAATCGAAGCCATTCTCTATGACAAAAACATGTTATGCAGTCTACGTTATGACTGAAGGTCGACTTACCAAGGAAGTAGTACTAGGGAAACGCCAAAGTCGTTGTTAAACGAGTGAGTGAGCCATGTGTTGAGTACCCGGTTACATTACTTTTCTTCCCCCTACCTTAGGCCTACCTAGCCTATCATAGGCTAGAGAGGCGCATTATGGCCTTACAGTTGACGCGCCCGTATACCAACTAAACTTAAAAAAAACTATTATTTATACGAATATAATTATCAAACTTAAATACAAATGTTCCCGGGTACTCACCACATGACTCGCTCACTCGTCTAACAACGACTTTGGCGTTTCTCAAGTCTTGTTGGCTAAAGCGCCCTTAAGGCCGCTTTACATGGAGAAGTTGAAAAAGTAAAAAGTAAAAAGTGAAAAGAACGAGTAGGAAGAGAAAAAGAAATCCCCTGGTCGGGAAAGATTTTGTAATTCCTAGATTGTATTTAAAAAATTATTAAACATGTTTTGAAATGCATATAACGCAGTGTAGTCTATCATCTGTGACAATACTATGGAAAACATAGCCAGTACGAAATACGTGTAAATATTGCAAGGTTTACTCAATCTACGAGCGGAATTTGGGGGTACCTTGACGTTCAACATTTGATAGACCTTACATGGGCACGGCATTTCACAGCCAGGTAAATAACAAACAAAAAATATCTTTTCAAAATCTAAACCATTGTCGTTAAAATAATTTCTAAACATTGGAAGCCTATTTTTCAATTTATTATTTCTTGTAGGGTTAAATCGCAATGGATCTTGCTGATTTTGTTAGCAGTTCTCAATAAACTCGTACCGGATGTCTGTTCAAAATTTCAGCGCAATCTGTTCAGCGATTCGGCTGATTTTGAACATACACACATACACACACACACACACACACACACACACACACACACACACACACACACACACACATACACACGCAGACTAACGATAAGCGCCATTTGAGTTGAATGGAGATCACTCCGTTCACTGCGCTCACTCGTTTAATTACTTGAACTCGAACTAGTCATTGTTTTACAAAAAAGCAATTTATCACCCTCACACGATTCACTAAAAATTCACAATTCATAAAACAGTAACACATAAACTTTGAAACACTTCTTTACTTGGTGAATGGCTTGTTGCGACTGGTGGGCGACTCCGACCGTCCCCTGCACTTGCGAGTGTAACCGAAAAAATTAGAAAACTAGCAGTGAACGCCGAAGTTTGGAGCTTACTCGGCCTAGGATTTTTGCATTACATCCCCCTACCGCCTTCAAGAATGACTGACAGACCTTGATGTTAAAAGACCCATCCTTCAGTCTCCCGAGAGGGTTCCGCTTACTTGCTACCATAAAACAGACCTGAAGTAGAGAGAATGCATTGACCGAGCTGGTACAACGCAACCCCCATTAGGATGCGCAATAAATACAAACCGCGCTGATTATATTTATCTTACAAAATATTTATTCTGGTTATGGTGAACATACAATATTGTATTTAATCGAAAAAATACCGATTGAAAGAAAATGTGCTTCAATCATTATTCATTGGGTATTCACCGCATACCTAGCATACCCAGACCACCCGCCCCTGCTGTCTGGCATTATCTTATTGGCCGATTTGCAACAATATCTAATAGTGACGTAATGGCTCGTTTTTCCCGCCATTATTATTGATGCAACTTTCAGCTTACTTTTATAAATGAAAATCTTATCTAAATAATAAAAAAATATGATAAACGTATTCAGAATGAAGTCCTTAATGTAGTGGAGTGATAAAAAAAGTTAATGTATAGTCCCTATTGTAGTCGTTTCCTAAATAAATATGACAATCGACAAACCCCGATGGGGATGGATTTTTTAATTTCTGAATTGTATTAAATATTAAAAAATAAGATATTTGGAAAAGTTAAAATTGTTATGAATGAAATTCAAATTGTTATGAATCAAATTCAAATTGGAATTTCTTTTAAAGTTGAATGTTATGAACTGATACTTGTGAAATTTTGGAAATTTTATGCTCTACAATTTTGGTACAGTTTATTTTTTTTGTGTGAGGCAGGGTTCTTACGTAAATGTGGAAAAAACAAAAACGTCACTATGGACGCATTTTCTAATATGACGGCTAAATGATCAATGACATGGGAGTTAGATTTTGTTGTATGTTCACCTAGAGTTCGTGTAACTTGAAGATAAGCAAACAACTGTTTTTGTTAAATAGGGAATATACCTTAACTTTTTTTATCACTCCACTACATTAAGGACTTCATTCTGAATACGTTAATCATATTATTTATTATTTAAATAACATTTTCATTTATAAAAGTAAGCTGAAAGTTGCATCAATAATAATGGCGGGAAAAATGAGCATCTACGTCACTATATGGTACTGATGCGAATCGGCCAATAAGGTGATGCCAAACAGTGATATTGACTGTGCAATCTAAGTATGTATGTAAGCCCATTGGTCTACAATGCTCTAGCGTGCTCTTGACCTGAATCTTGACTCACGTGCTGTTTGCGCGGGAAATAAAATACTACAAACTTTGAGCCTCAATAGAATATACTAGGAAAACGCTTAAGTCCCGCCGCGTTGTTGGATGAGCGTAATTGGTGCATTGAGCTGCCATGCGTTATGCGGATTTTCTGTTGTTCTGTGAAAAAATTATTACTAAGCCGAAGATTTTTTTAAATTAAATTAAATTAAATTAAAAATTAACTTTATTTTTTTATTTTTTTTATTGATCGTAATTTTAAAATAAGAAAAAAATCGTAAAATTCCGATTTTCACAAGAAATAATTATTCGATTGCGCTCAAATTTCACACGAATATATTAATTCATAAAATTAAGGTTCTGTGAAAAAATCATTACAATAGGATAAAGCATGTAGGTGTTATAAGTCGAAGAAATTTTTTAAAAATCGAAAGAAATCGTAAAAGTGCGATTTTTACTAATTTTTCGATTGCGCTCAAAAACGTGGCAGTTCTAAGTTCAGAGATTTTGAAGGCCTCCATAAAATTTCATTGCAATTGGAGTATTGGTTTAGCCGGAATCGTGCTAACAAACAGTCAAAAATACAAAAAAAAAAAAAACATTCTGGATTTTTTTCTCCAGTGTAGTAGAATGGAATCTTCGCTTCGCTCATCCAAAAATATTATCTTTAAATTGCTTTTAATTGCAGTACAATGGCGTTTTAAGTGGTTTTCTATCCATTTCTTACACCCACGTCAATATTTGGACTTGGTGCATATTCCTTATTCTAGCAAAAAAACTATTTAATATTACACTATCAGCAACATAGAATTTTTTTTAAGTTTTCTGGAGCATTGCCACATGGAAGCAAAGGGGGGGGGAGGCATTTGTTTCACCCCCATGAATTTTCAATATAACTAGGAAAACGCTTAAGTCCCGCCGCGTTGTTGGATGAGCGTAATTGGTGCATTGAGTTGCCAAGTGTTATGCGGATTTTCTGTTGTTCTGTGAAAAAATCATAACTTAATAAAAAAAATTTAAAATTAATTTAAATTAAATAAAAAATAAACCTTAATTTTTAATTTTGGTAATTAATCGTAATTTTAAAAAAGAAAAAAATCGTAAAATTTCGATTTTCATATGAAATAATTATTGATTATTCGATTGTGCTCAATTTCACAAGAATATATTAAATTATAAAATTAAGGTTCTGTGAAAAAATCATTACGACCAATAAAGCATGTAGGTAGGTGCTATAAGCCAATTTTTTAAAAATCGAAAAAAGTCATAAAATTGGGAATTTTTAAAGAAATTTATCTTTCGATAACGCTCAAATTTCACTCGAATATATCAATTCATAAAATTAAGGTGCTGTGAAAAAATTACAATCGGACAAAGCATGTAGGTGTTATAAATCGAAGAATTTTGTTTAAAAATCGAAAAAAAAATCGTAAAATTGCGATTTCACGAGAATAATTTTCCGATTGCGCTCAAAAACATGGCAGTTCTAAGTCCAGAGATTTAGAAGGACTCCATAAAATTTCATCGCAATCCGAGTATCGGTTTAGACGGAATCGTGTTAACAAACAGCCAAAAATACAGAAAAAAAAAGAAAAAAAAACATTACGGATTTTTTTCTCCAGTGTAGTGAAATGGAATCTTCGCTACGCTCATCCAATTAGTGTTTGAATTGTTTTTGGTGGTTTCCTACTTTTAACTTTAAAAAAAAACTACATTTTGGTAATCCCACTTCCATAAGGCTATTTAACCGCACCAAACGCACTCTAAAAACAAGATTTTCTACATTTTTGACTGCGAAGCTGACGTTTTAGGGCTGTGAACCCCCCATCCCCCCATAGGCCCTACTTATGTTTTAACTTTTTTATGTAGGCCTACTATTTTCTTCACAAAAGTACTTTGCTCCTACTGTCATCCAGATACCTTTTTCTTTCCACAGGGATCCAAAATAATCCTTGCCCCCGGCCCAGGGTCCTACAAATAATCCTGTAGACACCCCTGCAAGTTCCCATGTTATAAGTGTTCCCACATAAATTCTCTAAAAAAGGAACGCGTTGCTCCCAAAGACTGTTCATTGCCAAAGTGGATTCTGGTATCGGTGCAAGCTTGGCGATGTGCAGATAGAGAAACGGGGTTTGGGGGAATGGGTGGGGGGTGAGAGAGCCCACAAAAATCTGGTTTGTTTTGTTGGTAACTTTATTGACAGTGAACAATATTGAATGAACTCTATCCCCCAGTTTTAACAGGGAATCGAACCCTAGACCCCTGAATTAGAAACGGGAATAAACCAGCGCTGCTTGCAATCTAGCAAACGTGGTAGGAACTGAATAGCTGACCCCAACTTAAAAATCGTTATTTGGACATTTTGTACTCACCACAATTAAAGAGGTTGGCTTGAACGTTGCTGTGCAGTCAAGGTAAGCTGGTTGTACGAGAAGACTTCAGCCATGCGGGCGGCAAGGGAACCAAGTGATGCAGTGTCTGTAGTAGTGGGTGCATGTTCTAGGGTACCTGAAACAAGCCAGAGATGACACTGAATTAGAAATAGCCTATGCCCTGAATTACAAAAGTTTTTCCAATTTCCAAATACCGGTACTATTATGTTTTACTTCTATGTTTTTGGTTTGGGTTTCTGGCCATTGAACTAGTATTGTGAGGCAAGTATGCAATCAATTATTTTAATTGCCTAACTGTTTCAATGCCAATAGATTATTAACGGCCATGATTTAAAAAGGAAATTTTCAAATAAAGTCAATTCTAGTAAAATAAATACACAATTTGCATTAATAACTGATATTTAAAACAATAACATTGAACTAGCTATAGGTAATGAATGAAATGAAAGTTTCTATTAAATGTTCATATAAATAAAATCATTTACAAATTGGATATTTAATAGCCGAATTATATTATAATCAAATTCTTTAGGCCAAAGAAAGAGGCGACAATGACTTAAATATTACAATTTACAATGCATAATTAAATTATATAATATGTGCTACATTTAGAATGAAAAAAGGTGTCGACACCAAAGAGAAGAGTTAGCACAATAGGTAGCGAACTGCTGCTATAAGACCATGGCTTACATTTCTGTGGATTTTCTTCCGTCAAGTACTGGTACAATTATTATTTACACCACCCACACCTGCTATTTCTACTGGTGCTGCTACTGTACTCTCATCAGACCAACTGTAAAAGAGCTCAAGTGAGTTGACTTACCTCAGGTAGTAGATGCAGCAAGTCGTCCAAGCATAGAGTCCTGTGACCCATGTCCAATGGTCCAAGAGAGTTGGTGGCAGCAACATTCACAGGGGGAAGAAGTCATCTTCTTACTCTCAGAGTACCTGTTGAGATGATACTGGAAGAGGCACTCACTGAAAATAATAAAGGAAATAGGTTGTTAAGAAGGTAGTTTACAGAAATAAAATCAATTTATTTTATGGTATGTGTCACCGAATTTAAGCAGGATAGGCCTACAGGCAACCTTTGAGCCTAGTAAATGCAATTTAATTTGAATAAAATACAATTTTGTGTTGATTGGAGAACTTACCATGAACTTCGTGTAGAAAGCCAGTAGATTGTTGAATGCATCGAGTCATCCGCTGCAGTAACCTGATCGAGGCCAGCCCAGGTTATGATTGAGTCATCTTCTCTCGTGTGGCTGATGGCGTGTACCGCGGGCTGGAATATTGTTCAACAAGGTTTAGCGAGACGACAGAGGTCAAATAGCTTTAATTCTGAAATATCCAGTCTCCAACATTAGAATCATTTCAGAACTAAGATCAACTTAGCAACATTGTTGCAGCCCAGTTCATTCGAAATGAAAAATTGCATCCTATGCATTAATTAAGTGAATAATCCACTGCAATCGTGCCTTTTACTTGCATGAAATAGAACACAATTGCGGCCTCTACAATCGTTATAATCTTACCGAATTTTATAGAAAAAACGCGATTACTGTACCGGTCGATAAGCCCCCTGTGACCTTCAGATTAATTTGTGCAAATGCAGCTATAGAACTTTGAGAGGGGAAAATTACACGAAGTAGGGTACGCCTGTACGGTAATCAATATATTAAGTGTTACCTATTGGTCTGTAGGCCCTACCGTACGTATTACGCTCACAAAGTTTCCAAGAGGTCGTATTACTAATTGGACCACGTTGAAAATTTGACCCGTTTGACGCAACAATTGGTACTCTTTCGGATGGTATGCCCCAACTTTACAACACTACGCCAACATGGCGGTCAGTACTAACCTTTTTCACTAAAATACTCCACCTACAAAACCTTTAACGTTGCTAATTTAAAATATAAAACTCTTCCAAAGGAAAAGTACTTTCGATTGAAATAGCGACGTTAAAGGTTGAATTGTTTTTAATGGAAAAAAAAGTTGGGGCATACCATCCGAAAGAGTACCCAACAATTTACCGAGATGCCATTCATTGCGCAAGAATTCCACAACTCTCATTAAATCACGAATGATTATTGATTATTAATAAAATATTGTGAAACTAATAATAATTACTAATTAGATCACTTACAAGTAGTATCTAATATTGAACACGTGGTAAAGTGGAACTCCTAGTCACTAAACTAAATGGTAGGATTACGAATTTAACTTAGCTAGGCCTATTATATGGAACAAACTACAGAAACAAATAGAATAATTGCTTGGAAGAAACGCAATAAATGAATGTAATACCAAGGAATGCCCGAGAGGCGGTTAGATGATAGGTAGCATTTGCCGAGGTGCAATTACGCAAGAATAACAAAACTCGCATTTGAATCACGAATAATTATCATAATGATTTTAAATGGAAAATATGGTGAAATTAATAACAAAGTAAATCAATCTAAAGCTTTTTCATTGAACATGTGTGGCAAGGGAAATTCCATGTAATTTAACCTAATGATTTAAATTAACTAAGTACTGAAGCAAACAACATACATGATACAATGATTAATCTTTGATGACCACAAAAATAAACTAAATCTCATTAATTATTGCTAACATTAACGTAAAGGTGAAGATGGAATGCGGTTAGAGGTGGGTAGAACACTATGAGCTGGATCTTCTTACCTTGGTGCAGTGTCGAGCGCGTCTGACTCAAAGGGCTCTTGCAAGCGAACTGATAGCCAGGCTTCGAAGTTCGAGGGCGACTCAGGCCGCGTAACCTACAGCCTACGTGACAGACTGCACAGGTGACTGCCAGGCGGAACACCGGCCAACTACAAACTGTGGTGGGGGGTAATCATTCATAGCTAATGGAATCAAATAAAAAGAAATTGTTTTTCTGATTATTCCCTCTTCTGAAACACAACACATCCCGGCAGTTTTTTGAGGCTTGAAGAGTGCGTTCCTTTTCTTACTTGTAACGTGAAAAGATACTAATTTCGTGGGAACTTGGAACAAATAACATGGTACTTCCGCCGGCGTAATTCCAATATCTGATATCGTAGTAAACTATAGATAGAACAACAAATATATTGGGACTTAGCGTGTTTTCGAAAGTGGCGACATCTGGTGCCCATGTCAGATTCTGAGTGGCGGAGCGGACAGCCGGGGACCGGAGGAGTCCGCGAGTAAGACAGTCAGGCAGAAAAATGGCAGTGCAGTCAGACAAGAGATTTTTATTGCAATACTAAATTTGGCATTGAGTAAAATATCCTTATGAACAAAAAACGGATAGAGATTCACATCTAAGATCTTGCCATAGGTTCGATATCGCCTGGCCACCCTCCCGTATACTATTTCGAGACTGAAATACTAATTAATCATCGTCGAATAGTGTTCTTGACCGCGGCCGTTTAGAACTTAACATAGGCCCATATTAATTTTGGTGAAATAACATTATGCAACTAACAATGTTTGTTGGAACGTGATTTTGTTTAATTTATGCGTGTCATAATAATTGGATGCAAAAGCAATTATTGACAAAATTAACAGATTTATTGGGTTTAACCGTTCATGCGATGAATATTAAGTTGTTGTTGTATGTTGTAGTTGTTAAGTTGGTCAATGTGATGCTTATCAAACGCACAAAACCAAAATTACCTTGAAGGAGGAAAATTTCCGGGGGCAAGCCCCCCGGAACCCCCCTAAGAGTTCAGTACATCTACGAATTCATTGGTTGAACCTCAACCCCTTCTATGAATTCCTGGATACGCCACTGGTTCATTGTTCAACTGTTATCAAGCGATCTCTATCTATGCAAGACAAAATACATGTAGCCTACACAAGTCGTGCAGGTTTAAATAAAATAAAACTTAACTTATACATGTTCCGAAACACAGTTTCAAACTGCAAAAGTTCACGTTGCTCGAATGCGCTACGCTAGCGCCATGAGCGACGTTTTGAAATTAACACGCTGTTGAGCGGAAGGAAGGAAGACTTATGAATATACATGAGCACTGAACACGGATTCAAATTGTCACACACAGAACTGGCGCACAGCATAACTGAATAACGTAACCAGATGTCATGATTGTATATGTATACCGCCCATTGTATTGGCTGTGCGAGGGGATGGGTGAATATCAAGCGCAACTCGTTGACAATTTACATGATAATAATATTCTGTTGCCCCTCAAACTTCAGTTTCTAGCAGATTGGAACAATTATTAGGACACAAGGGAATTCAATTAATAGAATGCTGAATGCATGATGTTGAATACATGGGTTTTTGCATAAGTCCACTTTCAGTGAAGTAGGAGTGGTACATAGGTATTGATTAGCAATTGTAGTAAAAGTTTGCCTCTACTGGGATTCGAACCCAGCCAGAACCTCTCGCAAACAAATACCTTAAATATTTTACCTAATCCCCGTCTGGGCCCGGGGTAGAATAGGCTCAGAGCATGGCTCTGCTTATCGTAAAAGGCGATTCAAGAGAAAAAGTCCACCTCGCAAACATCAGCTAGTAAAAGCGGAGTATCTTACACCCCGAAACTAGAGGCGAGCTCTGGCAATCGTCGTCGGGGACCTTGTCCCCTTCCTTTGACGACCCCCCGGCGACGATGACAATGACACAACGAACGATGACAAAGACAATGACGACCGCGACGTGAGAAACCCCCCTTCCTCCCCTTACCCGTGGCTGGTTCTGACCAGCATGGGCCCCTCCTCCCCCACCCCCCTTAGGCTAGAGTGGTGCATTATGACCTAACGGTTGACGCGTCCTTAATCCAAATAAACCAAAAAAAAACAAAACTAAACATTTATTTTAACACTATTGATTGTTGGGCAATTTTCGAATAAATATATACCTAATAAGTTAATTCAATAATTGCTAGTGTTGTAAGCATTCTATATAAATATGAAACAGACCAAAAATTACATTGACTGGCTTGCTATTAGATTTTAAGAAAAGTTTTTAAACCAAGTCTCATATTGCCATCGGTTTAAAAACTTATCGAGCAATCTAATACGCCTTGTCCTGATTTTGGGGATTTAACTATTTACATACGAGGTCAGATTTCGCCGAAATTCGGAGTAACAGGTGTATGAGTCAGTGTCACGCCAGTCAGTTACTAGTGTACGTCCATGGTCATACAACCGTCACTACAAAATAATACAATACCATGTTTGATGTTTCGTGCATTAGGCCTATGCATAATTGCAAGGCGTGGCGAAGATTGAAACGGTGGATTGCGTGATAATCGATATGGAATGATGGTATGATGTTCTTTTCTTACGTATTTACATATTACGTACACGTGTATACGAACTGAGACGTACAATAAATGATGGAATGAAAATAAACTGTTATCTGTATATACACTTAAATTAAGACTTACATCAAAGTGAAGATAAGAGAAGAGCACTCTAAACTTTGTCATTATTTTTTTTATTTGTCGGGAAGGGTTGTAACTCTACATTGTTCCAGCATGGGAGTGGCATTCTGGATTTTGCTATATTTTTGCAAAAATAACATTTTTTGTTTGACCACTCACACTTCTTTCAAGAGTGTTTTATCTGTTCATAAAGAACATAAATTTTGTGTTATACTTACATCTTTGCTTTTACACGTGCCCATTATCTGTAAAATGATGCCACCAGCACATTTTTAAATGAAGCCTACATTTTAACAGTGAATATGTTCACATCTCATCAACTTCGTATGAATTAGGAGAATATTGAAGCGGATCGACTTATATTAACATGTTCAATTTGCAAACAGTTCTTACTTCTATTGTTCAAGATTTAATATAAATTAATTTTTTTTAAATCTCAAATATGCAACAGCATTTTGTTGGCAATAACATATTATTTTGGAATCAGACCAATCTTCACCCCCAAAAGAGTTTATAAATATGTTCGCATTAAAATGGTTCTGTTTTTTTTCGTCCACATTACTTTTCAAGATTGTTTTTGACTGCTGTAAAACATTGAAGTCTCTTGAGTAACCAATAACATTCGTTTTAGTCTACAGAATGTATACTAGGAAGCTTCGCAAACGATTTTTCAGGCGCGTTGTTGGATGAGCGTAATTTTTTTTAAACGAAAAAAGCGTAAAATTGCGATTTTCAAAAGAAATAACTTTTCGATTGCGCTCAAATTTCACACGAATATATTAATTCATAAATTAAATAATTAAGGTTCTGTGAAAAAATCATTACAATCGGATAAAGCATGTAGGTGTTATAAGTCGAAGAAATTGTTTAAAAATCGAAAAAATAGTAAAATTGCGATTTTTATGAGAAATAATTTTTAGATTTCACTCAAAAACGTGGCTGTTCTAGGTTAAGAGATTTCGAAGGCCTCCAGAAAATTTAATCGCGCAATTGGAGTATCGGTTTAGCCGGAATCGTGTTAACAAACACACAAAAATACAAAAAAAAAACACTCCGGATTTTTTTTTTCTCCAGTGTAGTAGAATGGAATCCTCGCTTCGCTCATCAAACTATAGGTATTCATTAATAAAAATTACTTAATTTATTCAGTTCTTGGCTTAGTAGGCCTAATTTGTAAACGGGTGACTTTAGAGCCGTCATAGCAACGAGGAACATAATACATTCTAGAGATGCGATTTCTTATCCCCGCGGTTTTGTGATCTCTTACAACAAATGCATTGGTGTTAATTTACAGCTGGCGAGAAAATAATTTTGCGGAAATCATTACTTGGCCGGAACACAGTAAAAAATAAAGCATGTGCAGTATAACGTACAGAAGTGATAATATGAATAATGTTGGAAATAACTTATTACGCATACAAGCAACAAATTTTATTAAAAATATGATGGAAAAAGTGGGATAATTTCATTACAGGATTGGTTGGTTGATTGCTGATTAACGGAGTTTCCTGTTTTTCCTGCCCACATTATGAATAAACTTGTGATCGCAAGTTTATAATTGAAAATATGCTTCGATTAATAATAAAAAGTATAAACTAATTTTGTGTACAAACTGTAGTTATTAAATTTGTAGAATAATAAATAAAACTCTCGATACCTCCGGGCTGCTGATTACTCTGATCAAAATGTGATGAAATGCAAGATTTCAAATAGCCTTGCCTGGTATTTGGCACTTCTCACAAATCAAGATTTATGTATGTAGGTCCAATTATGAGCGCACAAATTTGTATCAATGCAGGCGCAGAGGAATGGGGGAATCACCCCCCCTACCCTTGACATTCAGTCACGCCGTACATAACCATAAATTAAACTAGGATATGATCCGTGTTTGAGCATGTGGAATTTGGAAGCTAAACTAACCCCCCATCCCCCCACACGAAAATGAGTTCCTACGCCCCTGTATCACGTATTAGGTAACAAGTCGTACTTTAGGACTTTATAAATAAGAGCACTGATAAATAACGCAGAATCTTCTCATTCGTGTATGACGTTGATTAGGTCCCAGTCCCACAGGGTTTTGCTTTGTTATAGCAGAATTTTTCTTGATGACGTGCATAGCTAGATAACGAATTTTGAGCAAAAAGATTATAACGGGCCTAAAGTAACGATGAAAGATTTGTAAATGGTGACTTTGGGGCCGTCCTAGCAAGGAGGCACATAATAAATTTAAAGTTGTTCTGAATCAGCCTTGTTGATTCTGGCGATGATCCGCGGGTGTTCACACTGTCCATACCACTGACTGCTATGTTTCAAAATATTGATCTTTGGTTGGTTATCGCTCACTCGTCTATTGCGTCGGGCCTACAGGGTTGGCTTGGTCGCTTTGATTTACTGCCCCCCACTGAAAATCAGTTATATGACAGAGTGGGTAGACTCTAAATACAAATTTATTTATTTAATGCAAACACTAAATAAAAATTAGATTTAATAGAAATTTAATAAAGAGGTTAATAAAAAATGAATGAAATGAATGACAAAACAATAATATTAGGTAAAGCAGAGCTGTTTAAGGGACCATATCAAAGTAATTGTGCACTTTGTGAGAAAGGCATAAAATTTCTAGTATAGTTAAATTATACCTCCAAGTTGAAATTTGGATGTGATTAGACCTTGACCTAACTGCAATTCCTTTTATTCTGGCGTTCACAAAAGTATTACCAAATGAAAGGGCATCCCAATATTAGTTGGAAATGACATTTTCAATGCCTTTCTATAATATTTGCTTCCTTAGTCAAAGGGGTATTTAACCGCTAAACTCAAAAAATATATTTCATTCACGCTAACTAGTAATGAATTAAGTAATCAACAGAAAAATTATTGGGGCCACTATTACCTCCCAAAAAATGGTCAAACATGACTTTTTTCGAGCTAAGTCTCATCGTCAAAAATCTCCCATAAGAAATAACATTGGGACGATCTTTATGCCTCGTGACCTTGGAGGATTTTGATCCAAAAAAATACTGGCCATTATTGACGTACTAGACAGCCTTTTCTGTAAATTCTCTATATTTTGTTATGTAATTTGGGCAAGTAGTTCGGTCAAAATATGCTGATGAAGATGGGGTGTGATTTTGGAATGCATATTTTTGCGTGTTTGAGGGTATATTTGGGCACAGTTTCAAGACACGATGTAAAAAATGGGCATTTCAGATTAGTACTATGCTCTAGTATCTATGTGGACAAAAAAAATAAGCAGGTTAAAACTGATTTAAGAAATTTCCCAAAACACCAATTTTCGCAAATTTCTGGATCAAAAAAATTGAAAAATTCGTGTTTGATCACAGTTACAAAATATAATTTTTTAAACTGTCATTTTAGTGTAGTATTGTGCTATAGATCATGTGGTAAAAAATATTTTTTTGAGTTAATAGCCCCTTTAAGCATAATTAACAAATTAGGCTCGTGGAGTGACGGCCATCTTTGTTTTGACCTCTCAGCGTTCTCAAAGGTCAAATCTGACTTCCACCACTTCGAAATTTTAACTTACAGGTATAATCTAACTATGTTATAGAATGTTACAAATGTCATTCCTTTCTCACGAAGTGCACAATTATTATGGTTAACAGCTTTACTAATTCTAGGGCTGGGCAGCTGGGCTATGACATATCAGTCAAATAACGATATCATACGAAAATGTCATAATCGATATATCAACATTTCATTATTTGTGCAAAAAAGTATAAATTTTACAACAAACTAAAAATTGTTTCAAAAGAGTAGGCCGCTATGAAAAATGTGTGGTGCAAAATGTTTGAAACGGGTATCGCCAAAATTCATAAACAATTTTTACGCTCTCCCACTCGGGGTTGGTGACCCGGCACCTCCACCATGTGTAAAATTCAGGTCGAATTTACTGTAAGCTTCACCTCCACCTTGCTGACTTTTCCTTTATAATTTCGATATGGAGCCCAAATATCGACATCGAAATTATTCCCACATATCGAAATATCGACATCCTTGCTCAGCCATATTAGGTAGTGAAACTCACATACAATTATAACTCTTATGTTTGTCAGTAAGTCAGTAGTCTGTACGTGTCACGTCACACAACAAAAACCGAACACAATGTCCAAATGAAATGCATTTGTTATTTGGTATTAAATTACCTTTCAACAAGGATGAAACAGAATGTTTTTGGTGATGACCCTGAGGGTACGGCCGTACGGGGGGTGACAAATCTCCAGAAAGTTTGAAAATTCAAATGCCTGGAACCTACAAGCTAGAACAATTTTTTTTATTGAAAGCTTTGTTTTAACAGCCCGGCGCCGAAACCATAAAGGCCAATGTACATTGCACTGCGAATTATCTTATTAAGCTATTTTTGTATTCTTCTTTGAAGTGCTCCAATCTCTCTTTTGGGTACTCCCATACCCCAC
This sequence comes from Sweltsa coloradensis, assembly GCA_024449915.1. Taxonomy (NCBI): domain Eukaryota; kingdom Metazoa; phylum Arthropoda; class Insecta; order Plecoptera; family Chloroperlidae; genus Sweltsa; species Sweltsa coloradensis. The sequence continues at coordinate 80,173 of JAMZAV010001354.1, forward strand.
TCTTCCCCAGTACTTGTTTCAAACAAGTTTTTTGTGTTACATCTTTCATCCACCAATATGCTGTAATACTAAGACATACACAATTACATAAATTAGGGAAAATAATAAGTGAAAGTGACTTTCAAAAGCATATAGCCTACCTTAGCAAGATGAACAATATTTAGTATTTTCTACAATCATTATACAATAATAGTAGTTAATTTAGTAAAAAAGGTAAGAAGAAAAACTCAGTAAGTAATAGTAACCTCTCACAAGAAAACTAAGTGGTATTCTCAAAGAAACAGCAAGTTTGTTTACAAAAAATACATTTAATATTAACAACTCATAAGAAAACTTACAAGACAATATGGCCGTGACCACCTGTCGACATAATGAACCAAGGGTAGGACACAAACCTTTGGTAGGCCTACCCTAGCAGCATGTCTGCAAAATAAGGTTTTTATCTGAATGTTTATTGTAAAACTATGCACTGAAGAAGTAACAGAATCTTGTTGTGTTGATGGTCTTGAAGTCATCTCGTGTACAGGATAAGCTACAAGGACTGGCCTCAGAATGGTTGGCAGAGCTTGATTAACTTTAGGCCGAGTTGTTAAGGTTAATTACTTTTTATAAGTAAAGAGGATGGACGATAAATAAATATAATTTTTTTAAATCCATAGACCTAAATATGATTTCTGAAGGATGCAGTAGATGTCTGAATAAAACGGCTTCTCGATCAAGTTGTGTAGTGTGAATTATCCCGATTACCATCTAAAAATAACTTCTGATGTGGACTTAAGTCCATCAGTTCTTGGCTTAGGAATTTGTAAACGCCGACTTTGGAGCCGTCCTAGCAACGAGGCACATAATAAATTCTATAACATTGTTCCGAATCAGCCTTGTTGATTCTGGCACTGTCCGCGGGTGGAATCGTATCCAGCTTGATTGATCGGTGTCTCCTACTAAACTTGCTGGTCTCCATTTAGTCATTGTTCGCTCGTTGATGGTGTCTGTGCCAACAGCGTTGGTCGGCTGTAAATTTAACGTCCCTCACTGAAAATCAGTTCTGTGACTGAGTGGGTAGACTCTAAATTATACAAATTTATTTAGTTTTGGCAGAATGAAAGAGGGACTAAATAAACAAGCAGATATTTTGGGGAAAATCTTTGGATGGGACATAACCTCGGAATCAACAATTAAATTCAAATTCCCCGACTCACATCATCTTATATAAAATTTAATTTTTAGGATTTTTGTATATCGTTTCTACACATCTTTATCGTAAATCTAATTATAAGGGGAAATGGTTTTCTATAGTTTCTTGCGTTGTACGATTTTGTTCGCCTGCAAGTACAATTTCAATTTTGTTTCCGTATGTTTGATGCTAAAATCTGTGCTACTATGCTATGCCATGTTGTACTTTTTTCTTTCTTTTTTTTCTTTTTTCTTCCATCACTTTTTAATATTTGATTCATTAATTAATTGCATTTATATCCTTTTTATTTGTTACCAAAATTGTTGTGTTTTAACGCATTGTAGGTAATATTACAATTTCAAATATTTACTTAAATGTAGTTCAATGTTTTGTCTGCATCTATGTAATTAGATTTATTTAGTTGTCCTTCTTTGTAAATCAGTTTTTATAACTGAATAGAATAGCAGTTAAATAAACAAATAAAAAATAAAAATAAAAACATTTCATTTTCACTTATAATTAGGTTGTAAATAAAGGTGTGTAGAAACAATAAAAAATGCTACTCACATTTTAATTTTGGGCTAGATGACTTGAGTCGAAGAATTTGAATTTAATTGTTAATTCAGAGGTTATGTATAACCTGTCTAAAATACTTTAAAAAATCATTACTCCAAATTTTAAGACTTCTTTAGAGCATTCTTTAGAAATCATATTTAGGTCTAGCGATTCACCTTAGACTAAGATAAAGTTTTCTGTTCAAATCAGAATTTGTTAACTATGTCAGTGGGTGTACTGTGTACTTCCGGTACAAAATATCAGAACATAAAAGGTATCTGTTCTTGTTCTATTACCAATAATATATAATTCTACATATATATTAACACCAAACTATGTCTTTTGTTGTAATGTTAATCTGAACTTGTAACTCTGTAATCACTGTCACGCTACAGAGGGCCACACGTGCCCTGCATTAGCCTTCCTGCCCTATGGGCAGGTAAAATTCATTAAAATTAAAATAATAATGTCCCATTCATAGATTGTGTTATTTATAAATTGTTGACAAATTTGGAAGTTGACATTGTTTAGTACATGGCAGTATTAAATAAAGAGGAAAATAATCTAGAAGAGGTTTGGTGAAAATCAAAGAATATATAGTAGTAAGAAATGGATCACTGCAAGAATGCATGTGCTCTAGCCCAACCTAGATAAAATAATTTATATTTGCCATAACATTTTTGGATGAGCGAAGCGAAGACTTCAATTTCACCGACCCCCCCAAAACATTTAGCTAGGGTGTTTTTTTTTTATGTCTGTTTGTTCGCTCTCTACCGGGCAAACGGCATATCCGATCTTGATGAAAGTTGTAGGGGACCTTCGAAATCTCTGAACTTAGACTTGCTACGTTTTTGGGTACAATCGAAGAAATATTTCTCATGAATATCGTACTTTTACGATTTTTTTCTATTTTTAGTGCGATATTTTCGTGACATTTGGGCCGATTCTAACCAAACAGGTGGGGCTACAACGTTAATATTTCACATGGACATTAAGGTCATGGTGATGTATTGCTTTCTGAAAGAAAAAGTTGAAAAAGTTAGCCAGAATCTATAGAAATAAAGCTTTTAATATAAGTTTTTTGATTTTTTGTGCGATATTTTCGTACCATTTGGGCCAATTCTGACCAAACGGGTGGGGCTACAACGTTCATATTATACATGGACATTAAGGTTATGGTGATGTAGTACCTTTTGAAAGAAAAAGTTGAAAAAGTTAGCCAGAATCCATAGAAATAAAGCTTTTAATATAAGTTTTTTAAGGTAAATAATACCAATTGACAGGTAACAATAGAAACTTGACAACAATCACCTACAATGCGTAGGCAGCAAAACAAAGCACTTGCAAAAGTAAAGATATCCCACGCAAACTAAAAACTTTAAAAAGCTCATCCATCAACGCGGCGGGACTTTAGCGTTTTCCTAGTATTTTAAAATGTGCCAAATGCAAGCACTACAAAGTAAGGGACAATCAAGAATTTAACAGTAGTTCACTGCAATTTAATATTACAAATAAGTCTTTTTAAATTGTATTTAGAGTCTACCCACTCAGTTATATAACTGATTTTCAGTGGGGGACAGTAAATCAAAGCAACCAAGCCAACCCTGTAGGCCCCGACGCAATCGACGAGTGAGCGATAACCCGCCAAAGATCGATATTTTTAATAGGAAATATAGCAATCAGTGGTATGGACAGTGCGAACACCCACGTATCAACGCCAGAATCAACAAGGCCGATTCAGAACAACTTTAAATTTATTATGTGCCTCGTTGCTAGGACGGCTCCAAAGTCACCGTTTACAAACTCCTAAGACAAGAACTGATAGACTTAAGTCCAAAACAGAAGTTAAAAAACTTCTGTTTTTGGCGGGAATCGAACCCCGGACCTTCTGCATTGGAAGCAGATACACTAACCACAAGACCAACGAGCCACACAATAAGTGTTAAAAGCCATTTTTTCATTGTTTTGCTCAGTGAGTCATTCATTGAATTATGCACTCACATGAGATAAATAATTTTGGTAAAATTTTACCAAACCTCAGCTAGGGGAATAACAGCAACTTGTTAATAATGAAAAGAAACCAAGTGTGCATGAAGTAAGAAGACAAATCCCTGAATAGACAATTACACATTCACATACAGTACAGTATAATGGTTTTACACTACTAATACGAAAGTTAGGTCCACACTGGACATCTAGTGAGATGGTATGCATATCTATGTGTTTGCAAGTACATACGCACAGAAACTTCAATAAATCCAGAGCAAGTAATTGTGCTGAAAAAAGTTTGACCAATATTGACAGCATTTACTTGAATAACATAATACAATTTCATAATGAATGTAGAAGTTGACTGCGTGAAGGACAGTAAGAAAAGAATAATGAGTTAATTTTTTAAATATTCCCTCACGAAAGACTTCAATATTGTCTGTATACTTGTTACTACCTATTTACCTATTTATTTTACTTACTTTAGTACAACAGTCACAAAATATATCTTCCGAATCAAGCGTCCACATAAGGTATAAGTAACACTTAGGCCGGATCCACACCAAACTGACCCGACCAAAGTCGGTCCGACACAAATGAATGTTACTGTTCACACCGACCCGACCCGATAGGTAGTTCGAAGGCATAGTCGTATTCCGGCCTGCTGCTGACCATCATGACACAATTGTGCATACATTGTCTTGTTCGGGTGCCCCCCAACCACACACCCCGCATGCATTTATTCGGTGATCTTTTGCCACTAAAGAAAGAGTTGTGTGTGTACTTTGTTTTCAAAGTGCGGTTATTTGCTCCAAACATGGCGACTGAAGACGAACGCAGCTAAAAATTGTACTGGTTGAAAGAGGGATTTCTATATATTACAATGAAATATTGTTTTAAAATTTTGGGCAGGACTTAATAACCTCACTATAAGCCATTATGTGAAAAAATTTAGGACATTAGTAAACATGCTGAGCCAAGACCAACATTTAATTTTGGACAAAGGTTCTTTAAAACAATGTTTTAAAAAACTTGTTCAAAATGAAATTTTGCACTTAGCTTAAAATAAAAAATTAATTTTAAAAAATCGTATTTAGTCTATCCACTCAGTGATAGAACTGATTTTTGGTGGGGGACTTTAATCCAAAGCGACCAAGCCAACCTTGTAGGCCCCGACGCAATCGACGAGTGAGCGATAACCAACCAAAGATAGATATTTTTTAATAGGAAATATAGCAATCAGTGGTATGGACAGTGCAAACACCCACACATATAGTACTACGTCAGAATCAACAAGCCTGATTCAGAACAACTTTGAATTTTTAAGTACCTCGTTGCTAGGATGGCTCTAAAGTCACTGTTTACTAATTCCTAACACAAGAAGTGATGGACTTGAAACCATAATAAAAGTTAAAATACTTCCGCCTGAAGCGGGATTCGAACCCGGGACCTTCTGCATTGGAAGCAGGTAGGCTAACCACTACTTCAATGAGTCACTCAATGTCCAATGTCCAAATCTTTAAAACAAATTGCTGTCAGGGATGTTATGTCCCGCCCAAACAATTGTAAATGATATTTTGCTGTTTCGTACATGTACCTGATTCAATCAGACAGCTTTTCTGACATCTTTCTTGGACTTTCCAGATATCGGTCAGAGGGAGATACAATAGCCTTAAGCTCGTCTGCGAGGTTGAAAAATATGAGTGTATCTATGATTTTTCACGAGACAAAGATTAACACAACACGATTCTCTCTAATGTATGAATATACCCAAAATGTACGATGCCAAAGCCTTCTAGAAAATATGTCATCCCTTTACGACATCAAACTGGAGATGACTTAGACGGCCAATCCCTTTCGGTTTGGTGTCAATACTGACTCATGGAAATGAACTTTAGCTATCATTCACCCGACCTGACCTCAGTCGAGTCGGCTTGGTGTGAAACTGGCCTTAGCCGAACTATAAACAATTGATTTTAGTTTGACATACGCCTCTGAAAATTATTACAAAGCAAATACAAAACTAACAACATTAACAAAACACTTTCAAACACTGTGCACAAACATGTTATACTTTATAGTATGAAAGGAGTAGGCTACGTGCCGGTACCGGGTTTCCCCTCCACCCTTCTGTTCATGCTTCATCCTCATCTATCACCACTAATCGTCTCGATTAGCCAAAATGCATAAATATGAGACGTTAAGCAATATCCAATCAATCAATCAATCTTTATAGTATAGTACATTGCTTCAAATTCAGATAAGACAGAGGATAGAAACAAGTGGACAAATTTTGTTGCAAAACCTAAGCTGACCCTGACAGAAGCAGGAAATGGCAATGATTGGTGATTATAATGATAACTAACCCCCTTATACACAAAGACTTGCATCGGTAAGTTGCGGACGCAAATACAGTAAAATCCGCCTCCGGCAATAATGTTTGGAGATCAATGGAAATAAAATGTAAGCAAAAACCAGTCCCAAATGACACGAATAAATTATTCAAGCACTAAAAGACTACTTTTAGATAGAAAAAAGCAAACTTTTATTAAAATATGTGTTTTGGGCAACCTGCAACGTATGTAGTGGTCAAAACTCACAATATTTTTCGACCATTTTGGAGTGGTGGTTAACGAGAGGCATTTCTATGCAAAGTCCGCAGGTTCAAATTTCCCTCTTTTTTTATAAACTTTTTTGCAATTATTTACTCAATATTTCACGTTCTTGCCTGCTTCCTGTGTATAGGGAACCTAAGTGGGCGTTGTCCGGTTCTCTCTAGTCAGCATGGTATAGGCGTTTAACCCGTGCTAAATGTTTCGTAAGCGATAGCGCGAGAACCCGACGACGGACCGGAATTATATTCATATTGTAAGAAACTAGAATCTTTCCCCTTTGCGTGGATGTACATAACTCTGCTCTATCACAAATATTAATGACATTTGTTTTGAGTTGAAGTGAACTCTACATTTACACTGTTTCCAAACCTTCCAAACTGCTCATGAAAAAGTACATAAAAACATTTTGTCCGTGGCATCAGCATAACATTTGGTATCCGACTTGCTTTGTGGCTGCTGTGAGGTCACTGGGTTGTACTAGATTAAACATTACTAATAAAATATCCTTTAATGTGCCAACAAAATCTTGAATGCGAAGTACATTTAGCAACCATGGACAGGCGCATGGTATGCGAGGATGCCACAGCTGCACACAAAGTGGCTGCGTCTCGCTTAGGTTGCCGCTCAGTCAGAGTACATTTGCGTCAGCGCGCAAACATGAGTCCATTTAACTCATAATAGTTTAAATTTAGGAAGCGTCATCGAGCAAAGTATGATGCCATCATCTTCAACACAAAATAATGCATCTTGTGATGTTATTGGTTAAGATTTCTTTTGCGCGAGTCAAAAGATACGGCGAGTTACATTTTGGTACCATGCTAATTCTTATGGGCGCTGAGACCAGAGAGAACCAATTTCCTTCCCGCCTTCAAAACTTAGGTTCCCTATCGGAACAAAAATTTTAGTTGTAATATTTATTTTCTGATAAAAAAAAAGCGAGGGTTGACACTTGCGGAACATACAGATGAGCCACAACTTGCGGACGCAAGTCTGCTAACGTAACGTTCTTTGTGCACACGGTTTTTGTAGCCCTATGATTTAACATGTGAATTTGCCCAAGTCCGCCATTTTTAACGAGACGCAACTTTGCACCGGTAAATATTTGTGCATGGGGGTAATTGTTTTATTTAAAGGGGTATTTAATTACTAATCTCAAAAAATATATTTCATTCAGGCTAACAAGTAATTAATTTAGCAACTAACAGAAAAATTATTGGGGCCACCATGACCTCCCAAAAAATTGTCAAACATGACATTTTTCGTGCTAGGTCCCATCGGCAAAAATCTCCCATAAGAAATAACATGGGGACGATCTTTATGCCCCGTGACCTTGGAGGATTTTGATCCAAAAAAATATTGGCCATTATTGACGTACTCGGCAGCCTTTTCTGTAAATTCTCTATATTTTGTTTTGTAATTTGGGCAAGTAGTTTGGTCAAAATATGCTGATTACCAAGATGGGGTGTGATTTTGGAATGCATATTTTTGCGTGTTTGAGGGTATATTTGGGCACAGTTTCAAGACACGATGTTATAAAGGGGCATTTTAAATTGGTACTATGCTCTAGTATCTATGTGGACCAAAAAAGAAGCAAGTTAAAGCTGATTTAAGAAATTTCCCAAAACACCAATTTTCGCCAATTTCTGTATCAAAAAAATTTAAAAATTCGTGTTAAATCACAGTTACAAGATATAATTTTTTAAACGGTCATTTAAGTGTAGTATTGTGCTATAGATCACGTGGTAAAAATAATTTTTGGGGTTTTTAGCCCCTTTAATTATTTATAATTATTTTTACTTTGTTATTTTTTCCCGAACAGCTCAGCTCATCTCATCAAGGTTTTACTGTACAGTGTACACGTAAAATAATTGAAAAAAATATGATTTGTTTGTATTATTGTATTACTGGTACTAATAAGTAATTCCAATTAAACTTTCAAAACCCTATGCTTAATATTTATCTATCCTAAGAAAACCTAAGAAATGTTAGAACAAGGACTACAAGAAATGTTTTTGGCAAGTTTTCAATATTCAACTATTTAAGAAAAATTAAAAATTGTAAAAAGCAATCATTACACATAGAAATAGTTCTGAAATAACAACAAACAGTTGGATCTGTACAAAGGAGCCTATTATGGTACAAACAGAGTACCAATCTATTTACTCTTCAAAATAATGCAGGCCTATACTGAAATCGCTATTACAGAATGTTTCTCAGAGTCTCACATGGGACAAGCTTCACAAACAAAATGTATAGACCTAATACAGGAAAAATTAAAACTGAACTGAACACATACCTATATAAACACAATGAGGTTAATTTACCAAATTGGGTAAATACGTATCTTAATCTAACAGAAAAACATTAAAGTGTAAACTGTGTACTAAACGAGATTCCACTGTAGTCATTGAAGGTGGAATAAAATAATAATTTTGCAGTAAATAAATTAAATATGTAGTCTACATTTAACAGGCATAGACATAAATAAACTCTGAATAAGGTAATGTTTGTGACCTCTTTACTTGTAAATTGGAAGTCTTTTAGGCCAGCCTTAGTAAATAGGTAAATAAATATTAGCCAATTTTTCTTTAGTAAAAAACCTAATACTTTAGGTTAGAATTTGATTTTCTGATTCGATTAATATTAAATAATATAAGATATAAAATTAATCTAGAAACACTCTCGTTACACGCAAAGTGAGTTCATTTAGGGAGTTCATTGTCATTTTTGTAAGAAAGGGTTCAAGTCAATTTTCTGTGGCAACTGAGTTCATAAATATAAGCACACTTATATTTAATCTCAGAAATAGCAATGACTAATACCCTTTCAACAATAAACCAATCAAATGTATAATACAGTGTTAAATTCATAAGATTTAAATTCAACCTCAACTGAGAGTTGAACCCAGGTCTGACCCCGTTCTATTAGGAGGTATATCACCTGAGCTGGAGACCCAGGTTTGAGTACCAAACGAGATTGAATTTAGCCATAGGAATACCTATTGAAATGACTTTTTGAGGAGTCAATATCTGTTGTGTGCCCATACAAAAATATACAAAAATTAAGTTCAAATGCAATAGGCAATTCAAATATTGTAAGCCTACTTGAGAAAAGTCTCAAGTGTATTCTAAACTAGCTTAGACGACAGTCCTGGGTCCTCACGTGATACCTGTAGCCTGTGATACCGACACTCTGGTAGATGCTGTCTGATAATTGATCTGGCAATTTCTGTATGTCCTGCAATAAATCATCTAATTGAAGAGAGTCGTTTGACTAGGCCTAATACAAGTAACTTTCATTTATTAAAAATACTAATAGTACTTTTAAATTAATATATACCACTATTTGCATTTATATATTTAATCCATACTATGTATTGATCAACAGGAAATAAAAAGAATTGAATTGAAAAAGCACTATGTCTGAACGTATTTTTCTACTCACATTATATATTTAAACGTGCTTTTAATTAGGTATATCAACAGAACTTGAATGGGTTTTCCTCTGTGTTTTTGTTGGTGTGTTCGTTGCACGTAGGTGAATGACTTAACCGGTTTCCCTGAATTTTAAAACCAATATCCTGGACAGTTTTGTGGGTGCTGTTAGCAAGCCAATTACAATTAAAATCCATCACGATTCAAACCTACGAGAAAAAAATCAACTGCAAAATAATATGTAGGTATAGTACTTATTTGGCAATGATGTTTTTGTCTTTGACTTTGTATCAACTAATTTTTATCAAATCTTGTTACGAATATCAGACTTATTTCAGCCAATCCTCCAAGGTTTACTGAATCTCCACAAGCTAGGTTCCTCAAAAGTTTGCTAGAAGTTTCACTAGACCTGGCAATTGCAATTTTATTTCGTACTTTGTACAGGCTGTGTTTTACTTTTCCATTGTATTTTATTTTTATACAATCCAAAAGATGTTCTTTTATAGTGTTTCACAAATAAAGAATAAGACTTTGCAATTTCCTAGTTGTTGTTCAATGTTAATTTAGTAGTCATTCTCAAATCTGAATCAGAAAAATTAAGAAATTCTTTAGAGATAAATAAAAGATATTGAAAGCTGAATCATTTATAGAAGGTTTGAAATGAATAATAGTAGTACAACTTTATTTTCTTAAACAAAGCTCTGCCTTTACATAAAAGTTGCCTTAAGACACAGAATAACAATAATTAAAATTGGTTACAAATTATGAAAAAATTAAATGAAGTGAAAAATTAAGTGTGAAGTATGATTTGTGAGTAATGAAAAAACAAATATTGATAATAATAATACGATAAATAAAATAATACACGCACAACGGTTTGCACCAGTCTGAATTTGATAACACTTCGAGAAAACACCAAAGCTTGGACTTGAATCCATCACTCTCAGTTACTGGGTCATTCATTCCAGTCATTAATTACTCATTTAGTCACTACTGTGTCATTCACTGGGTGATGTGACTCCCCGTCATCACGTAAACTAAGATTTGAGACGTAAAAAGTAATTATTAGTGATAATATATAAACTAGGGTTGCCGTCGATATGAATTTGAATATCGATAATCGTGCATGTGAAATCGATATTTTTTACGTCCATCGATAATCGAATAAAAATTAGGCATATATTTGCTCGCATACCGACGCGGACCGTGGACCTTTTGCGAGTGCGTCCTTTCGTTCCTTCTATTTGCTCAAAACAGGGTTTTTTCATGCTAGCAACGTGTTTCACGAGCCCCCTCTCCCCCCCCCCCCCAACACACATCTGGCCGGCCCGCCGAGAGCGCGCTGTGTAGCGTAGACAGACGCTACCCGGCTCGTGTGTTGTCTTTGTGAAGGTCGTGCGTCAATATAGTGGTGTGCAAAAACGTATTTCGAATCAGCAACCATATGCAGCATATGTACACTGCGCTGCACACAATTTAAACTTAGTCGTAAATGATGCCGTGAAGGGAGTTAATGAAGTTGTGACGTTTTTCATGCTTCTACAAGATATTTACACCTTTTTCGGGAACAGTATTTGTAGATGGGACCTACTGTCGTCATTCACGTCAGAAACGCACGCGACATTAAAAAAACTGAATCCAGCTTGCTGGGCAGGCCGTATAACAACATTGCTTGGTATTAAGCTTAATTTCATAGTTATCATGAAAGCAATTTTGTATATAATTCTTCAGTCATCAAAAAAAGAAGAGAGGGAGGAAGCATTGAGAATGAAGAAATGCAAGGAAAAATTTGAATTTGCCAAATGCTAATTTAGTAATTATGTTTTCAAAAATTCTTGGAGCAACAAACATAGCTTCTGTGTACCGGTACCTACAATCACAAGACTGTGATCTTTCTAGAGCTTCAGAACATCTCAAAGAAGCAACATACACTGTTACAAACTACAGGAATAACTACATACATTGAAATGAGTAAAGAGGCTGTTGCAGTCGCCAACAAGTGGAATATTGAAATTAAATTCCAAGACAAGCGGACAGGAAAAACTAAACGTCACTACGACGAGCTAGCTGAGGATCAGCGTCTGAGAGATCCTGAGGACCGTTTTAGAGTAAATGTATACATTCGAGTGATAGATATTGTGAGCGAACAGCTTAAAACACGATTTAAAGGCATGAATGAAGTCGTAGAAAAGTTTGCTATCCTCCATCCGTCCCGTCCGTTCTCTACACGGCGGAAGAAGTGGAGATCAATATCATTGATGCTGCCAATGTATTGCAACAGAAATACCCAGAAGATATTTCTCTAGGGTTTTCTCTTCAGCTACTATCGTTTCGTATGACCATGAAAACACAAATCGATAAATTGAAAACAGTTAAAGAACTAGCAATCATGTTAATCATAATAGTGGACTATACAACAGCTATATTGTCCGGTTATCTTGATGTTTGCTCAGCTCTTCTGTTATTTCTAACCCTCGCTGTCATGGTGGCGACAACTGAAAGATCTTTCTCAAAGTTCAAACTCATTAAGAATTGCATGAGAAACACAATGGGACAAGAATGCCTGCAAGGATTAGCTGGTTTGAGCATCGAAGCTGCGAGAGCCAAGAAAACGAACGTTAACACTTCAATCAACACATTTGCAGAACTGAAGGCCAGAAGAAAGTTGTAGTCGAAGTACTATGGTAAGTTTTTTTTTACATTATTAAGAAGGGGGGGGGGGGGCTGAAAATAATCCTGCGAGGGGCCCCGAATCTGAGTTTACGCCACTGATGCAATGCCTTGTACGTCTATTTTTGGCCTAGCCGTCTAGGCCTAGGGCCTATAGCCAGTCATTGGTCCTAGGGCCCAGGCTAGGCCATGCATTCCTGCACTCTAGCATACAAAGACTACCGAGGCCCACCTGATTAAAAAACAAAAAAACAAACAACAAACTCTCTAAAACCTCTAAAAATTGCATTTTGTGAAAACAACAAAACAGCAAAATTGGCCGATAACAGCGAAATTTAGTACCGCTTTCAACTAATTTTAATGACAAAATTGACCTTTTCTATTCACCACTTTTACGTATTCCTCCTAGTAATAACACCCTTTAACATGATGGTACAGGCTACCTATATGCTTAGTTTTTTTTAGTTTTTCTTCTCAAAAACACTACGTACCCGTATTATATTCGATGCTGTACTATAATCGGATCAATACAGTAATTTAGCATAATTTGATTTAATATCAAGGTAGAGCCAAATAGTCCAGTATTGTCAATAAAATACTAAGAAATATGTTCACTTACTTAGAGTCACTTCAATGTAAAGAGCCAGCATGATGACATGAATGGGAACATCACAGCCCAAACCTTTGGATAACCAAACCTGAAAACAAATAATATGTCTTTGCATTAACTTTTAACTTTCTTACATTCAAAGAGAAGAAGATGTGGCTGCATATTGTAATGCAACCAGTTAGACGAGCCCTCACCCCTCACTTTAAATGCCTCACAGATACAAGTGGCAAGTCACAAGACGTCAGTGCAAGGCTCAAGCTCCCAATTAACCCAAACCCACATTTGCATTTTATAGAACTATGTCTCCTCTATAAAATAGTCACACTTCACCAACGGTAGATTAATTTAATGTCTATCGGATTCTATCCATTTCAGTTATAAAGGAACTGACTTACATCAGATGAAAATAGTCAAAATACGGTTTTGGATTTACAAAGGAAGACAATAATTGACAGGGCTTGGCAATTTAAAAAAAATCGACTTGCCCAACTGGGCAAGTTGCCAAGTGGCCCAAATTTTAGTTGCCCAGACTCTATTCAAGGTTGACACAATAATTAATTAATTTTCTTTATTGCGCAATCGAAAATTATTTGTTATGAAAATCGAAATTTTACGATTTTTTTCTTTTTTTAAATTACAAATAATAAAAAAAATTAAAATTAAAGATTTTTTATTTAATTTAAATTAATTTAAAAAAAATCAACTAAGTAATGATTTTTTCACAGTACAACAGAAAATCCGCATAACACTTAACAACTCAATGCACCAATTACGCTCATCCAACAACGCGGCGGGACTTAAGCGTTTTCCTAGTTATATATGTACAACAATTTTCTTTCTTTTAACAATAGCCATGAGTCATCAAGTCATTAACTTTACGTACGTACCCGCTTTTTATTATACTCTCGGTCACATTTTACTTTTTTGGCAGATTCATAAGCTAGGCCTAGTCCAATCTCATCTTCGTTAATTGTGAGTGGTTTAGTAGGCGTAGGCAAAGGCATTGAAGCTATTCCACTAGGCCTACAGTTAAAAAAGTTCTGTATATCTATTAAAGAATGGTTCAATATTACGCAATAATTTATATTATAAGTGTGAAAAATGATTGGAATTTCACGAAACGGAGAAGGCAAACAAGTCTCAAAGAATCTATTTTCTCGACAGCAGTGAATTATGGGTCAAGTTGATAGGTCGATATCGATCGAAATGCGATTGTAGTGGTGCGAGGTGCAGCCTGTGGCAAGTGCTTGGAACTACGTCGAGCGTCTGTCGCCTGTCGATAAAATAGGTTTCTAGTTTCTACTTAGTGAAATCTTACGCGATTCGTGTTTTTAACCAAATTTGTTGAATGCCCGTACGGGTAACTAACTATAAATTTAAATTATGGTTGCCCGTGCCTGGAGTGTTAGTTACCCCGGGCAACTCGGGCATAGGAATTTTTGAGCCCTGATTGATAAATTAAATGCAGAATATCGTGGCTAGTTGCAAGTAAGTAAGTAAGAAAGTTTTATTCCCAGACACATGGCATATTACATTATAACTTATAATAACACTTTGTGATGACCTCTAAGTTTATATTGTCTGGGATAAGTATTTATTTACTTACTCCTAAACAAATAAACTTTTTTATTGAGGTGTTTGGAAAGGTGCAATTGCTGTATCAAGCAGTATACAATTGGGAGATACTCCCTCACAATTTATATCCTAAAAATAAGTTTCTCAACAATTAATGCCTTAGTCTTATTTTGTACATATCATAACAATTTTACTGTATGCCTAATGTTGGCTATTTATAGAATTTGAGTGCCTCGTATATAAGATAATTGGATGAGCGTAGCGAGCGAAGCGAAGATTCCATTTCACTACACTGGAGAAAAAAATCCGGAATGTTTTTTTTTTTTCTTTCTGTATTTTTGGCTGTTTGTTAACACGATTCCGGCTAAACCAATACTCCAATTGCAATGAAATTTTATGGGGGCCTTCGAAATCTCTGAACTTAGAACTGCCACGTTTTTGAGCGCAATCGAAAAATTATTTCTAATGAAAATCGCAAATTTACGATTTTTTTCGATTTTTAAAAAAGTTCTTCGACTTATAACATCTACATGCTTAATCCGATTTTAATGATTTTTTTACAGAACCTTAATTTTATGAATTAAGATATTCGTGTGAAATTTGAGAACAATCGAAAAATTATTTCTCATGAAAATCAAAATTTTAGGGTTTTTTTCTTTTTTTTTACAATTCTTTCACTTATAACACCTACATGCTTTATCCTATTGTAATGATTTTTTTACAGAACCTTAATTTTATGAATTATTATATTCGTGTAAAATTTGAGCGCAATCGAATAATTATTTCTTATGAAAATAGCAATTTTACGATTTTTTTCTTTTTTTTAAAATTACGATTAAAAAAAAATAAAAGAATAAAGTTAATTTTTTATTTAATTTAATTTAATTTTAAAAAAATCGACTTAGTAATAATTTTTTCACAAAACAACAGAAAATCTGCATAACACATGGCAGGTCAATGCACCAATTACGCTCATCCAACAACGCGGCGGGACTTAAGCGTTTTCCTAGTACGAATGAAACGAGAGAATAATTATTTGTCTAGTTTTTCTTATGGGCCAAAATTGGTTTAAATTTAAGGCAGTACATAAAGCGGTATATAAGGCATATGACAAAAATAAGACATAAGAGACAAATAATATAAACAAATATAAACAATACTCAGACTTAAATGAATCTAGATAAAAAAGACAAAATTTAAGACACAAGACAAAGAAATGGGCCTATTATAAAATATATCGTAGCCTATTTGTGGAATATAAACACTACACTATATCTATACCTCTTATTAAGAATTGTAGTACAAAGATAACAGTGTTATAGTAGTTTGTCCTTCAAAAATTCCTCAACAGAGTAATATGCTTTGTTACATAGGAGTTGTTTTAGTTTGTATTTAAAATTGCTCATACTAGAAATGGCTTTTAGACTTGTCGGCAGCTTGTTAAATAATTTAGAACTAATATAATTGGAGTTAAGTTGTGAATGTGTTCAATTGAGATAATTAGTGTGTATGTTGTTTGCTTGTCTTGTGTCATGGCTGTGAATGCTATTATTCTTGTAGATTTTTTTAAATTTAGTATGGATTGAAATATGTATAGACTGTAGAAAGTGAGTATTTTGTATTTGATGAAGTGTGGCTTATAGTGAGGTTTAAGGCAGAAGTGGGCTGTGGTAGTTTTACAAGGCCAGTACCATACCCTACAACTAATAATAATAATAACTAGGAAGCTTCGCAAACACTTTTTCAGGCGCGTTGTTGGATGAGTGTATGTTTTTTTAAACGAAAAAAGCGTAAAATTATGATTTTCATGAGAAATTATATTTCGATTGCTCTCAAATTTCACACAAATATATAAATTCATAAAATTAAGGTTCTATGAAAATATCATTACGATCTGATAAAGCATGTAGGTGTTATAAGTGGAAGAAATTTTTTTTAAACAAAAAAAGCGTAAAATTGCAATTTTCATGAGAAATTATTTTTCGATCGCGTTCAAATTTCACACCAATATATTAATTCATAAAATTAAGGTGCTGTGAAAAAATCATTAAATCGATAAAGATGTAGGTGTTATAAGTCGTAGAAATTTTTTAAAAATCGAAAAAAATCGTAAAATTACGATTTTAATGAGAAATAATTTTTCGATTGCGCTAAAAAACGTGGCAGTTCTAAGTTCAGAGATTTCGAAGGCCTCCACAAAATTTCATCGCAATTGGAGTATCGGTTTAGCCGGAATCGTGTTAACAAACAGACAAAAATACAATAAGAAAAAAAAGAAAGAAAGAAAGAAAAAAAAACATTCCGGATTTTTTTCTCCAGTATAGTGAAATGGAATCTTCGCTTCGCTCGCTACGCTCATCCAATAAATAATAATAGTATATATTATATATATATATGCTATATTGTTACTCTTTATTCCAACACCAAATTTAGTTGGGTATATAATAATAACAATAACTAGGAAAACGCTCAGTTGGACGCGTTGATAAGCGAGCACAAGCTATATCATTTGTTGATGGTCCAAATTTCAACCTGATCTGTATCTTCGTGCAACCGCTATCATGAGCCAAAAAAGCTCTAGCTTCGTGCGACTTTTCGTTGCCATGGTAACGTTACTTTTGTTAAAATGTAATTTCCATCTACACTACTTATAGGATCAAAATAAAATTAACATATTTGTAACCGGATGGACATTCTAAATGATTTGGCCACCTCAGATTTTGTCGCCATTTAGTTTATACTAGGAAAACGCTTAAGGCGCGTTGTTGGATGAGCGTAATTGGTGCATTGACCTGCCATGTGTTATGCAGATTTTCTGTTGTTTTGTGAAAAAATTATTGCTTAGTCGATTTTTTTAAAATTAAATTAAATTAAATAAAAAATTAACTTTATTCTTTTATTTTTTCTTAATCGTAATTTTAAAAAAAGAAAAAAATCGTAAAATTGCTATTTTCATAACAAATAATTATTCGATGAGCTCAAATTTTACACGAATATAATAATTCATAAAATTAAGGTTCTGTAAAAAAATCATTACAATAGGATAAAGCATGTAGGTGTTATAAGTGAAAGAATTGTTAAAAAAAAGAAAAAACCCGTAAAATTTTGATTTTCATGAGAAATAATTTTTCGATTGTTCTCAAATTTCACACGAATATCTTAATTCATAAAATTAAGGTTCTGCAAAAAAATCATTAAAATCGGATTAAGCATGTAGATGTTATAAGTCGAAGAAATTTTTTAAAAATCAAAAAAAATCGTAAATTTGCGATTTTCATTAGAAATAATTTTTCGATTGCGCTCAAAAACGTGGCAGTTCTAAGTTCAGAGATTTCGAAGGCCCCCATAAAATTTCATCGCAATTGGAGTATTGGTTTAGCCGGAATCGTGTTAACAAACAGCCAAAAATACAGAAAAAAAAAAAGAAAAAAAAAACATTCCGGATTTTTTTCTCCAGTGTAGTGAAATGGAATCTTCGCTTCGCTCGCTACGCTCGCTACGCTCATCCAAAAAAAAAAAAAAAACTTTCGATTAGCAATTTAACTTAAATTTAGTAACATATAACTTTTTGAACGATTTTGCCACAAAACTAATGGCATTCAATCCAGATCGAAGCTTGCGGATGGTCCAAATTTCAACTCGATCCGAACCTCCGTTCGACCGCTACCATGAGCCAAAAAAGCTGCGCGACTTTCCCTTGCCATGGTAACGGTACTTTGTTATAATGTAATTTCCAACACACTACTTATCGGATCAAAATAAAATTAACATATTCGTAACCGGACGGACATTCTTAATGATTTGGCCACCTCAGATTTTGTCGCCGTTTAGTTTGAAAAAAAAACCTTTCGATTAACTTTAATGTAACTTTTTAACTTTTTGAACGATTTTGCCACAAAACTAATGGCATTCAATCGAGATCGAAGCTTGCGGATGGTCCAAATTTCAACTCGATCCGAGCCTCCGTTCGAACGTTATGGCAAGACATACAAAAAAAAACAAAAAAAAAACAAACAAAACCAGTGACTATTTTTTTTGGCAGAGTCAAATGGAAACGCTCGCTTTGCTCGCTTAATAATCTATGCACGCCCCCAACCATCAGCGCTGAATTCCATACCAGTTCATTCAGCAATGATCGTGCCCATTAGGCCATCTTGTTATTGTTATCTCTAAACACGGAATATCACATGTTACTATCACATTGTGTGTGTGTGTGTGGCTCGTTGGTCTTGTTGTTAGCGTATCTGCTTCCAATGCAGAAGGTCCAGGGTTCGATTCCCGCCAAAGTCAGAAGTTTTTTAACTTCTGATTTGGACTTAAGTCCATCAGTTCTTGTCTTAGGAGTTTGTAAACGGTGACTTTGGAGCCGTCCTTGCAACGAAGCACATAATAAATTCAGAGTTGTTCTGAATTGGCCTTGTTGATTCTGGCGTTGATTCGCGGGTGTTTGCACTGTTCATACCACTGATTACTATATTTCCTATTAAAAATATCGATCTTTGGTTGGTTATCGCTCACTCGTCGATTGCGTCGGGGCTAACAGGGTTGGCTTTGGTCGCTTTGATTTACTGTCCCCCACTGAAAATCAGTTATATAACTGAGTGGGTAGACTCTATATACAATTTAATTTATTATTTACATTCATTTCAGACACTTGAATAATGCTATAAATGAACAAAAAAATCAGTTGAACTATTAAAACATCTGCTGA
The DNA here is from genome assembly GCA_024449915.1 of Sweltsa coloradensis. NCBI lineage: Eukaryota > Metazoa > Arthropoda > Insecta > Plecoptera > Chloroperlidae > Sweltsa > Sweltsa coloradensis. The sequence continues at coordinate 99,506 of JAMZAV010001354.1, forward strand.
AATTAAACTTCACAGAGCCAAGACTTCCGAGAACTAGAAGTACAACCTACACGAAGACACTGCCAAAGACGAGAGGGTAGCACAGTATTGCTTACGCAACTTGTCACTACAATCACAGTGGTTGCCATGTGCGGGAGGGTGGGGTGTAATGACACTGTGTATTGTACAGTAAGATCTCTCTTATCCGATCTCCTCTTATCCGATGTTCCGTGTTAACCGAGCCGCCCAAAAAAAAAAAAAAAAAAAAAAAAAAAAAAATTAAAGTTTTAATACGTAAATAAAACATAAAAATAATTACAGACGCCGCGCCGCACTTTTTTAAATGTACTCGCATACATTTGTAGGCATGCCTTACGAGTGAGTGCAAAGAAGATAGATCGGCGATATATCTCGACTTTCGAGCAGTGTGCATCAGTGTACTGAGCGTATAGAGTTCAGTGGTCAGTGTGCGTCGGGCGCATCGCCGGTAAGCGTCAGTGCCACCCACTGAGCATATAGAGGTCAGTGTGCGTCGCGCGCCTGCGCGTGCGCATACGATCCAGCCATCTCACACACAGCTGTTCAAAGATGGTCGTTGTGGAACTAGATGCAATCATGTTTCAACCGATTCACGAAATTCGTAATCACGACGCATTGAATTGTTATTCCTGGGCTTATCTTATTTCTTTCCCAGACTTATCTTGCGTCGTGAGCTTCAGCGCTTTCCCAGAGGTTTTCCCACATGAGAAAGAGAGCTAGGCCTAGGCCTATGTTTGCATTGTAGGCCTAGGCCTATGTTTGCATTGTAGGCCTAGGCCTACTGCGTCGAGTTTAGGCCTAGACATACGTTTTTATTACGACATGTAGGCCTAATTGTGTACGTGTGTTTGTGAGCTTGATTTACAAGCTATTAAATCATTTAGTATACCCTGTATGAAGTGTATCGTGTGTATCCATTACATGTGTCATATATCATTTTACCACATCAGGCTATGCTACGAGAGCAAATAAACAATTGATCCGCGCCATCCGAGTTTTTCGCAAATCCGAGGTGCCCCCGGTCTCATCCAACTCGGATAAGAGAGATCTTACTGTATTTGTATGTACGGTACCGTATGTACGGTACCGTGAAATAGATCGCGAGCGGTAAAACCGCCTTAAGAGTCTGGGAATTCATGAAATCCACAATTCAGGAGAAAAATATTGTTGTAGCAGTGTCGATTGGAAATGTAAACGTGTACATGCTGCCAAGAAGGGCAGGTAACATTCGGTTGGTGCTTCATTCAAATTTAAGAATATAGGTGTATAGGTGTGATTGAAAGCAGCATATTATGTAAGCTCTGTGGTAATAGAACACAGGACAGACATCTATTAGAATTTAGATGCACTACACTGAAAGGACACTATGAAGAAATGACAAGGGGTATGGACAGAAGGGAACAGGAGTCCTATCTTTACTGGTTGTCAAGACACAGATGACATTGATGTGTCAATGAGGGCATAAGAGAAGAAGAAAATCCAGACTCCCGATATTATATCGGTATCGCTAGCAATCGTGATCATCGTGATACAGCAATCTTTATCGAGATAATATCAATAATCGATATAATCCCTACATCAGGGTTGCCACCAAGAAAAAATAAAAATCCTGTTTGAGCAGATCAAAAATCCTTAGAAATCCTTAAAATAAAACACCCAAATCCTTAAAAATCCTTTAAAATGCCTAAATGTACCAATTTCGATACGATAGCGATATATCATAATGTAATTGTTGTAAAAAAATTGATATATTAATTTTTTTATAGAGTAGGTAGGCCATTTTTTAATAAATAATTTTTAAAAAAATGTATAAAGAGTCTACCCACTTAGTTATATAACTGATTTCAGTGGGGGACAGTAAATCAAAGCGACCAAGCCAACCTGTAGCCCCGAATCAATCGGGGAAAAAAAATGATTCGAGGCCAAATAGGGTTGATAGAATGATAAGGTATCACCATAAATGCATATTTTTACGATCTCACAACCGCGTTTTATGACCCGGCACCTCCACCAAAATTCCGAAATTTTGCATTTTGGTGTAAATTTTGGTATTTATACATCGAAAATATTCCCACTTATCAAATATCGCATTGAAATATAGATTTTTTGACCAGCCCTAGTTAAAAAACGGCGTAAAACGTAATTTTTTTTTTTTTTTTTTTTTTTAATCCGTAAATTGGACTAAAAATCCGTGTATCCGTTTTGCACCCTCAAAATCCGTTAAAACGGATAAAATCCGTAAAAACGGCAACCCTGCCCTACATCATCCCTACTAAATAATAATACCAGTTAATAACTGTGCTGTGAAGCAAGAAACTATAAATACCTCTTTCAGAACTTCGCCTGCCTTCTCCGTGTTGCGAGCTAAAGCTAGACACACGGCCATGTTATACCGGAGAACAGCCCCAGCAGTCAGGGAATTAGTTGGACACCAATCTGGAACAAAGCAAACAGTCAGTCAATCACGCATACATGTTTGTGGCCAGTGTGCAACGCATACATTCTGTTGCACTGATAGTGATTGTTGTTAATGCACCCCGTCAGTCAAGCAATCAGTAGGGTGTATATAGCTTATTATGTAACTGTTTGTGTAGATATGATAAAATTACATACCTGTGTGCCACAACATGCAGAATTGTTTACATGTTTATTTTATTTGCCATTATTTCTAGGTCCTAACAAGTCAACATTAATCATAATAATCAACACCCGGTTCCAACATAAGTCAGGTCGGGGGGTGACGTATCACCAATTTCTCGGGCTGTGGACTTTCAGTGTTTGCTAGCCAGGCTCAAACACCTCCTCATCTACTTCGATGTCTTCTATGACAGGCATTTCTACCAGTTCTCTCCATTTCTTTCTATCCTCCCAGAGTCTTTCTTCATTAATTCTTTCCCATGATTTTCCTCTTTCTTCAATGTTCATTTCTATCTTTTTCCCCCCCATGTGTGTTCAAATTCTCTTCTTGGTATTCTATCTTGTTTCATTCTTCGTACGTGCCCATACCATCGAAGTCGTTCTTTTCCTATTTTATTTCGTAAACTTTCCACTCCTAGTTTGTTTCTTATTGTTTTGCTCCGTACCTTGTCTATTTTTGTTAAGGCTACAGAACTCCTTAAAAATTTCATCTCTGCTGCTTGTAATCTGCTGTCTTCTTTTCCTCCTATTGTCCATGTCACGGATGCATATGATATTATGGGAGGAAATACATTTTGTACAATAACATCTTGCACCTGGATGATATTTCTTCTTTCCATAATAGTTTATGTACACTTTGGTAAAATTGTCTGCTAATATAATTCTCCTTGATATTTCAGCATCTAGTTTTGCGTCCTTTGTTAGTATACTTCCGAGGTATTTAAATGCTTCTGCAATGGCCAGCTCTTCACCCCGTAGTATTATCTTCTTTGATTTTGTTTTACTTTTCTTCGTTACTATTAATGTTTCACTCTTTTCAATGCTTATTTTCATGTTAAACTTCAGTGTTTCCTCATTCCATCTATCTACGCTCTTCTGTACTTCTCAATGGTATCTCCCATCTCACTATATCATCTGCAAATATCATAGTTTTAGATGTTTCACTTTCTGTGGGTTCAACTTTACGCAGTATGTTATCCATAACAACGGTAAATAATGTAGGTGACATCACACTACCTTGCCGTAGCCCACGTTTATTTCAAACCAAGTAGTTCTACCAAATGGTGTTTGAACACAGCTCTTTGTTGTGACATATGTGCTTTGAATTCTTGTTATTAGACTCTGTTCTACTTCTGCATCTTTTAAGCATTCCCAAGCTTTTGCTCTTGGGACACTGTCATATGCTTTTTTCTACATCCAAGAATACCATGAACATTTCTTCTCCCTTTTCCCACTTTTTTTCCATTATTTGTCTGAGCGCAAATATGAGATCTATGGTTGAGCGGCCAGCTCTAAACCCATATTGTTCCTCTCTCAAACTTGGCTCTACTTGTTGTCGTAGTCTTCGATCTAGTATTTTCTCGTATATCTTTGCACACTGGCTCATCAGCGTTATTCCTCTATAATTTTTACACTTCTTCCTGTCCCCTTTCTTAAATGTTGGCACTATAATTCCTTTTCCCCAGTCATCTGGTACCTTCTTTTCTTTCCAAGCTGCACTGGTCACTCTCCACATCCAATCTATGCCTGCATCCCCTGCAGCCTTGATCATCTCCACAACTATTTCATCCTCTCCCGAAGCTTTACCATTTTTCATGGCTTTTACTGCTTCAACTACTTCCCGTCTTGATATTTCATTTCCCTATTATTTCTTCTATTTCTTCCTCATTGGTGTTCTGAAAGATTTCTATTGTTAGGTCCCCTTCTCCGAGTTTGGTTATGGTTAGTATCAGGTAACCTAGGCATATTAAGTAGGTTTTTGAAATATTTCTTCCACATGTTTTTCACTTCTTCTGGGTCAGTAATAAGAGATTCATTGTTGTTGGTCAGGTATCTTGTGATTTCTTCTGTTTTTCTTTTGCTTCTCATTAGTCCATACAACAATTTCTTATTTGTATCAAAGTCCTTCTCTAATTTGTCTGCAAATATTTCCATTGTATTTTTCTTTTCTTCCATTACTATTTTTTTAGCTTCATATTTATACTTTTTGTACTTTTCTTCATTTTCTTTAGTCCTGTTTTTTATCCTTTTCCTTTCGGGCTACATTTTTGCGCTTAACAGCTGTTCTTCAACTCTTCCATTCCACCACACAGTTTCCTTTTCCTTTCTTATGCCACCTGCCCTTCCGCATATTCTTCAGCACTACTAATAAATACATGACTTAGTAATTTCCACTCTCATCTACTGATAACAAATCATGTGTTGGATACTTTCCTCATATCTGTCTTCGAAAGGACAGCATGTCAGTCTCCTTCTGGAGTTTACATGTCTTGATTTTTGGAATCTTCCTCCTGGGATATAGTCCATGATTTTGGTCTTTATTGTTCACTCTTATAAGGCTTACAAGTAATCTGTGGTCTCCATCTAGAGGACACACTGGGAATTACTTTTACATCAGTGATATCTTTGGCCATGTTGCTACTTATAATAATATAATCAATAACTGACTCAGATGAGCCATCCCAGGTGCGTACCGAGTTATTTGTTGATCTTTTTTCTTCATGAACCAGCTATTTCCGATTCGAAGTCCATTCCTGGCACACAAATCAAGTAGATTTCTCCTTCCTTGTTCCTTGGCCCATACCCATGGACCCCTAGTACCTCTTCATATCCGTTCTCTCTCTCCCTACTTTGGCATTAAGATCTCCCATAATTATTACTTTTCTCTCTGTGATTCTTCTTCCAATTGTTCAAGCCATGCCTCCTTTCGGCCATCGCTAAGCCAACTTGTGGTGCATAGCATTGTATGATCTCTAAAGCTACTTTATTATAAATATTTTAATTTTCAAAATTCTGTCACTCTTATTGTCTACAGGACAATGTTTCTTTCCACTTTGGGCTGATGATAAATCCACTCCATTTTGCCTCATTGTGCCCGACCATAATAATTTGTATCCTTCTCTCAGTTCTTTGGTTCCTACTCCCTTCCATTTAGTCTCGCACAGTCCTAATATCTCCAATTTTTTCGACATCATTACATTACTAATCTTCAATTTTCCCATTTAATGTAAGAATATTTAGGGTTCCTATTTTAATCATTGTATGCCTATGTTTGTTGTTATTATATCTATTTGTTATGTATTTATTGTACCCTTGCTTCTTTGTCTTTGTCATCAGTTGTTTTCTTATTTTCTTCTTGATCTCCACACCCACCTTGTGTGAAAATCCTGTTTTCCTAGATATGAATATCTTTTGTATTTTTGTCTGTTGTGACTTGGTTTTTGTAGGTCTTCTGGGTGGTCTTGTCCCTTTTTGCCATTAAGTTGGTATGTACATCCTTGTTGTGCCCCATTTGTGCTTCCCTTTTCCAGTTTTCACTTATTCCCTCAAGTTTGACATGTCTAAGAACGTTATATTTTCTTCTTCACAAATATTTTTGATATGTGGATTTGCACTTACTCCTGTCCATGTGGTCAGGCCACTCATGGTTATTTGTGCCCCCTTAAACTTCTGTTTTGTTGTTGTCAATAATTCCCGCACTTGTCCCATCAATTTTTCTTGGTTTCCAGGCCCAACTCTTTCTGCATTTCCGACTTGTATGGAAACTATTGTCGCTTCTTCTTGTCCGTATTCCTCGATTTTTCGTTGTAGCTCTTTATTTTAATACCTGGGTATGCTCTAGCTCTATACCCATTGTGTTCACAGAATTTTCCTGCTGTTCTTCCCCATAAATCACCTATTCAATATAGCTTTGGTAGTTTTTGTATAGTCCTATATTTGTAGGTTTACTGTTTCTTTGGGAGTCACACATTCATTTCTAGTCCCCTCTTGTTTCTCAGTTCCTCTCTTTCTCTTTTACTTCCTGAACTTTAGCTCTTGCACTCTGTTGTTGCTCAGGCCTCCGTTTAGAATTTCTTCACCCACTTGATGTTTGTGGCGATTAGACTTGTTCCTGTGATTGTTTGTTTTTAAATCCGCGTTGTGATCAACTTTATTGTCTGGCTTTTTGTTGTTTGGCCAAGTCCTACCATAGGTTCTAGGACTTTCTTGGTGCCTAGGTCTTCAGCGTGTGGTATATCATTGTAATCCAGCTGCTGTTGTGGATCCTTTTTCTTTCCTTGATTTACTATTAGTCTTTGTCGTATCTCCTCCCACATATTATTTAATCTGTTATCTAGCATTTTTCTTCCCTCCTGTTGCTCTTCTAAGTCCTCTCCAAGGTTCACCAATCTCATTTGCATTCTTCCCATTTCCTGTTCCAACCTGGAATATGTTTTTTCTAGATCTAGCTGTATGTTTACCACCTCTGTAGTGCATTCTTCCACCACCCCTTTCATTCTGTTGTACACTTGTCTAGCACACCTGCCTTTCCTTCTTCTTATCTCTCTGCTGTTCCAATGCTCCTACTTTTTCACTCAGGTGTTCAATACTTTTACTCATCATTAGAGATAAGTTTTTTTTTAGCGTTTAGGTTTTTGATCCAACAAAATGCTAATTATGACGATTCAAAATGCTAATTTTACTAAAACTAATGGTTTTTGATACCTATTGAGAGCTAGTTTCGTAATGTATTCTAGCATTTTAAGTGACTATATTGAATTAAAATGTTCCTACAATCATCATTTACCAGAATAAGTTTAAGAAACACCTACATTTAGGGTTTTGGTGGAAAAGAAACCAATTGATGCTACAAAATGCTAAATTTGTCAAAATTAATGCTAAATTTTCTAAATTTAAGTGCTAAAAAAAACGTATCTCTACTCATCATACTTATTGTCTGTACCATCCCCTTCCACTTTTCACTACTAGTCCTACACCGGCACATGCCTATTCTAATGTGGTTCCTCCTCTTCCTTATAGCCACCCTTCCCCCCATTTGACCAGGCTTTCCTGTGGTTATCCTAGGCTTAGACTTGTTACAGTCCAATTCTAGGCCGAGAAGTCGCTTTCTTTTGCTACAGGTATACTTTCTACCTCAAGTTCCTTGACTGTTGTTTGTAGGCATATTCCTACTTTTTTCCAACCCCGTGATCTTACTACTGCACCCACACCACCATTCACTTTTCGTTTTCTTCTATATTCCTTTCCATTGACCCCTGCACATTTAAAATGGGACCAGCTGGCACATGAAGTACACTGGACTCCCGTCCTTACTATTTTCTTGCATCTCCAACATTTGATTCTTCCTTTTCACTATTTAAAGTGAAACCTTCATCCACTGTCTCACTTTCATCCATCTTGTTGTTTATCATATTTCAAACATTGTTACAAAGATTAGGCAAAAACAAAAACACTCCTCAAATGTCAACATTTTAAATTAACTAAGCACCAAGTCACAATGTCATCTATACTAAACTCCCTCAAATACATATACTGTCACCACCTATCCATCCAAAGACTAATTGGAAAATTCTAAGTCACCAAATATGTTTGTAGTAATAAGTTTCTCCACTCCAAACCATCATTTGCACCATCCAGCAACCAGCCTAGGCCTATGGCATCATCAATGGAGAACCTGAAGTCCAACCACACAAATCCACCTCACGCCCTCAGAATATCACAGATCTTCATTACTTGCTTCACATAATGTTTACACAAACACCAACCTTCCCTTCAATACTAATTTCACTTCTCACTGTTAATATACACCACTTTAAAACATTAAATTATGAGAGCATCCAACATTTGTACCCAGGCTGTATGGCGTTGCCATGGTTAAATAATAATAAATAATAATAAATTAAAATAGTTGATAAGAATGGCAATCCTTATCAAAGACACTAATTGGGATAGAAATGAAAAATTGAGGAATGAAAACATTTCAGATGGTTTACATAAAATATATATATATATATATATGGGTTCAAACCCCGGTGTAGTCACTTTTTTAATTTCTGTCTAAAGTACTAACATAACAGCGTCATAGTCGCCTACTATAAAGCCAAGTTTAAACATCATATATATATATATATATATATATATATTAGTGACGAGTGTATTAAACTACTAACCGAGGTCTATATCCAAAGATCCAAAAGAAGAGTCAAGAAATGTTATTACACCATACCGTGTGACTGTGAACAAGAGTACATTGGGGAAAACATCAAGACCAGTAAACATCCGCATAGGTGAACATAAAAAAACAATAGAAGGGAAGACAGGATGCCATCAAAATTAAAAGATCATTTCGACGTGTGCAAGGAAAACATCAATTGGGAGGGGGTTAAAATAATTTTAAAGAAGAGAATACCGACATCAGGAAGAGAAAAGAAGCTGCAGTCATGTCATGCATGAAAATGTAATCAGCCAGGCCACAAAAGAATTCAGCCCATATGGCGCAATCTAGTCAGGGAAGAAGTCACTAGGGCACAACAACATGGGTGGAAGCCTCCGGAAACACAGTGAGATTGCCAGTGTGTCAGTGTCTGACGATGGAGACGGACGTCTCCGAAAATTCACACAAGTAAGTGTTAAAAATATAGACCTCGGTTAGTAGTTTAATACACTCGTCAAATAATATATATCCGGGTCAAATAGCTTCTGAAAATAATATATATATATATAATATATATATAAATATATATATATACTAGGGTTGCCGTTTGATAATCGATGTATCGATCGATACGAATATTTCCCGAAACGATCAATAATCGATTCAGTCTTCTAGAATCGATTATCGATATTTCGATAATCGAATAGCTCGCCCGCCCGAAATTTTGTAATTTACCGCCCGATCTGCCAACTCTTCGTAAAATAGTACCAGTCAAGACACTAATCGCTTTATTCCGTGAAAAATGTGTCCACTGCGAGATCTACAACACTCGTAAGGCGTGAAGTACGAAGCGCCTGCACTGTGCAGTATAGGCCACCAGCATGACGCGTGTGTGTTACGGGCCGGCTCGGCTCGGGCGGCAGGCGGCTGCATTCCCGCGCCGATCAGGCGCTGATTGCACAACCTCGGCGCGTCACGGCCAAGCAAGGTCAACAAGTATTTTATCGAGATGCATTCCTCCACACTCCACGCCAACTCGTAATCGCTTTTCTTCTTTCCGTAGTGCTACGATAATATTATCTTATCAGTTCTCTCACACCAATATTACGTCGTCTTCCAAACTAATGTCTAACAATATTCATCTCGTCATAAAATAAATATCGGAGCATTGAATAGTTAAACTGATAATATCTCATGAATGAATGAAAGACAATCTCAACAAAAGCTGAAATGAAACTTCACAGAACCACGATTTCCAAGAAGAACGACCTTCACAAAGACAACACTCAAGCCGGGTAGCGTAGCGCGGTCTGTCTACTCCACTTAGCTCGCTCTCGTCGCACCGGCCAGACGCGTGGGGGGGGGGGAGGGGGAGCTCGTGAAAGACTATTATAGCGTGGAAAAAACCCTGTTCTGAGCAAATAGAAGGAACAAAAGGATACACTCGCAAAAGGTCCACGGTCCGCGTCGGTATACAAGCAAGTTTAGGCCTAATTTTGATTCGATTATCGATTATCGATCGATATTTTTTTAATTCGATTATCGCGATCGATTTAACTGGACCGATTATCGATACTGAAATTCGTTTGATTTGATTGGATATTGCTTTACGTCTCATATTTATGCAACTTGGCTAATCGAGACGAAGGGAGGGACGTAAGGGATGACGCGGGGGGACAAGGGGTGGACAGGCATGTTCTGGTCAGAACCTGCCACAAGCGTATGGGGAAGGCAGGGGTTCCCCCACGTCGTGGTCGTCTCCGTCTGTGTCATCATCCGTCCGTGTTGTCATTGTCGTCGCCGTCGGGGAGGTAGTCAAACGGAAGGGGTTCCCCGACGACGACGTATCGAACGGCAACCCTAATATATATACCTCACAACCAGATGGGTATCATTATTCATTACTAGTAGGCCTACATTACAATAGTTAAATAAAATACAAATGTAACACTACCATAAAGTGGTAAAATCGGGAAAAACTATTTACAACACAACAAAGGGAGGTACAAATAAATAGTACAATATGTATACCTATAAGTGACTTCTGTTCTACCGAGGTTGATTCTGCCTCTTTGTCGGGACTGGGTAGTCCCATGGAGAGATCACTAGCAAACACGGGCTCCAGATGTTCCAATGCGTCATCCAGGTCTCCCCGCAGAATAAGAGCCTCAGCTGCGTACAGGTGTCCCAACATTCTGCACAGATTAGGGGTAATAGGTTGGTAAAACTGAAAACTCCAATGTTAAACTTTATACTGCTTTAATAATTGGACATATCAGAACAATTAGTACTGCAGTCAATTAAAAGTGAATTAAAAAATTATTATGTTGGCTACAACAGGAGGCCTACAGGCTACAACAGGACAAAATGATCATGGTAGTACCTCATAACCTGGTAACATGGTAGTATAAGAAAGGGCCAACCTATGCAGGGACAGTCTTATATAACAAGCTGCCTGATGATTTAAAGAATAGACTGTAGAGTATAAACTACAGACCAGGGTTGCCGTTTTTACGGCTTTTATCCGTTTTAACGGATTTTGAGGGTGCATAATGGATCAACAGATTTTTATTCCAATTAACGGATTTAAAAAAAAATTGCAAATGCATTTAGTTCTTCGTTTTACGCCGTTTTTAACTAGAGCTGGTGTAAAAAAATCTTTATTTCAATGCGAATCATCATCATCATCATCATTATCCATCGCCGTTTCCTGCTTCTGGCAGGGTCAGCTTGGGTTTCGCGACCAAATTCTTCCACTTCTTCCTATCCTCCCACAATCGAGTCTCTGCTACATCCTCCCAGCTCTCTCCTCTAGTATGTAGGTATCTTGATATGGTCTCCTTCCATCTCTTCCGTGGTCTCCCCGTCTTCTTCTTACTTCCATCCTTTTCTCATACATTCTCCTGGGCATCCTCTCTTCCGTCATTCTTTTCATATGCCCAAACCATCTCAGACGTGTCCTTCCCATCCTGTCACCTAACTTCTCCACCCCAAGCATCTCTCTGATGTTCGTATTTCTAATTCTATCTCTTCTTGTCTTGCCCACTGTGCTCCTCAGGAATCTCATCTCCGCCACCTGAATTTGGCTTTCTTCTCTGTCATTCATAGTCCAGGTTTCTGCCGCATATGTGAGGATCGGTATGAAGTAGGTCTTTAACAGTGTCATCTGCACTGTATGGGTATTTCCCTATCCCACACCAGGCCTCTTACACACTGGTAGAAGTTGCTGGCCTTTTGGATTCTGTTAGTAATTTCCTTTTTTATCTTCCCGCTTGCCATAATTTCACTTCCTAGGTAGCCATGCGAATCGATAAGTGGAAATATTTTTTATGTATAAATATCAAAATTTCCACCAAAAATGCAAATTTCGAAATTTTGGTAGAGGTGCCGGGTAGGTAGTCTAAATTAAATTAACCTGGCTGGTGCACATGGTGGAGGTGCCGGGTCATAAAACGCGGTTGTGAGATCGTAAAAATAGTTACAATTCATTTATGGTGATACCTTATCAACCCTATTTGGCCTCAAATCATTAAAAATAGGCCTACTTTAAAAAATATATATTTTCAATTTTTTTACAACAATTACATTATGATATATCGATATCATATAAAAATTGGTACATTTATGCATTAAAAGGATTTTTAAGGATTTGGGTGTTTAATTTAAGGATTTCTAAGGATTTTTGATGTACTCAAACAGGATTTTTATTTTTTCTTGGTGGCAACCCTGCTATAGAGTACTGATTCATAGATGTAGTTTATTTTTTTTAGTTCTACAGAACTAGTACAATACACTCATTGTCTCATCCAATCAAAAACGTTAAGTAAAATACACATATAATGTACACAAATAAAAACAATTAATGCCACCTTAACTAATAAAACTTAAAATTATGTTGAGAGCCCCACATAATGCCTGCAGACGACTACAGTACTTCATTTATAACAACAACCAACAAATAGACACTCTTCGTCAACAAATACACTCAACTGCCGATGCTTTTAAGGAGCATTTTATGTTTTTAAATTCTTAAATTATATAGTATGGACGGATATCTAAATTGATTAGTACCTACTGTAAACTAGTTAGTAGTGGATGACCAAGGGCCAATATGCCATTGTATGTAACTAAATAATGTACAGTAAGAACTCTCTTATCCGAGTTGGATGAGACCGGGGGCACCTCGGATTTGCGAAAAACTCGGATGGCGCGGTTCATTTGTTTATTTGCTCTCGTAGCATAGCCTGATGTGGTAAAATGATATATGACACATGTAATGGATAAAGAAACATAGGGCCTAAAATACACACGATACACTTCATACAGGGTATACTAAATGATTTAATAGCTTGTACATCAAGCTCACAAACACACGTACACAATTAGGCCTAGGCCTACATGTCGTAATAAAAACGTATGTCTAGGCCTAGGCCTAAACTCGACGCAGTAGGCCTAGGCCTATGCAAACATAGGCCAAGGCCTAACTCTCTTTCTCATGTGGGAAAACCTCTCACTACTATGCCCGCGCTGAAGCTCTCGACGCAAGATAAGTCTGGGAAAGAAATGAGATAAGCCCAGGAATAACAATTCAATGCGTCGTGATTACGAATTTCGTGAATCGGTTGAAACATGATTGCATCTAGTTCCACAACGACCATCTTTGAACAGCTGTGTGTGAGATGGCTGGATCGTATGCGCACGCGCAGGCGCGCGACGCACACTGATCTCTATATGCTCAGTGGTGACACTGACGCTTACCGGCGATGCCGCCCGACGCACACTGACCACTGAACTCTATATGCTCAGTACACTGATGCCACTGCTCGAAAGTCGAGATATATCACCGATCTATCTTCTTTGCACTCACTCGTAAGGCATGCCTACAAGTGTATGCGAGTACATTTAAAAAAGTGCGGCGCGGCGTCTGTAATTATTTTATGTTTTATTTACGTGTTTAAAACTTTAATTAAAAAAAAAAAAAAAAAAAAAAAATTTTTTTTTTGGGCGGCTCGGTTAACACGGTACATCGGATAAGCGGAGATCGGATAAGAGAGTTCTTACTGTAGCTACAGTCTAGCCCACTTGTAGAGAACTCTCTTTTAACAATGTTCTGGATTTAACAAAGTAGTTTTAAAGCTTGTTAATTAAAAATACATGTAAAGTGACTGTTTTAACAAAGTTCTTTTTACTAAGGATGCCCATCGACATCGATTAATCGATTAATAATCGATGTCGAAGCAAATTTTCGACATCGATTTTTTATTTAAAACATCAAATCGATTTTTATTAGGGTTGCCGTTCGATGTGAAAATCGTGATCGATAATCGGAGGCATCGAATCGATTATCATATCGAAATATATCGATATCATAGACCCAAATCGATTATCATATCAAATTCCAAATTGAGCCTAGGAAGCAGAAAAAACGCAAAATTGTAACACTAATACAAGAGATCATTAAGGATTAGAATGTTTAAAATAAAATTGAGGGCTGAATTTCAATTACACAGCCTATATTTTAATACGTCTTGACTTGCATCGGGTGTCACTGTTTACGTGTTCCAACAGTACGCGCATCTAGCGAGCGAGAGATAGTGGCGAGATCTCATCGACATTCCAGCTCACAGCTTTATCTCCTCCCAACCTCCTCGTCGTCGTTCTTTGAATAATAAAAAACTGCCACACTTGACTCATCTTGTTAGGCAGCGTCAGAAGTAATGGCAAATATCTTCTTTGGGTTTGGGACGGAAGAAACATCACGAATTCAACATAATTGGGCAGACTGACGCTAGAGAAGTTCACGCCACAACACGTCGAGCCGTACTGAACTGAATACATCGCAATCGGGCCGGGCGATGTTTTCGTATCGCCTTGTATCGCGCTGCGAGCGCATGCGCACTGGCGGCGGTGGGCGTGGCATTATACTTGAGCAGCGATTGGCTACTCCGACAACCAATCGGCGCGTTGATACGACAGCGCGGCATTTTTAAGCATGGTAAACCGCGAAAACATCGATGTCACTATTTAAATCGATAATCATATCATATCATATCAAAATACTTGAATCGATTATCATATCATATTACTGATATCGATAATCGATCGATATTTCGATTATCGACGGCAACCCTAATTTTTATGATAGATATTTTGTATTTTTTGCCAATCCAAAAATTGCCAATTTCAAGTATAAATATTAAAATAATATAAAGTGCATAAAAAATAAAATCCCCCCAAAAACGGTCTCTTTAATTTTGTCCCCATCATTTTTCACAACTTTTTCATCGCGAGTTTTCAATGACAGCGCGCGCACACTGACGTGTCTATTGTCGCCTCGCCTGCACTGGCCGGCCGGCCGGCTGGCTACGCCCCGCCCCCTCCCCGCATCGAGCTCTCACTGCCTGCACTCGGGGTCAGCGACCTTGCCGCCAAGATTGAGGTTGGTCAAGGGATGTGCGACTGCGAGGGTGGTACATCCAGTCATCGACGTTGTTTCACTTGTGTTTTAGTCGGAGATTAAGTTGACGTGTTCTCTTCAGTCGGTTGTAATATCCATTGCAATCTGCAGTTATCTTTCAACAAATTCTTATCATAATGTTGGATATTTTTCGTTTTTTGTGTGGTGATTTTTAATACAGACTTTTGTTACAGAACAGTTATTTATTGTTCGTTTTATTTTATAATATTTATTTTTATATTTTCGTAATAAAAACAAGTCTTATGTAAAATAAATTGAAATGATTTTGTTCCTAACATCATTGATTAAAGAAGGCTATAACATGTAGGCCTACTTCACTTGTTATCTTGTCGACCTTGAGTGCCTCTGAATTTCCGTCCGTCAGTACTAATAGCCTGCTACACAGTACACACCATATCAGCTGTTGCCTGCACGCACGTGTGAGAGGTGCTGATAAAACTTGTCTGCAGCAAGGGAGAGAGAGATAGTCGCGTAGTATTTCCCTCACTCCATGCAGCCCGGCGGCCGAGTTGTGCCAGATCAGCTATTGCGTAGGAGCGGGCGGGGTGAGGGGGGGGGGAGAACTCGCCGGCCGGCCTGCATCACGGACTAGTGTTGACACTACTTGGCGTTCTCGGGAAACATGATACATACCTAATGCTCCGTTTTTTATGTAACTTCTCACGCGTATTATTTCGTACTGAACGAACCCAGGACTAATATTTCAGCTACAAAGGCGAATTTTGGAATTTCGATGTCGATTTTTTTGGTTTCGATGTCGATGTCGGAAAAATTTCGACATCGCGATTTGACATCGATTTTTTTGATTCGATGTCGATGTTGGCATTTAACATCGATGGGCAACCTTATTTTTTTACCAAAGTAAAAGTCAGTTTTTTGTCAAGTTTGTTATAAGTGGGCTCGACTGTATAATGGTATTTTGTATCACTTTTAAATGTATTTATTTACATGTACCACCCTATCACAAATAAAATTAAGTTAATAAATACACCATTCTATTTAGAAGTTTGTCCATTATTTGCCTACTACAACCTTTGAGTTTATAACGTTGGTTACAGACCCAGTGCCGTCGCTGCTCGTCTTCCGCATCCTGGTGGCGAAAATATGCTAGCCGGCTAGTCCAGTGTTATACTAACGAGATCGAGAAGGTTTGATTTTGATTTTTGATCATAGTTTGCCGGTACTGGTCACGATAACACGGTAGTAACTGACTGACCAGCCTTTGCCAAGCAAGAGGCTACGAAATGGTGGACAAACAGCCACTAATGGTGGGTATCTAATTGCAATATAAACTCAATGCTTCAACTCTTGATGCAAGATGTTGAGAATTATTTTAAAACTTTGTAACCGCAGGACAATAATTTGTTGTAATGTCATTAACACAACAGGACAGACTACATTAACTAACTAATAAATTAACATGTATGCACTAAACTGAAGGAACTGACCGATGAAATGCCAGAGGGCGTGGACAGAAATGAAAGGGAGCTAGATGCATGATGACTATAAAGTAGATGCAGACATAAGAAAACAACACGTTCATAAAAGGAAAAAGCTTACACGTGGACGCCCGAGAGAAGAGGCTCGGCCAGCAGGGACAGTGCGTGCTCCAATGCCATAACATGGTCGCCAATACACAGAGACACGTATGCACTAGCAGCAAGCACTGCACAGCGTAAGCTAGTGACTGCACTGGCATCCATGGGCGTTGAAGGCCAGGCAGGATAGCTTGCTTGATCGCCAACCTAGTGTTGCAACAGAAAACTAATATTATCAACTGTGGTATAGCTAGTCAAAATAACTCCAAATGCCTGTTAGACATTTTACATTTCTTTAGACTGCAGTGATCTTGGTCGATAGAGAATAAGAGCCATATGGGTTCCCCTCTTCGACACACCGCATTGATGAGTTGTTCTGAAAACCCTTTACGCTATATACTACAGTAGAATTTCATAGAAGAGGGTGCACAATGAGCAAGCACAATTTGTATTGTGGATGAATCTACGCATGTAATTGTAGCATACTGCTTCATATCCTGGAAAAAACACAGTCTGTAGGCCTGCTGTTTTACAGAATCTGAATTGCATACAAAATAATACACTAGGAAAACGCGTAAGTCCCGCCGCATTGATGGATGAGCTTTTTTGTAAGTTTTTAGTTTGCGTAGGACCACTTTTTCTTTGCAAGTGCTTTTTGTTAGTTTCTATTGTTACTTGTTAATTGTTATTATAAACCTAAAAAAACTCATATTAAAACCTTTATTCTATGGATTCTGGCTAACTATTCAACTTTTTCTTTCAGAAAGCAATACATCACCATTACCTAGTAATGTCCATGTGAAATATGAACGTTGTAGCCCCACCCGTCAGAATCGGCCCAAATGTCACGAAATATTGCACTTAAAATCGAAAACAATCGTAAAAGTACGATATTCAGGAGAAATATTTCTTCGATTGTACCCAAAAACGTGGCAGGTCTAAGTTCAGAGATTTCGAAGGTCTCCTCCAATTTTCATCAAGATCGCATATGCCATTTGCCCGGTAGAGCGCGAAGAAACAGACAGGAAAAAAAAAAAAAAAACATTGGAGCTAAATTTTTTGAGGGGTCAGTGAAATTGAAATCTTTGCTTTGCTCATCCATCATCCAATAACAGATTAATAATGTTTTTCAAATCTAGAATGTGTGTCTAGATTAAGCATATATTTAAGCAGCATGTTACAGTAAGCTAAATCAATATTTCTGCTTTTGAATAGGCCTAGAGCATATACATATATATATGCTGGACAAAACACAGCGTGTAACTACTACACGCTAATGTAGTATTTTATTTTGACCTTTGTTTGCTGAGATATAATTATTTCTATAAAATTTATGTTTTAGCCGCCATCGTGGATTTTATCAATGTGTCAGTGTGACACCAAGTGAGAAAATACTTCCTTTTATGTATATAATCGATTTCAGAAATAAAATCTAAGTTGGCCATTCTGCGTGAAGTGCGAGATATTTTTGAACATCTGACGCCTGACTATTAAGGAAATCTAGAATGTGTGTCTACACCAAGGATGTGCTTGTCCACATTTAGATACTAATTTAAAACTATATATTATTATCTGATTTTGAATAGTTTGTTTACATCACCTCTTTATTTTCAGGGCGTTTGGGAGGTATTTCTGGCAGAGCAATGAGAGCATTCCGTAGACATAGAGAAGCAAATTCAACCGAAGCCACCAAAATGGCATAGCCCTGACCTTCTGAACTGTAAGATAAAATACAAAATGAATTATAATTCTATTACATATCAATATATTATATAGTACTTATTTAGACCTATATGGGTGTTAAAATGAATGTATACAAAAATATAACTTTCAGGGAAAAACACATATATCACATCAATACTAAATTGAATTGGAACATGATTAGGAGAAGAGCAAACATTGTTTGAACTTTAAACCTCGACATTTAAAATAAAATGAAATGTATTATTATTTACAAATTAATGTTTGTGGTTGGGGAAAGAAGAAAGGAGACCAACAGCTTACCTTAAACGAGATGGGCAGCTGCGTAAAACTGGCTGGGTAATATAAATATTTAGAAAACAAGATACACAATGTTGTACGTTACTTGGTCACCGACCCTGCCTACAGGCACTCAACGGGATCTTGAAACGAGGAGTACACATTCTTAAAGCATCGGCCCTCACCAACGACTTGGCCCTGAACATGCCTCGCCTATACTTCCAATGGTCACCCAACATCAGTGACCACGTCGTTAGACACACCCCCGTCAGGAAGACCGACAAGCTCCCCCTGCCACAGGGTTCACACTCTTGCATGAGACCCCATTGTAAAACCTGCAAAATTCGCCCCCCCCCCCCCACTTCAACATTTACTGCTTGAGCGACTGGAATAACATACGATACCCCATCAGGCAACACAACAACTGCACCACAACCAGGCTGATCTACCAGCTACAGTGCTATGCCCAGCCGAGTACAGAGGCCTAACTACAAATTCCCTGAGCACCAGGATGAACGGGCATAGGCAGGACACCGTCAGGAAACTAGACCTAAAACCGGTGGCACAACATGCAGGAACCCACAACAGGGACTCAATGACTGCTATACAACGAGAGTTGTAAAGTCATTCATTACCCCCATCTTGCAATGAGGAACACTTGAGACGATGGGATTTTTTTATTTATTTTTATTTTCGTGGGAAACCTGTTATAGGGTGCAATTAGCCCCTCTTCAGGTGAACTAGGTATGTGCGGATAGGAAATTGTGAAGGGATGTCGAGGGCTGTTAAGAGGACTCAATCCCTTGCATTCGCCTGAACGACTGAGGAAAACCTCGGGGTAACCTTCTGTCAGGATAGCCGATCTCAGCGGGATTCGAACACGGGACTTCCCGAATCAGAGTCGAGAGCTTGGCGCCAGAACCAACACTGTCGGTAATGGGAATTAGCATTAGCGCATCAAATAGTCACCAGCTCGTGCCAAAAACCCAACCTCAATCTAAGATAGGCTCTCCCCCTTAGACCCCTCCCACCTGTTGCACTCACCCTCACCACCAACAGCACCTTGTAATATATTGTAAATATTTTTAAATTTAGTTCTTTTTTAACGGTCGGTGACCAAGGCCGCAATGGACGAAACATACAACATTGATTGTGTATCTTGTTTTGTTTTGTAAATATTTATATTAACCAGCCAGTTTCACGCAGCTGCCCATCTCGTTTAAGGTAAGCTGTTGGGTCTTCTTTCTTCTTTCCCCAATCACAAACATTAACCTAGCCGATAAGCATTCTACCACAACCAACACTATTTACAAATTAAGTTTACTTACTAAGTAATAATATTATTATTATTTAATATTTATTTATTGTTATTACTTTGATAAATTGTATAAATAAATTGTATTTCAGTTATATAAATGATTAGTCTACACCTTCTTAAGAAACATCAAATCAAGCAGGAAAGAATTGTTTTTCATTCTGGGACTTCATTCCTGTATCCATATTTAAATCAGTTTTCAGATTCAATTATCTAGAAAAGTGAGAGGCCTAATGGCTTTGTTACTCGGAGTTCACTGGTTGGCCAAGAATAGAGAACACAGAACACAGCGTGAAGGGCTGGGAAATCAGCAGATTTTCACCTGCTGATGATTACTATGTTTACATGCAGTTTTAAATTTTGCCTACGCTTCGAAATTGAGATCTCGTGATCATTATTTATGATGATAAATAATAAACATTTTTCTAGTAAATTCAGTTGAAAAGCTTTGATTGATAACTGAACAAAATCAAGTCACCAAAAATATGACTAGCAATTTTGATCACATTAATTAGTCTATTATAAACTAAAGCAAAATGAAACGTAACCATTTTTACAGTTGAAAAATTAGATCTATCCCAATAGGATATAGTAAAAATAATGCTGATATAAAAATTTAAAAAATATTATTGGGCATCACTAGTAGGCCAAATTAAAGACCTAGAATACTACATACTGTACCCAGTATGACACTTTGCATTAGAATGTTATACGCATACCTGTATTTGGTATCATTGTTAAGCTGCGGATTGAGGAGAATCTTCTTGTGCACAGCAGAGGTGTCTACATCAAGAACACCTTGAACCAAATGCCTCATGCGCAGTGCCAGGTTAAAGTCCACATCATTACTCTGGAACAGCAGCAGAATTACCTATTAGGCCTGTGCAGGGTGCGAATTGACAGGGTATTTTCATCCCTGGCTCTGTTTTACTGAAAGGTATCCCCGCTGGGAATGGCTAAATCCCCATCTCTGGATAGTGGATACCCATCTCATCTCATCTTAAATCAAGTGACATTATCTTGTAATGTTAATAGGCCTAAATAACGAGTCAATTTGCACATTACACGCCAGGAAGTGGTTGTACATTAATAAACCAAACCAAACCTTAAAATAATACCTCAGATTGCTTCTAAAGCCATCTCGAGGGCGATAATACCCCCCCCCCAAAAAAAAAAATGCCTCTGGCAGCTGGGGCTTTGCCCCAGACCCCTTACAGCCCGGGCTATACAGATACTAATACTATACTTGGCCATCCCCCTCGGCCAAGCAGTCAATTGACGACTAGAATTTTACCCGCCTCCTGACGGAACGAGGCAACATGGCGGAATGAGTTGGGATAAATCCTCATTTCCCAAGTTTACGTCTGTTGAACGGCGCAGCACTAATCACGCTCTAACTCTTATTCTATTCATTATTTGGACAAACTTAAGAAGAATATTATTTAGCAAACATATCATTGCTTATAATAGCGATTTTGGCGAATTTTTGACACAGCCGTTAACTTGTTATTACAATGTACGCATCATACATAAAAAATAATCAAAACGACTACTATAAACTTTCTCAATTTCAATTGACAAAAAACTACTGACCGGATTTTGACAAGACTTCCTTCAAAAAATGCATCTGGCTATTTAGACAAGAAATAAATCAACTTTCTAGATTGAAGGTGCACTGAACAAAATTTCATAGCATAGGTTCATATGCAGTGTATGTGTGTTTTATGACAAATACGCACTTTTGACGTGCGGATGAGCCGTGAAAACTGCACGCTGCATATTAACCATGCTGTATATTTTCGTTCAGTGCACTTTGTGTCTAGAAAGTTAATTTATTTCTTGTCTAAACAGTCTGATGAATTTTTTGAAAGAGGTCTTGTCGAAATCCGATTAAGTAGTTTTTTGTCAATTGAAGTTTAGAAAGTTTATAGTCGTTTTGATTATTTTTTATGTATGATGCGTACATTGTAATAACAAGTAAACGGCTGTGTCAAAAAATTCGTAATAATCGCTATTATAAGCAATGATATGTTTGCTAAATAATATTACTCTTAAGTTTTGTCCAAATAATGAATAGAATAAGAGTTAGAGCGTGATTAGTGCTGCGCCGTTCAACAGACGTAAACTTGGGAAATGAGAATCTATCCCAACTCTCGGCACTTGCACTATCGATCGTTTTAAGCTCCGCCCATCACCAGTCGTCCATTCACACCCTGGGCCTGTGTAAATATTTGGAATTCAAATAGGCATGAATATTTGTGGACTAATATTTGATACAAAATTCAAAGAGACCTATGCCAACCAACTAAAAATGTTTGTTTTTTAAATTTTTACTTTTGTTGATGTCTTGTCTCTGTTTTAACATCTCTTTTTTTTTTAGTTCTTACATCTTTTGAAAATATGATATGGTGCCACACCCTGCCAACAAACATGATCAAAATTGAAAGACTAAAACAAATATTAATTAAACAAATTTGTTGGTCAAAAATATTGTGAAATCTTTGACCCTTCAAGATTCATTCACACAAGACACTAATTGAATGGAGGGGCTTAGCGTACTGGGAAGCGAGGGAAATGTGAAGAAGAGAGCAAGCCTAAGGCTTTTGTTTTAAGTGGGAGCCGACCAGATTAAAAAGATAGCTTAATTTTTAATTGAACTTTCCAAAAACTTTGTGGACTTTCAGCATTACACTGGGCTCAAGGTCGCCGACGACTTATACTAAGAATTTTTGTTGTAATAATGAAAGAGGACAAAAAGTACTACGCTGTTACGTTAACACTTGATGTATAAATTTGTACACTGTACAGCCATAATAACATTTGTGAATTACCTGTGACCACACTGCTATATACAACTTACTATGTCTACATGAGAATGATTAAAAGGAGTATAGAACTCAGAATGAAATGAGATTATTTTGAGTAATACTAATTAGGGATGACATCGATTAAGGTTTTAGTTAACCGATTGTAAAAACCGGTTTTTAATCGGTTAATTAAAAAAAGCGCTTAAAATCAATAATTAGAGCGCGAGTATCATGCTCAGCTCCGCCCATCGCAGGCGTCACCAGCGCATATCAGCCGACAACGTCATCCACGTCCAAACAGCTGGGAGCAAGCTGTGAGCCTATAAACTTTAGGCCTAGGCCTAGCGCGTAGACAAAGAAACTAGATCAATTATTTGCTCCGGAATGAACAAAAACAAATGTTACCAACAGCTTTCGTGAAGACGTGAACTACAAAGACTAATAAGTAATATTGAATTCTCTGACAGTAAAATATTCATAAATATCTCGTAAATAGGGCCGATGGCGTGACAGCGATAAAAACATTCCAGTGGAGCGAGAGAGAGAGCGACACGCTCCGCTGCGCACAGAATCTGTGCATGCTCTCCTCCAGGCAGACGAGTGGTAGCTGATGTCACGATGTTGCCAGCTGAGAAACAGAGAAACAACAACTCTCGTGCAACGTAGCGACCAGTAGCGGCGACTCGTGGCCCGGACGGCGGGGTGGGAGACAGCGCGGCAAATACAAATGAATACAATAGCCACATTATATCGCTGTTTAAATAATCGGTTAATGCCCGTGTAACCGGTTACAAAAATTAATCGGTTATTAATCGGTTAACGATTAATCGTCGTCATCCCTAATACCAATGACTCAATGAGTAAGTTGTAATATTTCTGTATGCACACATAAAGAGAAGGTGAGATAAGTCAAGTAGCAAAGCTGTAATACGAGCATCCCCCATGTCCAACCTACTGATGTTTTTGGTTTGCACAGAATCACTTACCGCTTTATGTGCCATGATGCAACACTCCGCTAGTCGTAGCCACAACCTGGAATTCATGTGATAAACCTGCACAGCTTCTGTCAAGCAGTCAAAAGCCGGGATGGGATGACCAGCATGTAGTAAGCAAACCCCAAGGTTGTACATGAGTTCGTAGCTGTGGTTTGAGCCCAGAGTGAACAATGGGCGGCCAGAAAATGGTTCTCCTGGGGGAAAAACTTAATTTAGCATACCATTGGTAAGCAAAAGCTACAGAATGACAAACTATAATATTTTATTTAGGCCTTTCTTCAAAGTCCCACCTAAAGTGGATTGCAAAGTGAACCTGGCAACCAGATATTGAGCTTTCCCAGCAAATAATTACCCCCGTCATGTACAAGGTTCACACTCAGCAATCATAATGCTAATTTTGCCGGACTGTGCTTAATTCTGGAACATACTTCCCACATAGAATTATTGCAAGGCCTTCTAAATCAAATGGAAAAAATATGCCCGGGAGAGGGTTCACAGATAGAAGTTAGAACTATTACATACCAGCTTCTGGTTTAGGTAGGCTGCGAATTGCACTTTCGTTCTCTTGAAGTGCCTTCTGCAAGTAAAAGCATGCAAGGTTCGGCTTGCCCATGCAATGATGAATGCAAGCATTGTTGTTGTAAAAGGTCATGCCAACACTGTCACCAGTATCCCTAAAAACACAAGAAAAAATAACATTTAGGCTCAGGGTGACAATCTGGGTTACAATTGGGCTTTACTTTCCCTTTCTTACACTCATAGTGCCACCTTAGTACAACCTCAAAGTGTAAAGCGCAACGGTAAGCACCTAGATGAACACGGCCATACCCAAAGAACTACGCGGCAAGTCCATAGATCTCAGATAAAGAACTGTCTACTATATACTTCAAGGTGACTACTACTACGGTGGCGCGCCCTCGAAAAGCTTTACGCACAAAGCCCAATTATTGTAAACCAAACTTTGTATTTTTTTAAATTGATTTGTCATCATCAACCACCATTCTATTTTCAAAACTATCTGTAGGTCCTAGGCAGGTCCTAGGCCAATAATAAAATTATAATGGATTTGAAATGAGAATTCAGAAATGAAAATATAACCTAGCAGCTAGCCCTATATTGCAATATATAATAACAGGTAAGTTTTACATTAAAAAAATCGCAGTAGTGTTCAATATGAATTTTAATATAGGCTACATAATAATTGTGCTGATAAATGATGATAAATATTTTTATAGTGATTGGCCGATCGGCCATGTACAACAATGCTCAACAATTGACTTCATTAAGTTTCTTTGCTTTCTCTGGCCAAAAACACAAACCCCAAATACACCAAAACTCATGAAAAAAACATTTTTTCAATCCTGCACACAAGCTAAGTCTTTTGCAAATATGTATCCTTTTGTCTTTTTTATTCGGTTATTATTTCAAAGCAATTTATTCCACGAGTGAGCCGTACGGCACAGACAGACAACACAGTGTCATTACCCCACGCTTGGCTGGCCGACCGGTGATTCACTTGTAGTGACAGCCGTAACTAGGTCGCATGAACAGTCAGTCGGACAATTTCTTTGCATGCTGGTGTAGCCAGGCCTCATAATATTCTATCATGACTCAGGATGTATGGAACAGGAGATAATGGAGCTAATAAGCTAACATGGAGACTTGATCACTGATAACAAAATTGATTTATATTGGATTTGACTTGGATAAAATTCTGCCATCATGTCCACACAAAAGATGCTGCACATGAACTGTGTTTTCATTGGCAGTGTCTTTGTGAAGATCATACTTCTCGGACAGTGATTGTAAAGTATAATTTCAACTTTTGTTATTATTGTCCCTTCATTGTCTCAGTTCCAATATTAATTACGTAACAACTTGTGAACTATGAACAATATTCAGTGTTTTCAAAAGACCTAATATGAGAGCAGAGATGAGATTTGACAAATAGCAGGGCTTCCCCCTGCATGTCTTACCTAAATATAGTTGCATTAGTCTCCTAAAATCTTCAAAATAGTCTCAAAAGTCTCTTAAAATCTTTAAAATAGTCTCCAAATAGTCGCCTTAAATCCACAAAAAAATCGCATTTAGTCCACAAAACAGTTGCAAATAGTAGTCTCTTAAAATAATCTCGCCTGAAATGTGCTGAAAGTTATATAGGCCTAACAAGGCAAATGAATCTTTTGTTTTACATTAGCTACTTCAAATCATAATAAGAATTACCTAAACAATTAATTAATTAAAAAGAATAAAGAATTGAAAGGAAGTCTAAAATCCGCGCGTCAATTCTCCGAAAATAGAACCAACTCCAAAACGGGAAATGTTGGAATGTTGGCACTTTCATATGAAATAGGCCTGAGATAATATGTTCAATGCACAGAGGTAATGAGAAATGGTGATATAAAAACCCAAATTTTGCGTTTTTCGCGATTTCCAAAAATTCTCAAAATCGTTACTAAAAAATAAAAAAAGGAGACCCTTAAGTTAGGGATGACACTTCTTCCAAAAAGTTAGATTCGATCATTGTGGCCCAAGAATTAGTCAGAATGGGTTCACAAACAAAAAATAAATATGTGTACGCACTATTATTTTGGTGGACTATTTCCGCGGAGTCCGTGATTACGCGCCGTTGTTTTGCGGTCTATTTCCGTGAAGCCCGTGACGTCACGGTACCGCCTACCGCACGCGTAATATTCGGTCTGGGCCGGCACCTCCACCATCCCCCTACATTTTGCACACTAAAAGGTTCAATTTCGCGAGTTAATTCGCGCTTAGACCAGTTTGATATAATTTTGTTTGTTATTTCGCGCTATAACACGAGAAATTCGCGTTTTCATAATGTGTTTTTTCCATCTCTAAATGATGTAATTTGTCGGCAATATTACATTTTAGACAATAAAATGGACATCTAGAAAATTCGCAAAATTCTATATCACCATTTTCTCTACCCTATGCACAACAGCACTGCTAAAGTAAAAATAGTCGCATTTTTACCTCAATTTTGCCGAAAAAAGTCGCTTATAGTCGCATTTTTTGCTAATATTGCCAAAAATAGTCTCCAAAAAGGGACCTTGCTAAAATAGTCGCAAATAGTCGCATAGTCGCCTCAGTGGAAGCCCTGAAATAGTTAGTGAGCAAAAGCACTTTGTTACAGAAGTTAACGAGGGATGGAGTAAGAGGCTAACCTTGA
Organism: Sweltsa coloradensis; assembly: GCA_024449915.1. NCBI lineage: Eukaryota > Metazoa > Arthropoda > Insecta > Plecoptera > Chloroperlidae > Sweltsa > Sweltsa coloradensis. The sequence continues at coordinate 126,399 of JAMZAV010001354.1, forward strand.
CAATGAGCAGTGTGAGATTTCGGAGGCGGCCGGTACCAGACAGCAACATGTGGTGAATGAAAACACAGTTCATGTGTAGCAACAAAACATCTTTTGTGTGGGACATGATGGCATAATTTTATCAAAGCCTAATCCTACATAAATAAACTTTGTTATCAGTGACCAAGTCTCCATAAGGTTAGGTCCTGTTCCAAATATTGTGAGTCATTTTAGACATTAGCATGAGACCAGGCAACACCAGCATGCAATACAAGTTGCCTGTCTGCACGGACAACAATGTGTGCACTCAGTATCTTATACCATACGTGTGTTGTAGGTCTTGCGTTGAACTATAGACTGAGGACAGAATATTTAACTAAAACAGCATTGTACTCTACTCACTAATGTTCGTTGTAATGTTTTATTGGAAATATTTGATAACATTCTGCAGAACAAGCAGTTTATTAAAAACTTCAGGCAAGCGAACAATTCTGCAAAGACTGAATCGATTATCAATCATTTAGGGAAATAATCTTATAGGTCAAACAGCAACCCTATTCAGATTTAAATAGTCACAATAAACATTCAAGTCTACATAGGCCTACACATTATTGTCTACCCTAATGCCACTCACAGTGGCGTAGCTAGTAACTCAAAGGCCTGGGTGCAAGGTTCTCTGATGGGCCCCTGTAGTTGCGTGGGCTACACGGGGTCTGGGGCAAAGCCCCAGCCGCCAGAGGCAGAAATTTTTTGGGGCCTTTTTTGGCTCAAGATAGCCTGTAGAGCGATCTGAGACAGGAACCGTCCCGACAACTGTTTTTGGAATACCGGCACAGATCACACAAAAACGGGGCGATCTCGATGAAACCGGGACGTCTGGTTACCCTATGACAATGAGTCAATGACCCTATGTTTATAACGATGCATACAATGCAAACAACAATAATTAAGTGCTTTGTCATATCGATAAATTAATTTCCGAAGTTCATTAAGACATTTTATATTTTAAAATTATTTGTTATAATATTGTCTTTGAACACATTTAGGACACCCTCGCGCCCGCGCCCGCTCCCCTTGCACCTCCTATTCCTACGCCCCTGCCTGCTCGTGACATCACAGTCATTGTGATAATTGTTGAATTAGTTCAACTTATCAAGTTAACTAAGGCTTGGAATAGATTGGAGTAGATAGACCCTTAATACTGAAAATTGTATTTTACCTAAAAAGTTAACATGAGTTTTATAAAGGAAGACATACCGTACACATTAGAACCATACATGAACTTAAGAAGGCATGTATAATATGCATGCCTTCTTGACTTATATTGACTTATATTATAATAGACATGGTAGCTTACTTAAATGGAACACTGTTATGTGGCAATGATGTCTGCACTTTAACTGCTTTTTTATAATTTCCTCGGAGATACTCCAGTTGACTCTTGAGAAATACTGCTGTCAAATTCTGAAAAAATAGGTAAACAATTCGATGTAATGGCACACTTAAATATTCAATTTGACAATTATTCAACATAACAAACAAAAAATAAATTAACAATAACTAGAAAGGTACTAAACTTAACATTACCAGTACAGTACATAAGCCTATAGGCCTAAATAGACAAGAGGTTGTTGTTTAGCATGAATTGTAATCTACTTCTTTTCATATGCCCCCAATCGGCCTACTCGGTCATCATGTGTTGTCGTGTTATCCAATAAGAGACAGGATTCCCTTTGTACATGTGTCATGCCATCTGGCATCGCGTCAAGTTCATACTTAGTCTTTTCACAACTGAAAATATGTCGTCTATTCTGTTCTTCCTTACCGCACAAGCTGCATAGGCTTGAATCTGCCATTCCTACTTTGTGTAAATGTTGACCCAACAGGTCATGCCCTGTGTCAAGTCTGAACTGGGCAGATGAGACCTTTCTGTTCTTATATCTGAGTGGTTTTGTCTTTCTTGATCTACTTTGCCATGGCTTGCCCTTTGCATCCACCTCCCACTTCCTTTGCACTGAGTTCTTAGCAGCAGATGTTAGATGGGACTTAACTACCTTATAAGACAGTGCCTTCTCAGTTTGTGGCAACTTGCTGCCCCTCGAGCCAAGAAGTCTGCCTTCTCTCGGCAAACAGTCTTAACTTAGTTGTAGTTGGTGTACCAAGTGAACTGAACTTAGTGTAAGGAGAGTAAAAAAAGTAGTCTTTGAACCAGTTCTTCTTTATGCAGGACAAAAGGGTTTCAAAAATTTGTTTTTGTATATAATTATGTCTACATATCTCACGCAGCCACCTTTGATTTTCAGGCAGGCTCCTGGACCCCTTTATAGTCCCTTTAGTCCCTTTTATTGTTTCCCCAACTAATTCACAAACTTCATTGCTTCACCTAGATATTTAGGCCTTTACAATGCTATTCTTTATAAATGGTTCTAAATCTTCTAATCTAATAAGGATGAACTGAAAAGGTACATACCATTCCCCCAGAAGCAATCAGTGATTTAAGCTCTCGCTTACAAGCTTTCACCTGGCGCAGCATAAGGTAGCACTTTGCTCGATACTGTAGTAGCTTGAGACGAAATGCATCGGTTGCAGCATCAACGGGCGCAGGCTGAAAATGTAAAGGATAAGTTGGTTGCAATGGTGCAATGCTTTGCAACACAGCGCGCATGCGCAGTTAATTCTGAAAATGGTAGGTATATTTGAAGAATGATCAATGAGGATATCATTTTTGTCAGGACTTTTTGGTTGAGCTGAGCATTGTCCCAGTACCGGTAATCATATTTTGAGACTATGGCATTCACAAAAATAAATAAAAATAATCTGTAGTGTAGCATGTAGGCTACCCTATTGGCTATGTAGCTTACACTCACCTTCCTTTCCTTGTGATCTCGTTCAAGGGGCTTCATCTCCTTGTCTGAGGAAATTGCATTATCAGTGCACACAAACTGATTTTCAATGTAGTCAATGAGACGCAGAGCTTTCTGTGGCTGCTGTGTGCACAAGTGAAGTTCCACAATGAGTAGACAAACACGGTGGGCCAGAGTTTCCTCTAAAATACACAAAGTTGATTAAACTCTTAGCTATTAATATTTCATTCTATTTATAGGTCTGCCTATAGGATTGACAAGGGAGGAGCATGAGTAGAGATGTGCAAAAATGGATTTTTAAAGTTTGAAAATTCGCGCCTTAAAAATAAAAATTCGCGATTTTTCGCGATACCAAAAAACACAATTTTCTCATGCACACAAAAAAAAATCCAAGTTTCAGGATAATTTGATTGATTTTAATGATTTAAAAGAAAAACAAGCTCATGAGAGTGAAGTTCAGAATCAGTTATAATTTTAAGCTCAATTTCAGCCTTCAGTTTTCAAAGTTTCCGACAGTTTTTACCAGAATTAATTTCGTCTACCCGGCACCTCCACCAAATTTAGGATATGAAAGAATATTTTGAGCTTACTCTCGTTCAAACGATTATTACGATCTCACGATCGCGTTGTATGACCCGGCACCTCCACCATATGTACCAGCCAGTGTTAATTTAATTTCGACTTCGACCCGGCACCTCCACCAAAACTTTATTTTTTTTTTTTTTTTTTTAATTTCGTGACCTAATTCGCATTTAAGGACATAATTGCTAATTTCGCCACTAGTTCGCGGCATCAACTAAAATTTCGCGAAAATTCGCGAATTGGAAATTGGTACCATTCAATCACAATTCATGAGATTCATGTGCAAACTGAATTTGAAGGGATTATTGCAACTTTAAAAAAATTCACGAATTTACGTTGTCACCATTTTTGCACATCTCTAAGCATGAGCCATGACATAATGCCATGAACAGAAAAGAATAATAAGGGGGGTAGAAAAACTGGATCTTATTAACTACCTTAATAGAGAAGCGCGTTTGGATGTTCGTGTGTTAGAAATTTCTGGGACTCACCGCCCTAGAAATGTGGCGTTCTCACCGTCCAAAAGTATGTAACTGGATGTAGTCAAATCCATGTCAAGCAATTTAATATATTCTAATAGTTTGCCAGAGGCATGAACCTACGCCTAATAATGATAATATCTAATATAAAAATGTATATATATTATAACATCCATTGTCAACGAATAATACCTACCTTACTTATCTGCAAATTTGTATATTCAACATTGTACTTTGTTTAGTACATGGGTTGATTACCGACAATAAACCGGGGAAACTTCTTTATCGACTCTGGTTGCCATGGTTACCAAGACCTTGGGCTCACTGCCTTTGCTAGGATTTTGATAGGAATTATCAAGGAACCAATGGATTACCCAGGCGTGAGCCCTAATAAATGTCTAAACGCGCTACGTATCTAGAAGATAAAGCGGCGTTAGACGGGAGTAGAAAGGGGAGAAGAAGCATATGCCTACCTAGACAATTATATTATAAATACAAATTAACTATAGTAGGCATACCCTAGCATGATTTAAGCCAAATGTGAACATTGATAAGAAGTAGGCCTAGTACAAGGTACAACTACTAGCAGGAATATATTATTATTAATTCCTCGTGATCCCTAAATAGTTATTTTAATTAATATATTTAATTTATAAATAAAAATAATAAAAATAATAAATCCCAGCCCTTCAGGCTGGGATTTATGTTTCTCTTTGTTTTCTCAACCTGTCAACCTTTCTCCAATCTAACTAGCCGATAGGTATTTTTCACACTAGAACCAACCAGTCGATTGACACCCTTTCACTTTCTATCTGTCTTCACCTTTGGGGTTGAGATGGGCAAGCCTACTACACCCTCTGGTGGGTCCGTGTTTCCTTGTTCCTTACAAGGTTGACTCCTTGTCCTGCTGGGGGGCTCTAGCAGGTGATGAACCTGATAGACCCTTCTCTTCTTTTCCTTCAACCTCTTCACCTGCAGCCAAGAGCTAGTATAGCACATGTGCTCGTGCTATAGCCAAGAGCTTGCAACTTGTAGTGTCGTATCCTTTCGTTTTCTGATCCCAGTCACAATTAGTAGGGCAGCCTCTCTCGTTGCCACGGGTCTTGGTTCAAATCCAGGTTAAGACATGGTTGTTTTGTTGCCCAAGCACCAGAGTCTAGGAGGGAAGCCCCCTCACTGGTTGTGCTGTTATGTGACTTTCCACCCTTCCTTTCTCTAACCCTTTCTCTTAAGTTCTTAAGGGTGCCTGGCCGAGCAACAACAGAAGGGGCAGCTTTTCTCAAGTTGCCAAGGGTCCTGGTTCGAATCCAGGGTGAGTCATGGATGTTTTGTCTCCCGAGCACTAGAGTTGGGAGGGAAGCCCCTTACTGGTTGTGCTGACGGTGTGGCTCATTATAAATGGTGTTTAAAAGTAACCTTGCTGATGATGACAACATGCACGCAGAATTTACTTCTTGCGTGGCCTTACCACAGGTTTGGTTATGTGTTGTGAGTTTTGTTTGAATGTAGTTAGCTGATTTTTAGTGGCCACCATCTGCCTGATGAGTCCCAGAAGGACGAAACGCGTCGTGGATGAAGATAACAACTTTAAATTAGCTGCAGTTGTCATCAGCAGGTGAAAAGTTTAATCGCTCCCAGCCCTTCAGGCTGGGATTTATGTTCTCTTTGCTTTCCCAACCTGTCAACCTTTCTCCAATCTATCTAGCCAATAGGCATTTTTCACACTAGAACCAACCAGTCGATTGACACCCTTTCACTTTCACTTTCAATCTGTCTTCACCTTGAGGGTTGAGATGGGCGAGCCTACTACACCCTCTGGTGGGTCCGTGTTTCCTTGTTCCTTACAAGGTTGACTCCTTGTCTTGCTGGGGGGCTCTAGCAGGTGATGAACCTGTTAAACCCTTCTCTTCTTTTCCTTCAACCTCTTCACCTGCAGTCAAGAGCTAGTATAGCACATGTGCCCCCCCCCAAGAGCTTGCAACTTGTAGTGTCTTTTCCTTTCGTTTTCTGATCCTAGTCACAATTAGTAGGGCAGCCTCTCTCATTGCCACGGGTCTTGGTTCAAATCCAGGTTAAGACATGGTTGTTTTGTTGCTCAAGCACCAGAGTCTAGGAGGGAAGCCCCCTCACTGGTTGTGCTGATATGTGACTTTCCACCCTTCCTATCTCTAACCCTTTCTCTTAAAGGGGTATTTAACCGCTAAACTCAAAAAAATATATTTCATTCGGGCTAACTAGTAATGAATTTAGCAATTAACAGAAAAATTATTGGGGCCACCATGACCTCCCAAAAAATTGTCAAACATGACATTTTTCGAGCTAGGTCCCATCGGCAAAAATCTCCCATAAGAAATAACATGGGGACGATCTTTATGCCCCGTGACCTTGGAGGATTTTGATCCAAAAAAATATTGGTATACTTCATAAGGATCAAGTTATGTCAAAAGAAAAGTTCAAGTATTTCTAGGATGCAGGGTGTTTTCTTTCCCCCCAAGAATGGTATTGAAGCGAGCTCTCATTAGTAGTGTCCATTATTGACGTACTCTACAGCCTTTTCTGTAAATTCTCTATATTTTGTTTTGTAATTTGGGCAAGTAATTCGGTCAAAATATGCTGATTACCAAGATGGGGTGTGATTTTGGAATGCATATTTTTGCGTGTTTGAGGGTATATTTGGGCACAGTTTCAAGACACGATGTCATAAAGGGGCATTTTAGATTGGTACTATGCTCTAGTATCTATGTGGACCAAAAAAGAAGCAGGTTAAAGCCGATTTTAGAAATTTCCCCAAACACCAATTTTTGCAAATTTCTGGATTAAAAAAATCAAAAATTCGTGTGAAATCACAGTTACAAGATATAATTTTTTAAACTGTCATTTTAGTGTAGTATTGTGCTATAGATCACGTGGTAAAAAATAATTTTTTGGGTTTTTAACCCCTTTAAGTATGAATGAAGAGGCACCCTTGCCGAGCAACAACAGAAGGGGCAGCTTTTCTCTTGTTGCCAAGGGTCCTGGTTCGAATCCAGGGTGAGTCATGGATGTTTTGTCTCCTGAGCACTAGAGTTGGGAGGGAAGCCCCCTTACTGGTTGTGCTGACGGTGTGGCTCATTATGAATGGTGTTTAAAGTAACATTGCTGATGATGACAACATGCATGCAGAATTTGCTTCTTGCGTGAATGCATGGCCCTACCACAGGTTTGGTTGTGTGTTGTGAGTTTTATTTGCATGTACGGTAGTTAGCTAATTTTTAGTGGCCACCATCTGCCTGATAAGTCCAAGAAGGACGAAACGTGTCGTGGATTAAGGTAACAACTTTAAATTAGCTGCAGTTGTCATCAGCAGGTGAGAAGTTTTATCGCTCCCAGCCCTTCAGGCTGGGATTTATGTTCTCTTTGCTTTCCCAACCTGTCAACCCTTCTCCAATCTTAATTACTAAGAGGATTAAAGTAGGCTTCCTCCTAACTCAATAGAATGTAGGCCTACTTTAAAACTTACCCATTGGCTCTATAAAGCTGAAAACCTTCTCCATTATCTTCAAAGATGAGCTATACTGCTTGAGATGAAACAACAGCACGGCTTGGTTAAAGTAAATAACACACTGTTCAACATCCTCTAGCGAGTCAAGGTCTTCGATGTTTATGTGTGCCTACAAATGAACGAAATACCGGTACGTAAGTTAGGCCTAAAGGGCCTACCAGTTAACATACAGTGCGAATGCATAAGTTGGAATTAGGTACGGTACAGTAGTGGGCCTAAAGAAAATACTCTATGTATTTTGGGGGAAAGTTTTGCTACACCAATATCCTTAACCTGAGAATAGTTGCGCACCTGTATGTTATGTTAGTAGTCGCGCGCGGTCTTTTTGCACGCATAAACTTTTATTGGCAACACTAATGTGTTGACTTTTGAATATGATTGTAATATAATTTAAACAATGTTTAGCTATTAAAGCTTACTGGAAGGAAATAATGAATCAAATACTGATAGGGCCTACCTACCTTTTGTATTTAATGACTATAAAACTGTATTAGGCCTAGCCCTACATGACTGTGGAAGATTATATGAAAAATATAAAATATGTTACTACTAGGCTACTGCTACTTATGAGACAAGTTAAAATATTTTTAAAAACTTGCAAGTTTAAGTTAGTAGACTACTAGACTGCATATTGCTGAATAAAAATTTTTCATTGAAAAAAATATGAATTTTTGAATTCAAAAGGCCAGCAGGACGTTCGTAGTTGCACCACGGTCTAAATGACCGAGCATTTGAAAAGGTCAACGTATTTTGGTAAAATTTGTCAGTATTTTGAATTGTGTACCGCAGGTTCACTTCACAAAGATATTTTAGGAAGGTAGATGAAGCTCGAGCATTCGCGCATGAGAAATTGTAAAGATGCCAGACTCTGTTTTTTTTTTAAGGCGGTCAAGATGACCGCGTGCGACTACTCTTGGGTAAAAAATTAGTTTTACTTTCGCACACATTTATTAAATATAGGCCTATGGGTTTTAAAAGTATGTTAAACACTAACTTAAATAAATAAATAAATTTTATTTAGAGTCTACCCACTCAGTTATATAACTGATTTTCAGTGGGGGACTTTAAATCAAAGCGACCAAGCCAACCCTGCAGGCCCCGACGCAATCGACGAGTGAGCGATAACCAACCAAAGATCGATATTTTAATAGGAAATATAGCAATCAGTGGTATGGACAGTGCGAACACCCGCGAATCAACGCCAGAATCAACAAGGCCGATTCAGAACAACTCTGAAATTTATTATGTGCTTCGTTGCTAGGACGGCTCCAAAGTCACCGTTTACAAACTCCTAAGACAAGAACTGATGGACTTTTTTTTAAGTCCAAATCAGAAGTTAAAAAACTTCTGACTATGGCGGGAATCGAACCTGGACCTTCTGCATTGGAAGCAGATACGCTAACCACAAGGCCAACGAGCCACACTTCCACATTATTTTGACATGTAGGCCTATGCATGCTAGGCCTACATAAACTTTTCATCAAAATGGCTGGTAAAATCTTTGATAGGATCAAATCTCACACTATTATAACTAAAAAAGTCTCTAGTGCTTGGTAGTGGGTGGTAGGCTAACTGGTAACCAAATGTAAAAGGTCTGGGTCTTGATCAGCACTGAACTTTCAATACCTAGACCTAATGAAATCTAGGTATACCGACCGGTACGGTACCTAGGGCTACGTCAAAATAGTGTTTTGCTAATAGAGGCTCAAAGTGCTATTTTTTCATTGAAACAGTCTTGTTTTATTTTTCATAGTAGGGCCTACCTAGCTACAATTTGTTTACATACACATTTTTATTCAGTTGATATTTATTCAACTAGCCATGATGACCATATTTCAAATTAAAAACATGAAAAAAGTTATTTTAGCTTTTGAAGGTGGCAAAAAAAAAATAGAAGCTACAAAATGCTATCCAGGCCTAAAATGACATTTGAAAATGATATAACTCTTGATTCAATAGTTTAGTTATTTATTATTACTTATTCATTAGGGCAGGTAGGCCTAGTTATTAGGCCTACCAGTAATGAATAGCACTAACCTGAGCACAAACCATATTCATATTCTTCCGAAAAAGATCAGTCTTCTTCAGGTCGCTCTTATAATACTCAACCACCGCTTTGTTGTGTGCAACTTTTGTATCCTGTGGTCTAGCAATTTCAAGCTTGGACAGGTTTTGTAGACAATTGGCATAATTTCCTTTTGTGAAGTCGAGGAGAGCAGTTTGAGCCCACTCTCGCTCTTGGTCGGAGATAACAGGAGCTGCCACAGCCTCTCGCTTAGCAACTTTTTCACCTTCACCCTCCCTTTCTCCCATATTAGTTTTTAAGACGTGCATTGGCTGTAAAAATAAAATAAAAAACAGTAGAAAATATGTAGGCCTATGCCTACTGCCTACAATTCTTGTATCGGTCATTTTGTATCAATCTAAAATCTAAATGATAGAATTAGGACTGGCCTAGGCCTACTCGTACGGTCGACCCTAACAATAGTGACTAGATAAAAGATGCCAAACGGCTAGTTACCGGTAATGTAAAATGGGGGTGTGGAGAGGGAACCCAAAAGCTTGACTGGTTGGTGACTGCAGGGATCTCATACAAATGAACAAATGATTTATTTATTAAGGACAACAAATAACAATACATAGTTAGTACAGTTTAACAGTTTTCACCGTGTAGTCCTTTTTTGTTTTACACACTAGTTCTTAGGCCTACTTAAGTATTTAACACAATATATTTTACAAAATAGTATATAGCCTCTAGTATACCTACTAATAATAAAATGCCATCCATCATGGCCATGTCAGTAATTTTTCATCACATTGTCTCTCATTTTAATACGTAGGCCCATAAGTCCACTGCCAAAATCCAATGATACGGTACCCTACTTAAAATTATTACATTATTAGGTAGGCCTACAGTAACTTGGGTAAAGATGAATTAATAAGAAGAACCTTAATTTACAAATTTCAAATATTATACCATAAACAATAAACTGATCTTTATCATTACGGTAGGTCAGTTAATCTGTAATAGTCATTTACTGTAGGCCTACACCACAGATAACAGTGTAGGCCTACTCTGTTATCTGTGACTGTAGTAAGCTTTTTGTAGTAACAATTTTGTCAGCTCAGATTTGAATTTAATATATTGAGGTATATATTTGATTTCTAATTTGGAACAAGGTTGTAGAGAATTTTATTTACCCTATAGGCCTAAAAAGAGTTTTTCTGGTGATCAATGTGAGTTGACATTCCCCAAAGTTCTGTTCCATACCTCAGATGTGATTCAAATAGAGAAAAGTAGCATAATTTAGCAGTTAATACATTGCTTATGTGTTTGATGCTTTCAATTGCAAAACAAGCAGAGCTAAGTTTTTTTAATTAGTAATAGCTTTTATTAGGTAGTTTTGTCTGTATAAAGTCTTTTACACTGTAGTATGCCTTTTGTGTTAAAAATTTGGTTAGTTCATTTTGGAATTTGATGTGTTCTGTTATTTTTTTTATTGATTTGGGGAGTTTATTGAAAAGAGTTTAATTTAAATAATCAGAGTTTTTTGACCTAGATTTGTACGATATTGGTTAAGATGGAGATCATTTTTGTGCCTTGTGTTGTGGGTGTGTACGCCACTGTTGACTGTGAGAGTGTGGATGTTTTTTCTTATTAATAAAATTGACTTGAGAATGAAAAGGCATGTAACTGTAAGAAATATACAAATAAATATATACATAGGCCCTAAATCCCTAACACACGAAAACGTTGAGTTTTCCGGTTTAGTTCACGTAAGGTTTTGTCGTAAAGTTGAAAATTGTTCAACTTTCTTGGAAACGCATTAAAACAGTGTCTTATGCGTTATAACTAGGGTAGGCCTATGTCTTAAAACTAGCGCATTTGTGTGAACACCAGTAGGCCTACGTAGGTATTTCCTATGTTACCGGTACAACATTATAACTACGCGTTAAAACCTTATGCAGCTACGTCTTACATTTTTGTGTGGATCCACCTTTACGCTTAGGCTACAGACTACGCATTAAAACTAAAACCTTAGGCCTACGTGTTGTTTTATGTGGATCCGCCTTAAGGTAAGGCCTAGGCCCCTAGGACCTAGGCTTTGATTTTAGCATGATGAAGCACACGTAGGCCAACCTAGTTTTAACCGTGCAGCGTTTTCGGTACTTCTTCGGTGGGTGTTAGTCAACTGGGAAAAGCATAGGCCTAGGTTAGGGGGAGGGGGAGGGGCGCAAAGCGCGTATGTTTTACAATATATTATTATTATTAAAACATACGCGCTTCGCGCCCCCCCCCCCCCTAGCCTATGATGCTTTTCGGTACTTTTTCGGTTAAAAAGTTGACTAACACCAACCGAAGAAGTGCCCGTTTTTTCCGGAACTTCTTCGGTTGGGGCGGTCCAACTTTTCAACACTTGTTTTTTTCAATGAAAACATACGCACCCGAAATCCTTTCCGTTACAAAACTACTTACGTTAGGTTAGTCGACCTTTCCGCCTAGTTACCTGCCGCGCTCGTTCTAGGATATTTTTGATGAACCTGAAATCCTTTCTGTTAGGCCGCGTTCACATAACTTTGTTTTAGTCAAAAGAATGTTATTGTTAGCCTATAAGAAATCCGATATCCTGATTGGTTAGTAATATTTCAGTGGCCTGTCATAATTTCTTGACAACTCCAAAACTTGTCCACCACAATAGTGGGTGGACGCATAAGTGTACCAAAGAAGGCTAATAAACAAACAAGTTACTCCTTTTCACTGGTCGTCGTAAGGATTATTGACGTCTGATTGGTCCGTCGTAAGAATTTCGTTTTAGTTAGGCCTATATAGGGAACCTAAGTGGGCGTTGTCCGGTTCTCTCCGGTCAGCGCGGTATAGGCGATTAACCCGTGCTAAATGTTTCGTAAGCGATAGCGCGAGAACCCGACCACGGACCGGAATTATATTCATACTGTAAGAAACTATAATCTTGCTTCTTTGCGTGGATATAGGGTAAGCGGGGGGAATTGGGAGGTATGTTTAGAAAAAAATTAATTTTATAAATATTTTATATAAATTATGCACAAATAGGGGTAATGTGGGTAATTGGAAACACTTTTAGTGTTTTTAAACTTTGACCTTATTTGTAGGCTAGGGTATTGATAGGAGAGAAAAAATGTAAGGAGCAAAATTGTGCTTTGGGGTGTAAACTAAATCATGACACCAACAAGAATTTCATGGAAGAATATTGTAGGCCTATGGTATTTTATTGCTTTTTTAAAAACTCGAATTTGTTTCCAATTACCCCGGATATTGGGGTAAATGGAAACAGCCATGGTACAACTCGTAGACCCATATGGAAACTAAAGTAGGGTAATTGGAAACAAAGCATTTTAAGCTGTGATTCTAACACAAAAAAAATTAATACATTATGATACAAACTGTAGATTCTGTGTACATTTAAAGAAAACCTTCTGTCGCAACGCAGAATTGTATGGAAAATCTCAAAAGCATCCCAAGCATGAAAAAAAGGCTGTTGTATTAAAAAAAATGATTTTTGTATTTAAATATGAATACAATAATCACTTAAAATTAAATTTACAAAAACTACATCAACAGATTGGTGAATTAGGCTACCAACAAAAACAAAACATGCATCGATTGGGCAAATGGAAACGTTAGCTGCGGTTTTTTGGATCTCCTGTGATTTTGGAAAAAGAAAAAAGAATGCACATATTTTCAATGGCATCTTGGTGTGGGTCCAAGACAAAGTCCACAGTGCCAAGTTTATCTTTATTGGACCAGCAAATATATTATTTATCAATACCGAATCGTGGTCATCTCTTCGAGGGTATCTTTCCTTCCAAAACATGATAATCTGAAGCCTAAGTAAGAAGGCTGTGTAGGCAAACACTGTTGCCAATTTACCTTACTTTTGAACCAGACTTTTAAATGTGTTTCCATTTACCCCTGAAATTTGTCCATAGCTTAACATGGATCTTTTGGCTTTGTTTCCAATTTCCCTGTATGTTTCCAATTACACCTAATTCATGTTTCCAATTACCCCCAAGTATGAGATAATAGGGGAATTGGAAACATTGCTTATCAGGAGAAACTATGATAATTATCTAAATTTCACCTGTACCATATAGTTGACTAATGTGTCTTTATTAATTTCCATCCGAAAACAAATTTCTTAAAAACAAAATAAGGACCATAACAGGGGAAATTTTGAGAAGTGTTTCAAATTGAAACAAGTTTTTAGTGTAGAGGTTGGTTGCAATGTGTATGACATGCATATCATCTAACAGAAGAAGCTGCAACTACTTGCACATTTTCCATAAAGGTCTGGACCATGCTATCTAACAATTTTTTTTTAAATTTGAACTTCACATATGGAAGTTATAAAGGGCGTTTCCAATTACGCCCTGTTTCCAATTACCCACATTACCCCTACTCCCTTGAATGATATGTTGTTTGCTAAGGTTTAATAAAACATGTGCATTTTAGCAGTTATTGGTCATTAATCATATGAAAAGTGGAATTTTATGCTTCGACTACAAAACCACCCAATTACCCCCATGGGGGCAATTGGGTGGAGGCCTGAAATCTTCTATAATACACATGCTGTAGAATGGGGGTAAATGGGTGGTGATAGAGGAAGTGAAACTGAAGAGATTGATACCTCACACTTTGTTGTAGGTTAAAAACTAATGGTTTTATTGAATAATGTTATAATTAATTATATTCTATGCAACGATAAACAAAATATGCAAATTAGAACAGACTATAACTATTTTTACATTTTTGTCTTGGTTTTTACTAAAGATACTTAATGTGTGAACAAACTGCAACAAGATTTTCATAATTTCAATATAAAATTAAAAACTTATTAAACTTTAAAAACTTTAAAAAATCACTGAAAAAATTGCCATTAGACTAGATTTATAGGTTATGTTGCCCTATGTCAAAAACTTGAAAATGGGGGGAAATTGTTGCAGATATCACTGCCATCTAAAAACATCACTAAAATAAGTTGGTTTCAAGAGCAATCTGGTGGAAAAAGTTTATATTAGCAGGTAAAACATAACTTTGAAGTTCAACTTCTTTACCACCCATTTCCCCACAATGGGGGTAATTGGGTGGTACTTAATTAATTGCTTGTTTTCATTGATAATATTTTGTTCATTGTTGTGATAAATACACAAACAATATTTTTCAATATCTTTAACTTTAAAACAAGCATTGGATTGAAAATACATTGCTTGGAAATTAATAGAACTCAACTTAACATTTGCAATTGTGAAGTTCTAAATAACTTTCAGTCCTCTTCCATTGACAACAATAAGAAAATCTTCTTTAACAATTATAATTTGTTCATAAACCAACTACATATTGTTAATTATTTAAGAGGGATATCTTATGAGAATTTTAAGATAGTTTGCTCACTTTATCTGTACCTAATAACTTGGGGAAATGGAAAAAATAAATGTTCCACCCAATTACCCCCACCTCCCAATTACCCCCGCTTACCCTACATAACTCTGCTCTATCACAAATATTAATGACATTTGTTTTGAGTTGAAGTGAACTCTACATTTACACTGTTGCCAAACCTTCCAAACTGCTCATGAAAAAGCACGTAAAAACATTTTGTCCGTGGCATCAGCATAGCATTTGGTATCCGACTTGCTTTGTGGCTACTGTGAGGTCACTGGGTTGTACTAGATTATACATTACTAACAAAATATCCCTTAATGTGCCAACAAAATCTTGAATGCGAAGTACATTTAGCAACCATGGACAGGCGCGTGGTATGCGAGGATGCCACAGCTGCACACAACGTGGCTGCATCTCGCTTAGGTTGCCGCTCAGTCAGAGTACATTTGCGACAGCGCGCAAACATGGGTCCATTTAACTCATAATAGTTTGAATTTAGGAAGCGTCATCGAGCAAAGTAGAATGCCATCATCTTCTTCACAAAATTATGCATCTTGTGATGTTACCCATATTGGTTTAGATTTCTTTTGCGCGAGTCAAAGATACGGCGAGTTACATTTTCGTACCATGCTAATTCTTATGGGCGCTGAGACTAGAGAGAACCAATTCCTTCCCGCCTTCAAACTTAGGTTCCCTATAGCATAAACAAATTTCTTAAAACTAATACAATAACAATGTCAATTTAACACGTATTTCCTTTCCCCTTATAACTAAACCAATTAGTGTGAACGCGGCCTTACAGTGTATTAAAGTTGGACCCCCTAGCCGAAGAAGTAGGCCTAGGCCTACCGTTTTTCCCTACCAACATAGGCCTAACCTTCAAAAGCTCGCAAATGTAGGCCTAGGCCTAGGGCCTAGTATGTGTAGTAGGGCTAGGCCTAGGCCTACAAGGGCCAAGAAGCGTGTAGGCTACTAGCCTAGGCTTTGTGTATTTAATAATATTAATATCCCTTCTTCTCTAAGCCTAACCCCAGTCAAGTAAAATAGGGCTAGCCTAGGCCTAGGGCTTAGTGCTTACCTTGGCTTGTTGTATTTTGTAACTGCATAAATTGATTTGAAACTTGAATCTAGGCTATCATAGCCAGTTAATATCATCCAGGGGACTCTAGCATAGCCTAGGCCTCATAAAGTTACAGAAATCTTAAGAGAAATGAAAATACTTTTAAAATGCGTTCATCGACGCGTCACACAACAACACAAACACACACAGCTGATCTCTAAACCACAGCCACCGTGAACCGGCGTGATTGCATCCATGCGTTGCTGGTGAAATCCACTATAAAAGGCGTCGAAATTTAAAATTATATTTTGGACGCTCAACCACTGCAGGAGCATCACTAGATTTTGGACATTGGAGGGGCGCAAATTCAACAGTGGCAAATAAAAAAATCCGCAATTGGAGAGTGGCTTTAGTGCCAGTGTCGTATGTCGTATCTAGGAATTCATAAAATGTCACAGGGTGGGTTTCAACCAATTAATTTAAAGATGTACCGAAGGCCAAGTGGGGGGGGTGGGGTTCGGAGGGTTTGCCAACGGAATTTTTTTCTCCTTCAAGGTCATTTTGGTAAAAAGCTGTGCGGTTTAAAGAATCACAATAACAACTTTGTATCTACTTCTATATCCTCTTTTTAATCCAAAAATTTTCTACTTGGAGGTCATTTTGGTGAAAATCTGTGGCTTTTAAAAGATAACCAACAGACTGTGGGTTGATAATTGGGGGGAAAAAACGAGGAAATTATTGGGGGGCGCTGATTACAATTAAGGGAGCGCACGCCCCCCACCCTCCAAAAAAACTGCTGACGCTACAGTGTCAACCTAAATAATGTAACCAGCCGTGCCCACAACACGCATGCCCACATTCACAAGCTATTATTGTGGTTTGGCTCCACTGTTGTCGAATTCGATATTTTATATCGAAATCCATGGGGAAGCATTACTATATTATTATAATGAAATATTTAATTAATTATTTAATTCGTATTTAAAGTATACCGACTAAGTCACTGATTTTCAGTGGGGGACATTAAACCAAAGCGACCAAGCCAACCCTGTAGGCCCGACGCAATCGACGAGTGAGCGATAACCAACCAAAGAGCGATATTTTTAATATGAAATATAGCAATCAGTGGTATGGACAGTGCGAACACCCGCGGATCAACGTCAAAATAACTTTGAATTTATTATGTTCCGCGTTGCTAGGACTGCTCCAAAGTCACCATTTACAAAAAAACTTCTGCCTATAGCGGAAATCGAACCCTGAAAGCAGAGACGCTAGCCACAAGACCAACGTGCCACACAAGACTTTTTGTTGATGATTATGAAGAATTGATCATTTGCACTCTGGAACGCGTTACTGAGAACGAGTTTTTAGGGAACGTTCGTGGAAACGCATTCCTTTGCCAACAACAGGAACTTGTAACTTAAAAGTTACTATGGTAAAAGTAAAGGGTTACTCAGCGCTTTTAACAATATATTCGTTTACTCTCTCACACCCTGCGTCCACACACGAGGGCATCAAGTTTTCGATTTAAATGCGGGTAATAATAGGATTTTTCAATTTAACCACCCTTTTTGGGGGGGTGAATAAAATATAATTATGTTTCCCCCATACCAATGGTACGAATGGTAGGTACCCTTTTTAGAGAAGAATTAAAATAGTCATCTGCAAAAAAAAAACAGCTAACCACAAAAAAACTCTTGTTGGAGAGGTAAATTGATGCTATAAGTAGTATGGCTCCTTAGAGAAGAGGGAAATATTAATAAGAGGGAACGTGAACTTAAGGCGAACAAAATGAAATGCTGACTGAATCAGGACACCTTGCTACTGTTGGGATTCTAGTAATGTCGAAAGAGTTCCCGACAAGATCGTTTTCTAGAAGCCCCCACTATTATTCTAGATTGCTCTTTTCTGGAGGATGAAGACTCTTTTTGTCTGAGGGGATGCACTCCCGAAAAGTGTACCGTATACGAAAGGTGGAAGTGGATGTATGCAAAGTATAATAATCAAAATATGAGGTTAGATTATATTTTAAGTTTCCTGAATATTTGAATCGGTTATTTGAGAAACCGAATAAGTCACCCAAATTGTGTAAATGAGTTAAGATAGCCATTTTCTTCAGAATTTCAAGACCTATCGATTAGTAGAGAAACGAAATATTTTTCGACCATGTGTGTCTATGAGTTGAGAAACCGATTAAGTCAGTCCATACGTTCTGAAGAAAAAATTGTATTGATTTGAGAAACGGAACAAGTCACTTTCAGTAAAATTAGTTATTAGCTCTCATTGCCGAGAAATTTTAATGAAACAAAGTTTTTAAAAAATGTAGTTTTATGTTTACTATAATAAACAATCATAAAACTTATTATACTACCTTATTTTTACTAATTTTATATATCCCCGCCACATTTAATTGAGAAACCAAAAAAGTCCACGCTAATTACATCCTCGTAATTATGAAATTAAGTGCTCATAAATATCAATATCAACCAAAATCAATGTAACTATGCTACATCTTAATAACTACATTAAAAAAACTGCATTATTTGACTTCAGGGTATTAAATACACGGGTTTTTTTGCGTTTTACTCAGGACAATGGTTACATGACTTATTCGGTCTCTCAAATAACCGATTCATTTAGTAATAAACATTAACACACACATAACAAAAACTTGTAGAAATACAGCCAAACCTTACACACTCAAAAGGAATGAGATCTTAAAAAAGGGCCAAGCTCATCTACCCTTCCACATTTGCGCATTCTTAATTCATAAACGTACAGTGTCCCATAACAGCATCCTCGAAAAGCTTGGCATCCAAGTTCTTTTTTTCTAATTAATTTAAACGTAAACATGCAAATTCTATTTTGCCAAGCTTTTCGAGGATGCTGTTATGGGACACTGTACGTTTATGAATTAAGAATGCGCAAATGTGGAAGGGTAGATGAGCTTGGCCCTTTTTTTAGATCTCATTCCTTTTGAGTGTGTAAGGTTTGGCTGTATTTCTACAAGTTTTTGTTATGTGTGTGATCTCATTACTTTTTCAAGTTCCATTACAAAATTATTTGTTAAAATATAATATTTTTATCAAAGTTGATTTAATTTTTATGGTATTAGCAATAACAATAGGATGTAAAATATCTAGACCCGGATTCATGTACATCCTGGGTATAGGTGGTATAACCATGGTATAACGACGGTATAAGGACTGGACCCCAATTCTTGAGTTCGTGGGAGATGAGTTGAAAACGCAATTTGAAAACGAAGTCGTTTTCGTTTTCGAAGGAATTGGTATTCTTGAACGGTATCGTGGAAAACGTCATGGGTTGTGAGTTGAAAGAGTATCACGAAATCCAAACACTTTAAAAAGATTTGCGTATAGCAAAGAGCTCGAAAAAGTTCTATATTTATTCTAGATGGCAGTGCCTTCATAAACGCGGGCCAATCGAAAGACGAGTTGCATGAAATGATTTGATTGTTGCAATTATGTAAACAAACAGATGAGCAAGCTCATATTATTCGACACCTTGCTTCGACATTGTGTTTGTGTGTATTGTGTGGCAGAACCACCGGGCAGAACAATGTTGTGCTGGCATAGGGTTGGCTAGGCTTGTCAAACATGTAATGTAAGTACTAGGAAACGCTCAGTTGGACGCGTTGATAAGCGAGCACGTGCTATAGCTAGACCCACAATGCACATTTTTTAAATTTTAAAATTTGCGACGTTCGCTGTCCACAGGGCCATGTTTCCGATATTATTTATTATTGCCAAGGTATTTGGGTAAACCCGTATGTAAATCTTTACTTTGTGGATAAAATCCACCGCCATCTAGAGGACCTTGACTCATTGGGGAAAATATTTAAACTCTTTGGTGACAAATAATAGACTGCTTCCTCGAAAGTATTTTGATTACTTCTAGGTGGCAGTGCATTAGAAACTTCGCGCGTCTTTTCGTTGCCATGGCAACGTTACTTTTGTTATAATGTAATTTCCATCTACACTACTTATCGGATCAAACTAAAATTAACATATTCGTGACCGGACGGACATTCTAAATGATTTGGCTATCTCAGATTTTGTCGCCGGTTAGTTTGAAAAAAAAACTTTCGATTAACTTTAATGTAACTTTTTAACTTTTTGAACGATTTTGCCACAAAACTAATGGCATTCAATCGAGAACAAAGCTTGCGGATGGTCAAAATTTCAACTCGATCCGAGCCTCCGTTCGAACGTTATGGCGAGACATACAAACAAAAAAAAAACAAAAAAAAAACAAAACGAGTGACAAATTTTTCCGGCAGAGTCAAATGGAAACGCTCGCTTCGCTCGCTTAATGAATTTTACTAGTCCTATTAGTCCGTGGAACAAGCAGCTAAAACTATAGGAACATTTCAAATCCGGAAACCAGCACCAAAATTTAGGAGCAGGTAAAAAACATATTTAGAATGTTATTTTCACGGGGACACGCATGGTAGAAAATAAGTCACCTGTCATGGCGTCCACAAGATGGCCGCCAAAATAATTCTTAAAATTGCTGTAACTCAAGAAGTAATCATCAGATTTGGATAAACTAAGTTTTGTTTTATTCGGTTTTCAATGCTCTACAAAAATGTCATAGAAATTTTACCGTCAATACAATAGTTTTAATTTTTTTGGTATATATCTAATTATTTATACGTAGAATTCGCTAGATTGTCATAAAATTTTCAGACTATGCTAAAATAACGCCAATAAATCCAAAATTTAAAGTCCCGAAACGAAATTTTTGTAACTTTTTGATTAATTAATTAATTAAATTAAGCATTAATTAAATCCCAATTAAAAGTTTCTAATTCACTTACCAAAGTCACGTTGTGTATCACACAAGAACAATATGACCACAATGAACCAAAAAATATTAGTTCCAAAAATTTATTCTTATCACTTGCCTATTAATTCAATTAATTCAATTAATTAAAAATAATGACAATAATCTCAATAAATTTTGTAAAATTAACACAATGTAGTCGACATTGGAATCATTTTAAAGCTAGTTTTAAGTCGAATAAATGTAATGAAAAATTAATTAATTAAATTAATTAATCACCGAATTAATTACATTTTAGATAAATTATCCCACTTTTGACATATGTATCGTTTATGTATACCTAAAACTCGATCGATCGTCATAAAAATATACTACTTTACTGACATAATGCCAATGAATCCGAATTGTCATGTCCCGAAACAAAATTCCAATAACTTACCGATTAATTAAGAAATTAAATGAGAATTTCTTATATCTCAATAATTGTTATTGTCACTCATTAACACATACAAAATGCCAACAGAAGTATCAAATATAAACATGCAAGTATAATTTTAAAAATTAATAGTCCCCAAATTTAAGTTCATGCTACTTTTCTGTTAATTGAATTTCCCACAAAATTAATTTCCTGTAAACTAAGCTTGCAAATGGTTCCCAGTTTGGCTGTGTTAATTTTACACAACAAATGGTGATTAAATCAATTAATTTTATTCATTCATTAATTCAATTAACGGGAAAGTAGCATGAACTTAATTTGGGACTATAAATTTTTAAAATTATACTCGCATTGTTTATATTTGATACTTCTGTTGGCATTTTGTATGTGTTAATTGAGTGACAATAACAATTATTGAGATATAAGTAATTCTTTATTTAATTTCTTAATTAATCGGTAAGTTATAGGAATTTTGTTTCGGGACATGACAATTCGGATTCATTGGCATTATGTCAGTAAAGTAGTATATTTTTATGACGATCGATCGAGTTTTAGGTATACATAACAATACATATGTCAAAAGTGGTATTATTTAACTAAAATGTAATTAATTTGGTGATTAATTAATTTAATTAATTAATTTTTTCATTACATTTATTCGCCTTAAAACTAGCTTTAAATGATTCCAAGGTCGACTACATTGTGTTAATTTTACAAAATTTATTGAGATTATTGTCATTATTTTTAATTAATTGAATTAATTGAATTAATAGGCAAGTGATTGGAATTAATTTTTGGAACTAATATGTTTTTGGTTCATTGTGGTCATATTGCTCTTGTGTGATGCACTACGTGAATTTGGTAAGTGAATAAGAAACTTTTAATTGGATTTAATTAATGCTTAATTTCATTAATTAATTAATCAAAAAGTTACAAAAATTTCGTTTCGGGACTTTAAATTTTGGATTTATTGTCGTTATTTTAGTATAGTCTGAAAATTTTATGACAATCTAGCGAATTCTTCGTATAAATAATTAGATATATACCAAAAAGTGCTATAATTGCAATACATTGTAATAATATATAAATATAATTAAAACTATTGCATTTACGGCAAAAATTTCTACTGACATTTTTGTAGAGCATTAGAAACCGAATAAAACAAAACTTAGTTTATCCAAATCTGATGATTACTTCTTGAGTTACAGCAAT
The DNA here is from genome assembly GCA_024449915.1 of Sweltsa coloradensis. Classification (NCBI taxonomy): domain Eukaryota; kingdom Metazoa; phylum Arthropoda; class Insecta; order Plecoptera; family Chloroperlidae; genus Sweltsa; species Sweltsa coloradensis. The sequence goes on from JAMZAV010001354.1 coordinate 148,778, forward strand.
TTTAAGAATTATTTTGGCGGCCATCTTGTGGACGCCATGACAGGTGACTTATTTGCTACCATGCGTGTCCCCCGTGAAAATAACATTCTAAAATACGTCTTTTACCTGCTCCTAAATTTGGTGCTGGTTTCCGGATTTGAAATGTTTTACGCTTGTTCCACGGACTATATAGCCAAATGGAACTTTAGACCTACACTTTTGCATTATAAATAATTTTCTTCATCTGGGCCTAGGCCAGGGACGGTTTCTGATTTGTTTTATGAGAGTATAATGACAACTTTTCTCGTTTCACACATAGAAGCAAAATTTAAAATGTCCGTCATTTGTTAACGTATCGCACTTTCCCGCCTAACTCTGCTTATACCGTCAACAAGTGTCAAGTAACTATGGTTACTTGTTGATTGTATGCCTAGTGTTTAAGGCTTATTTTAAAACCCTTATTTGGAAGCCTTCCACAAACTTTTTCAACTTTTTTTTTCAAAAGAGACTATATTTCTATAGAGCGCTCCATCTTCTCATGTCCACTCTGGCGGCGAACGCTGGAAACGCGCTAGTGAGGATAGAATCTACACATGCTATCCTCGCGCGTAAGAAATTAACTAATTGAGATAAGTATTGTGATGTTTCTATCGCGCACACAACAAACAGCACCTACATGGAATCTAGTCTTCAACATCATATTTTAACAGAACATAATTCATTCCGTGAAAAAATGCATTGGAGACACTGAAAACGTAGTCAAACGCCGACTGGTTAACTAACTATACCTATACTGTTATTTTGTTAGTTACACATTTCGTACGTTGAATATTATCTGCCCACAATCCACCTACCCACTTGCCATTAGAGTGTATATTTGCTTAAGCCACTTATTGGAAGATAAGTGACTGAACACGCACTGATTCGTTATTTCGTGTAAGGAATCTACAAGAAATTACGGAAACAAAACACATTCCCTCTCACTAAGGTAATTCAGTGAGATCTTAATAAAGAGGGGTCTTTATATTAATATATTAAATTCATACCTTGTTGATAGACTAATTCATTTTTGGCTTAAAACAATCAGTAGCCCTAGAATTATATCACAATAAATGGGCTAAGTCCAGATTTACAAAACCCAACCTTGGCCGGGGATCGAACCCATGCCTCCCAAAAGACCACTGAGACCGCGGTAGTGTATTTGTTGCTGAATTATTGGTGCATTTTGATATTATAATATAGTGAATATCAAATCTTATTAAATCACCACTCCCAGTTTATATAGTCCACGCCCGGCCAGAGGGAGACCATTGGTTCAATTCCTGTTTTTGTTTAGTGATATTTATATTGGTATTTTCGTAATCACAATAAAACAATCAAATCCCCTCAAGAGTGGGTGAATAAGGTTTAAATTTAAGTATTGCATTTTAATACCTGGGCTACCATGATTCCGAGAAAATTAAGCACAAGACCATGTTGACTTGTTATTCCCAATGTTCTTTTATATTGGTGTTTTGTCCAGTAATTTTTATTTTGCATTCTAATAATTTAGGAACGCATAATGTTTATTGTTTACTGCTTTATTGTCTTCACTCTTCACAAAGCTTGAGTGGCTTATTGTTGTTGCTTGAATTGGAACGCTGTGCGCTACTCTAATATTGCATTACATTCCATATTAGGCCTATTATAGATTATTGAACATAACTAAATATTTTGCTACTAATAAATTTTGTCATTATATTGATATTATTCCAAAGTATGTTGGACTCTGTAACGTTGTACTCTGGAATAATACTACGGCCACAAAAATAAGCGGTTTATATCAATGTCTACGTTCACACGCGCCCGACAGACTACATCCGTAGGTATTTTAATTATAAATGCTGATATAAATCTATAGAAATACTAGAAATACGTTTAAATAAATAAACAATTGATTTTGAATTCATAATGAGCCACATGATACCTATTCTATTCCCCCAAAACCTTATATATTTACACTGTGCTTGTGTAGGATCATATGGGTGTTTACAAAGGTATCCTCACTCGGCGGCCATGACGGTGCTACGCCCCGCGACACTAACGCATTCTCTAGGTGATTGGAGTCCTCTATAACCTTAATGTCCATGTAAAATATGAACATTGTAGTCCCACCCGTCTGGTCAGAATCGCGGGCCGACGTATTCGATGTTAGCAGTAGTAGCAGTAGCAGTAGTTTTGAGCATGTTTCAAGCCAGTTTTTCACCAAGAAGGAATGGTCGTACCCCAATATAATTTGGCATGTGTTGTCAGGTACCTAAATCCCCTCGATTGTGATAGTTTTCAAGTTCACATCACGTTACATGACGGCTGGTAACACTCGAAATCACCCCAACTCTGCTTGGTGTATAAGGTGCTTGAGTGTGCAGCGCACCGCGGCTAGGCTGCGGCGCCCTAACGGGCACCTAGATTCAAACAAAATCCTAACTCCTACTACTATACTGAATCCCTGGATTGGACCCCAAACATCAATTTCATTGCTTCCCGACTTCTAAGCGCATCCTTTCTTTTAGTATCATTCATGTGGCTACATTCATCCCATAGTTCCTTACGGTATACTTTTCTGGGGCTTTCATCATACAAAATCGTGCTGTTGCTGGCACATCTTGTAGGACTTATACTTTCCACAGCTACGTATTTTCACACTTCCTTCAACTTTAATTGAAACATCAGTGACTTTTGTCCATTCCAACCCTGAACTGTTCCCCACCAACTCGACCATCACGCACTACACAAGAAATATAAGTGTAATTTCATTCCGTCCCTTTTAAACCACAGTCATGCGCACCGACAGTGTTGGAGCTGGCTCTGATTCGGGATGTCTGGATTCAAATCCCGTTGAGATCGGCAATCATGACTTGAGTTTTTTCCGAGGTTATCCTCGGTAGTCATAATTCGAAGCTCTCAGACACCCCTTCACAATTGTCATATCTTCTATATACCTAGTCAGACACCTGAAAAGGGGCATGCATTGCACCCTGGACAGGTTTCCCACGAGAAATTAAAACTAAAATTTTGTAAATGTAGTCATTCTGTCCACTGGAGTTATGTAATGTAGGGCCTACGTTTTTTTTTAAATATTATGTTTTATGCATTTTATTGATTTTATTTGTTCTTATTATCACAAATGAGTATTTTGTATTTGTAGATATGTGTACTACTACCATGTACATGTCCATCTGTTGAAAAATAAAATAAAATAAAAATAGAACAAACTCAATGTTGCATCTCTACTAGAACACTTTACTGTTGAAATACAACATTTAGAAACCGAATATGATCTCATACTTTTCAACGAGGATAATTCAGACCGGGTGGAGGGTATAGTGTCTATGATTCAGACCGTTTTTGGTGATGCAGGAGGTCAGTAGGAAGGACTGCAGTGGCGTACATAGGAATATATTTGGGGGCGCCAAGGTTAAGATACAACTGCAAAAGGTGCTCCACAAAAGATTCAATGGTGAGGTGATGCCCCCACATCGAACTTAAATCTTTTTTCGTGAATCTCCATGCCCCCACAATAGCGCCGCAGGTAATTTTTCTAAAATACGTATTTTTGAAGAGGTTAAAAAAACAAATTAGGCAGTGTATTAATTTTTTCCTCAAACCAAGATTATGATATTTTGCAGAATAATAATTAAAGCTGGGATTTCGGGTGGTGCACAAGCCCCCCGATCCCCCCTGGATTTGCCACTGGAAACCACTGTAGATCCAACCCCCAAAAAGGTTATACTCGAGAATCTCTACCAAGAGGTGGTGAACGCGAGACTAAAACGTGGGGAGTGGTAATCTTCACTTCCTAATTTTGGGACTCTCATAGAAAATACCATGGTGACGTTAGGCATCTATATAATATTGGAGCAGTCAAAATTATCATTGTGCATTTACAAAATTGATGTATGTATTGGTGTCCAAAGAAAAGAATGTTATTTTTCAATAAAAATGCATGTTGTAATAATATTATGCCAATATATTAAACTTCCTGTTAAAAGCCAATTATTTGTAAATTTTCCATTATTCTTCAGTATGTAAAATGTAAATTTTATGCGTTATACTTGCTCCAACGAAAGAATGCAGATGCTTGGTAGTGGTGGGGGTAGAATGAATGCGCGGTAAAAGGAATGTCGCCTTTGAGTATGAAAGATAAATATCTTTTACCAACGCAAGCAAAAATGATCTGTTCATCAAGATCCTTCGTGTGTAAGATCCACGCTGAGCTAGCGTGAATAATTGTTGTAGTTGTTATGTTGGGAAAACAATTTCGAGCCACCTACATTCTTTCGTTGGGACCACTATACCGTTACTTATAAAAATGATCTGTATCCAGCAACATTCATATTTATTTTTTAATCATTCTTTGTCTGGGGAAAACCTTTATGAATGTGTGTGTGAGTATTTATACTTAATACCGTGAAACATGAAGTACGAGTCGCGAATGAAAAAAAAAACCCGCTGTCCTTAGGTCCTACATATACATAAATAACACAGTAATATTTATGTGTCCACACGTGTATGGTAAGATATCTTACAGGTAAAATCACTTGCAAGAAAGAAAAACATGGTTATTCGCAGGAACTCACAATTTGCTTAGGATACAATCAATGATTATTTAATGGGAAACAACGCCACAATAATTCTTATATAATTATAAGCTATAGGAAAAAATACGTCACAACTATATAATTAGGCCTATGCGAGCGAACCAAAGTGAGCCAATTTCTTGCGTGTTCTGTAAACATTTGAAATAATAATTCGAGGAAGTAGACAATTCAATAAAACAATAAGACATTAAATTATAAATATTATTCTATTTAAGTATTTGAACAAGAAGAAGATTATGTTCACCCTATGCATATGTACAGTTTTATTAGAAGTTAGTTTATGTGGAATAGTAGTCCATTGAGTCGTTAGTATCAATTATAATAATTATAATTCAATTGTTTATTCTATTATAACAATCCATATCTCTGCTTATATATAAGTAAATAAATATTGTTTTAAATTATAAACACCAAACTATCGCCAATCATTGTAACTTTTTAAAATACATACGCTATATTGATGGGAAAATAAATGAAAAGGCCGTTAAAAGGCCGAAAAGTGTACATGATTGAGAGCCTAAAACATAATTTCGTTCACAAAATGGAATAGAACGTAAAAACCATGTACTAATTGTATAGCCAAACTTAAATCTAGACAGGGCAATAAAAAGAGGACATTAGGACGAGCTTAGGCGGGCCTTTTCTTTCTTAGGAGAAGTCTTTCAAAAGGAGGGACTTGGTTGGAACTGTGTTTGCCGTGATTGAATAATAAATTAGCCATAGCACGAAACCAAGGCATGAAGGATAGGAATTCGCTTATCTGCTTATGTTATGGCTCAGCGAGTGTGGATGCACCGTTATTCATCAAACCTCAATATGGATTCTATAAATCAATTTGTCTTTGATTTGTTTATATTGTTCTCTCGGTCCACCGTAGTCGTTTCTTCTTTTAGTGATGTCGCACATGAGATCTTGGACCTTGAACATTCACAACACGATCGTAGGTTAGCATGCACATTGTACATAGTTTCACATTTTTAGCTGATTTCTGTCACATATGTATGATATTGATACTTTATTTGAAATAGGACATAAAACAAACTTGCAAACGAACTGAACCATAAATAGTTTACGATGATTTAAAGACTGCTAGGTGTTAACAAACTGCAAATTTACGTAACGTATTATACAGGAACTTCGCTATGCTTTATTTTTTTATTTATAGTTGTTTTAGAAACAAACAAACCGGGTACAATTATTGTATGCTTCTCAGTCTAGTCACATCACATCAAGTGTCTAACTTGATGTTTTGGAGTTACAATAGTTGCAACGGGAATGTCCAATGGCTGGCTAACAGAGTCAATCCCGTTCATTTGCACGGCCAAAGAAACGACAGAAGAGACCCTTGAAAAATCTTTCAGTCAGGATTCCCGGTAAGCGGATATCGAGAAACTGCAAACAATCTTATGATTGAGATTATTTTATTGGATGAGCGTAGCGAGTGAAGCGAAGACTTCAATTTCACTGACCCCCCCCCCAAAAAAAAAAAATTAGCTCGGGTGTTTTTTTTTTTTTTTTGTATTTTTGTCTGTTTGTTCGCTCTCTACCGGGCAAACGGCATATGCGATCATGATGAAAATTTTAGGGGACCTTCGAAATCTCTGAACTTAGACTTGCTACGTTTTTGGGTACAATCGAAGAAATATTTCTCATGAATATCGTACTTTTACGATTTTTAGTGCGATATTTTCGTGACATTTGGGCCGATTCTGACCAAACGGGTGGGGCTACAACGTTCATATTTTACATGTTCATTATTAAGGTAATGGTTATGTATTGCTTTTTGAAAGAAAAAGATGAAAAAATTAGCCAGAATCCATAGAATAAAGGTTTTAATATGATTTTTTTTTTAGGTTTATAATAACAATTAACAAGTAACAATAGAAACTTGACAACAATCACCTACAATGCATTCACAAAGCACTTGCAAAGGAAAAGTGGTCCCACGCAAACTAAAAACTTACAAAAAAGCTCATCCATCAACGCGGCGGGACTTCCGCGTTTTCCTAGTGGTATTAATATGCGACTAGGATCGATATGATGAAAATTGAATAATAAATAAACTTTTCATTACACTGAAGACATCTATCGCTAAATTTATAAACAGATTGTGGGAATTAAGCATGGGAAGTGAAAACTAGTTCATTGGTATGGTATATCGTGTTTGTTCTAACTTCTTCGGATATCGCAACTACAGCATAGTCATACCACAGGTTGAATACAATATTAATCTGGTATAACATAATAGCAGTAAGCTGATTGGTTGAGAGTGATTAATGTGGTACCAAAAGTTCCACATATAACTCGCATTGCTGTTTTAAACTATCGGTAAAACATTTTTTTACAATCAGTGGTTTAACGCCATCTTTCGAAAATACAAATACACTTCGAGCTTGCAAAATGATGGAAAATAATAAATGAAATGTGGAAATTTACCTTATTTTCGTGACTAATTGATTCAAAATATCATCAACCAATTCCTTGACCCAATCTTTTCTGTACATTATGACCATAGTGCAGATGGCTGCAGTTATGCCAGTCAGTAGAGTCAGCGTCTCCAAGGCAATGCCGTCTAGCAGGAAATACTGGTACCAAGGTAAGTCTCGTGCCGCAGATTGTAAGTGCGGGGCGCCCTTATGTCTGATGACGTACTCGGTCCAGTATACAGCCCTTTCCAGTGGCGTGGTAGGCTGGTCTCGAAATATAGCAGACACGCGTTTCGCGTTTTCCATGTAACTGCAAGCAGAAGGAATATATTCAAAGTGTATGCTCGATCTGCATAACCATGTGATAGTATACTATCGATTTTATGTCTCCCTAAAAGTGTATAGGCTCCAACAATATAACCTGATTATGTAGGTACCTGATTATTTGATAATTCGTTACTTTCAGATGAACTTATGTACCGATTACTGTTAATTTATTATTTAATCTTGAACAATCTAAATTATTTCCATATAATTTATTATAACACACTGATTATAATGGAGCAGTATGCAATGTACCATGTACCCTACCGTCATAAGCATAAACGTATTCTTGAAGCCAGTATGCTCGCAGTCATCGTACTATATCTACCTATAGTTTATTTATCCTTGAGATACAAAGTGACCATCGACGGACGAGTCGGGTATGGGTATGAGGCAGCTGCTAAGGGTTGTCGCGTGAAGTCGTAAAATAGACCATCCTAGAAGCTTAGGGTTTTCTACCTGCTGTATTCTCTTCCTGTTCTATTGTTCTATTTATTTATTGATGTTTTTTTGTTTAATTGCAAATATCTAATAACGTTGTTAAAATATTAAGCGTGCGTCTTGAATGTCATTTTTTTGGACGAAATTCTAGGATAAAAACTGACTGAGTTACGGATAATGCTTCTTTTGTTAATATTATTTAGTAATATAATAATATTTTTATATTTCAGTCAGTTTTGATCGTAGACACTAGGGAAAAAAACTCATTTCATAACTCAAGCTACACATTTGAACCACGTTATTAAATACATGCAATAATAAAAAAATATTTCGCTGAATAAATTATTTTTATCACAATAGATTTGAAATGTGCGGAGGCAGGTAGAAAAAAACATGTTCGCTCCCAAATTCGGTCACGCCAAAAAAGGTGGAAAGGGAAAAATGCAGACAATAGACGGGACAACCGATCCCGGTCTCGTCCGCGGATGGTCACTTTGTATCTCAAGGATATATACACTTTAAGTATACCTCACCCGAAGGGCAGCTTGAAACATCCCTTTGTAGATTTCTACAAGAAAAAAACGAGTAATGGAAGTTTCAAACCGCTCTTCGGGTGACTAGGTAAAAGATAGTTGGATCTCAATTCAATTCAATTCCATTTATTTTTATTTCGAGGGACCGCTGAAGAGCTGCGTGGACCAATGTGTGGACCAACACAAAAGCTGGATTCATCATTAACAATTGAAATGACTTTTACATTAGTAGAGACAAATAAAAAATAAACGTAAACACGTTTCTAATTCACCATTCATTTTACAGGACACAGGGATTAAAAAATGCAATAATCACCCACAATAAATTGAGTTATAACTAATGCCTACTCTTCTATAAAAAGAGCTTATTGGCCCGGAACAATATTCGTTTTTAAGTAACTAGTGGCCTTGGTCAGAAGTTTTTAATATACGTTTTAATATGTCTACTCTATTAAACTTTATATTATTATACTTATAATTATATTTATGTGACAATTAAGTAAAATCGGGATCTTTAATTTGTGTGCAGTGCCTATTTCGCCGCTCTTCATTCAAGCGGAATAAGTAGTCTTGTAGACCTGTCAACCCTTGACGCGCGCCACAGACTTCGGTCAGCGTTGTCGATAAGGAAGTTCCACTCCTTTCAACACAATAGAAAAGCAATTTAAATGTTTCGTGTTTGAAGCGAGTTCTATTTGGCAACATCGAGACACGCATGTCCTAGTGGAGGGTCCGGCGTTTTGACGAAGGTATATGATTGGTACACGAGTCGGCCTGTTTGTAAATTTAGTCTCTTTGAGGGATTAGCACTGCCCTCAAATTCAAGATCCAGACTCTATATTTCAAGACTTGTAGGCCTACGGCAATCATATTATGAAGACTGGGCGATCATCAATCAATAAACGCATGTTGGTTGATTGAGTGAATCCCTAGTATCCACCTCAATGACTGGTGAAAACTTTGTACAAAACATTCATTAAAGTTCGCTGTGTGGGGTATCGAATCTTTTCCTTTCTCACAGGTTACCTTGGTGTGTTGAGCACCGTTTCTATGGACCACTTGAGCGTTTCTTTGGTAACGTTGTTGATGTCTAGAGGTAGACCGTAGCCCGCTAGTTCTGTCGCTCGGATGTTCTGGGCCTCGTCAGCGAAGATTGGTATCCCAACCACTGGGACGCCCCAATACGTTGCTTCTTGGATACTCAGGGCGCCTCCGTGACTCACGAACACGCGTACGTTCGGATGGGCTGAAAGAAAATTATTCGATACATGTTTCGTTCAGATATCAGTGTTCCTATACAAGGCTTTATTTGATATTCCTATTAAATCATTTTGTGCGATGGAAGGATGGAGGGGGGGGGGGAAATATTGTTTCATTTTAAGTTAATTATGCTTAATTCTTCGCTGATTTATTTATATAATAATTAATTAAGACAAGGTGTACTCTTCTTAGTTTAGTTAGTTTCAGTCCATTGATGCATACAAAGTACACACATAGGATAATACGTTACAAATTTTATTGCAATACACAAAAACATTTACACTTAAATATGAATTACAATTAATACATTCACAAAATCAAGTCTAAACTTATTTGTAAAGTCTGTTGTTTTTGTAATGATTGTTGCTATTTTTTGTAGTTATCTTTCTTAATATATTTATTGTTATGGTTGGCAGTCACCAAGTGTGTTTGGAGCTATGCTCTTTTCTGTCGTTCTCGTGACACATTCACACACACATTCAAAATGAAAGGTGTTATCAGCATTTAACCTCATTTTTAAAGATGGGAAACTCCCTTCTTATTGTAGACTAATTTCCGTATGCTCCATATTGCGACGGACCATTAAGAAATCACTTGACCGGCTACTTCGAAGCTAGATACAATTCAATGAGAATCAAAGAGGTTTCACTAACAGTGCAGCTATCAATACTAGTATAGTGGAAGGCATCCTTAAAACTGCTGCAGACAACAACTCATGTAACACTTGTTTTCCTAGATCTTACGAAAGCATTCGACACTGTTGGACACAAGCACATTGAGCTTACGGTTGAGAGCCATCCTATACCGACAAAGCTGCGCGAACTGGTATTAAATTTACAGAAAGGTAACACAACTCACGTTGAAGTGAATGAAGAAAAAACTCGAGCAATAGTGATCCAAAAAGGTGTCCCACAGGGTTCGCCTTTTTTTCCTAAACTGTATAATATGTCAATAGATCACGTACTGGACGAACTCTCTGAATTTGACATAAGAGGAACTTACGGTTACCAAATGAAAGATGAAATATATAGATGCTAACAGTGTTCTTGGATTTACAGATGACTTTGTAATATATCGGCGAAAGATACGGAAGAAGCAATTACTTTAACTCAAATTGCTCGTGGACGTTTTAGTGAGATAGGTCTTTTAATCAATTCCAGCAAATGCGCGGCTATATTACTGTATACATTTAAAGACATTAGTTCGACATTCCGCCGCTTGTTTGAGTTTGCTGCTACAGTCTTCCGGGACATTCCGCCACTTGTTTGAGTTTACTGCTACAGCTGGCACTCGACGTTTCGCCAGAATCGCATCTGGCATGATCACGAGTCACTCACTAGTACGTCTTCCTTCTTCAAGAAGGAAGACGCGTCAAGAGGATGCAAGGCCTACCTGTCGCTAGTCAAGCCCACCATGACAATTTCGTTTTCGGCCTCCCCGCCTGCACCCAACCACCACCGAGAACACTACCAAGCTTGAGAGGGTGCAGAGAAGGGCGCTGCATTTCATACATGGCCGTAACCTCCCCCCACCCTGTGACCAGAAGCAGGTTATGCCAATGACCATGCACCTGCAGTACACAGACCTGGTGTTTTTTAAAAGATGCCTCAGCGGCGCCACTGATTTTGACGTGTGCGCGCGCATCATCCAGGGCCGCGTGTTGAGAGGTGACGATAGTAGGCACCTCCGCCTCCAAACCCCTCCGGCAAAAGGAGTGCTCGGCCGACGTGCTTATTCTTCCGGTTTAACCTATTGAACGACCTGCCACCCGCCCTCAAAGACTGCCCAGTGAGACATTTCCCTTCCCTGTGCAGGGAGCACTTATGGGAGAACCAACTACATGTGCCAAATTAGTTTCACGTGCTTCAGCAAGGCTCTTCGCGGCACGAGATTTCCACAGATTTTGAGTAACCGTATTGTAGTCTTTAGTATTCTGGGCCTCAGTTTTTACGAAATTACAAGGGGAAGTGTTCCAGTTTTGGAAACAAGTATAAATTATCACATATATTATAGTTAAGCGAGCGAAGCGAGCGTTTCCATTTGACTCTGCCGGAAAAATTAGTCACTGGTTTTGTTTTTTTTGTTTGTTTGTATGTCTCGCCATAACGTTCGAACGGAGGCTCGGATCGAGTTGAAATTTTGACCATCCGCAAGCTTCGTTCTCGATTGAATGCCATTAGTTTTGTGGCAAAATCGTTAAAAAGTTAAAAAGTTACATTAAAGTTAATCGAAAGTTTTTTTTCAAACTAACCGGCGACAAAATCTGAGATGGCCAAATCATCTAGAATGTCCGTCCGGTCACGAATATGTTGATTTTATTTTGATCCGATAAGTAGTGTAGATGGAAATTACATTATAACAAAGTACCGTTTCCATGGCAACGGAAAGACGCGCGAAGTGTCTAATGCACTGCCACCTAGAAGTAATCAAAATACTTTCGAGAAAGCAGTTTATTATTTGTCACCAGAGAGTTTAAATAGTTTTCCCAAGGAGTCAAGGTCCTCTAGATGGCGGTGGGATTTTATCCACAAAGTGAAGGTTTACACACGGGTTTACCCAAATACCTTGGCAATAATAAATACACGGAAACGCTCAGTTGGACGCGTTGATAAGCGAGCACGTGCTATAGCTAGACCCACATTGCACATTTTTTTAAATTTAAAAAATTACGACGTTCGCGTTTCCAGTATTATTTATTATTGCCAAGGTATTTGGGTAAACCCGTGTTTAAATCTTTACTTTAAAATCCACCGCCATCTAGAGGACCTTGACTCCTTGGGAAAACTTTAAACTCTTTGTTGACAAATATAGACTGCTTCCTCGAAAGTATTTTGATTACTTCTAGGTGGCAGTGCATTAGAAACTTCGCGCGTCTTTTCGTTGCCATGGCAACGTTACTTTTGTTATAATGTAATTTCCATCTACACTACTTATCGGATCAAAATAAAATTAACATATTCGTGACCGGACGGACATTCTAAATGATTTGGCTATCTCAGATTTTGTCGCCGTTGAGTTTGAAAAAAAAACTTTCGATTAACTTTAATGTAACTTTTTAACTTTTTGAACGATTTTGCCACAAAACTAATGGCATTCAATCGAGAACAAAACTTGCGGATGGTGAAAATTTCAACTCGATCCGAGCCTCCGTTCGAACGTTATCGCGAGACATACAAACAAAAAAAAAAACAAACAAACAAACAAAACAAACAAACAAAAAAAAAAAAAAACAGTGACTATTTTTTCCGGCAGAGTCAAATGGAAACGCTCGCTTCGCTCGCTTAAATATTGGAAACGCGAACGTCGTTAATTTTAAAATTTAAAAAAAACGTGCAATGTGGGTCTAGCTATAGCACGTGCTCACCTATCAACGCGTCCAACTGAGCGTTTCCTAGTTAAGTCTCAGGTTAGGAGGAAAATTAAATTAGCAGCAATACAACACCAAAAAATTACAGTGATATAGGGACTATTTTCTTGAGGTCCAGTTTACTGAGGACCACAGTAGGTCTACCCCAGATTTTGAGTTTTTTTAGCAAGATATTTGCTAGCGTCGACGCCGTTTCTTGTTGTAAAATGTAACAAACAAGAACAATCAATAAATAGTTATAAAGAATGGAAGAAAGTTAATGGAAGTTTATCTCCACATTGACCAAGATATGCAATTAAAATCGTTGTCCCCTATTAAAAGATACCTACATTATTTAAGGTGATAATTTTGCACAAACTCTTGTTTTCGAAGGTGCTTCAGTAATCAACAAAATGCGAACCACTTTGGATTCTTAAGCTTCATCGCATCTTTTAAACGAAAATAAAAAACTTTTCATTTTGAACCTGTTTGTTGGCCCAACTATAATATATCCACTTCAAAATGCGCCTCTCTCACAGTACCAAAATCGTTCTTGTCTGACACCGACAAACTGCTAAGTGGGGTCGTAAAGGAAGTTCTGCAGCAGTGCAGCTCTTAACAATGTACCAGATTCAATGATAAAATTATATTCCAGTAGGAAGTTTAAAGGTGGTGGGTGTCATGAAGCAATATGGGACCTCTTTATTTAACTCGACAATATTATAACATGATTGTTACAAAATGCTAACAATGTGCATTTTGTGAGGAATCTGGCAGCTGAGAAAGACGGTTGCATATCTACATTGGGACTTGAATTACCAGGAACATCTGTGAACAGCGACTCAACTGGCAGGAACCTACAAGAGATCATTTCCGCGAACGGGAGTATGCCAAATGCCAAATTGTGTGGTAATGGTCTATTCACAAATAACGGTAAGGGAATCGTTCTATTTCAAGAGGGAACACCTGCAAAAAAGTGGATCCACAATAAAGAAGGTGTATCATGCTCGGAATAGAGAGATGCCATGAAAATGACGTGTAAAGTTGTTCCCGTGAGAACTGTCCCTGGAAGAAGAAAAGGTACTACCCGCTGCAGACACTGCAGTGAGTTTCAAACCCTTGCACATGTACTTGGCTCCTGCAAACATTTTTCCCCATGAAATATTTGGATGAGCGAAGCGAAGACTTCAATTTCACCGACCCCCCAAGAAATTTAGCTCGGGTGTTTTTTTTTTTTTTTTTGTTTTTTTTTTTGTTTTTTTTTTCGTTTTTCCGTCTGTTTGTTCGCTCTCTACCGGGCAAACGGTATATGCGATCTTGATGAAAATTTGACACGACCTTCGTTTTCTCTGAACTTAGACTTTACATTTTGGGTACAATCGAAGAAATATTTCTCATGAATATCGTACTTTTACGATTTTTTTCGATTTTTAGTGCGATATTTTCGTGCCATTTGGGCCAATTCTGACCAAACGGGTGGGGCTTCAACGTTCATATTTCACATGGACATTAAGGTTATGGTGATGTATTGCTTTCTGAAAGAAAAAGTTGAAAAAGTTAGCCAGAATCGAGAGAAATAAAGCTTTTAATATACGTTTTTTTTACTTTTTGTGCGATATTTTCGTGCAATTTGGGCCAATTCTGACCAAACGGGTGGGGCTACAACGTTCATATTATACATGGACATTGAGGTTATGGTTATGTAGTACCTTTTGAAAGAAAAAGTGGAAAAATTTAGCCAGAATCCATAGAAATAAAGCTTTTAATACAAGTTTTTTACGGTAAATAAAACCAATTGACAAGAAACAAAAGAAACTTGACAACATTCACCTACAATGCGTAGGCAGCAAAACAAAACACTTGCAAAAGTAAAGATATCCCACGCAAACTAAAACCTTTAAAAAGCTCATCCATCAACGCGGCGGGACTTTAGCGTTTTCCTAGTCCCAAACATGGTAAACTAATGAGGAACTCACGTCATAACGAGGTGCGCCAAAAAATCGTGCAAGCTCTCAGGAACAGGAAATTTGAAGTGTATGAAGAAGTTCACAGAATATCTTGACGAGTGGTACACGATGCATTGACATAATCGCCATCAATCGTGATATGAAAGAAGGCTTCCTTTTAGACCCAACAGTGAGATATGAAGACCACTAGAGACTAGCAGAGGAAGTTGATCTCGAGAAAAGAGGCATCTATGAACCGACTTTGAACTATTATAAAGACCATTACGACTTAAACACATTAAGTGTAATGGGGTATAAAGCTAATGATAGGAGCAAAGGTTCAATTCCGTTATTTTTTAACTTTTAGAATTTTTTGTATAACAAGACTGTGTTTTTACTGACTAGGAAAACGCTTAAGTCTCGCCGCGTTGTTGGATGAGCGTAATTGGTGCATTGAGCTGCCATGTGTTATGAGGATTTTCTGTTGTTCTCCTTAAAAATCATTACTAAGTTGAAGATTTTTTTTTAATTATTTAAAAATAAATAAAAAATAAACTTTAATTTTTAATTTTTTTAATTAATCGTAATTTTAAAAAAGAAAAAAATCGTAAAATTTCGATTTTCATAAGAAATAATTATTTGATTGTGCTCAAATTTCACACGAATATATCGATTCATAAAATTAAGATTCTGTTAAAAAATCATTACAATCGGATAAAGCATGTAGGTGTTATAAGTCAAAGAATTGTTTTAAAAAAGAAAAACCACGTAAAATTGCGATTTTCATGAGAAATAATTTTTCGATTGCGCTTAAATTTTCCACGAATATATAAATTCATAAAATAAAGGTCCTGTGAAAAAATCATTACAATCAAACAAAGCGTGTAGGTATTATAATTCGAAGAAATTTTTTCAAAATCGAAAAAATCGTAAAATTGCGATTTTTATGAGAAATTTTTTTTCGATTGCGCTCAAAAACGTGGCAGTTCTAAGTTCAGAGATTTCGAAGGTCTCAATAAAATTTCATCGCAATCGGAGTATCGGTTTAGCCGGAATCGTGCTAACAAACAGACAAAAATACAAAAAAAAAAAAAAAAAAAAAAAAAAAAAAAAACATTCCGGATTTTTTTCTCCAGTGTAGTGAAATGGAATCTTCGCTTCGCTCGCTACGCTCGCTACGCTCATCCAATGAGATAGTAATGTCATATGTGTTGCGATTGTACATTATTATAATTGGATGAGCGTAGCGAGCGAAGCGAGTGGAGCGAAGACTTCAATTTCACTGACCCCCCAAAAAATTTAGCTCGGGTGTTTTTTTTTTGTTTTTTTGTTTTTTTGTTTTTTTTGTTTTTTTGTTTTTTTGTTTGTATTTTTGTCTGTTTGTTCACTCTCTACCTGTAAACGGCATATGCGATCTTGATGAAAATTTGACAGGACCTTTGAAATCTCTGAACTTAGACTTGCTACGTTTTTGGGTACAATCGAAGAAATATTTCTCATGAATATCGTACTTTTACGATTTTTTTCGATTTTTAGTGCGATATTTTCGTGACATTTGGGCCGATTCTGACCAAACGGGTGGGCTACAACGTTCATATTTCACATGTACATTAAGGTAATGGTGATGTATTGCTTTTTGAAAGAAAAAGTTGAAAAAGTTTGCCAGAATCCATAGAATAAAGGTTTTAATATAAGTTTTTTTATTTTTTGTGCGATATTTTCGTGCCATTTGGGCCGATTCTGACCAAACGGGTTGGGCTACAACGTTCATATTATACATGGACATTAAGGTTATGGTGATGTATATCTTTTGAAATAAAAAGTTGAAAAAGTTAGCCAGAATCCATAGAAAGAAAGCTTTTAATATAAGTTTTTTACGGTAAATAATACCAATTGACAAGAAACAATAGAAACTTGACAACAATCACCTACAATGCGTAGGCAGCAAAACAAAGAACTTGCAAAAGTAAAGATATCCCACGCAAATTAAAAACTTCAAAAAGCTCATCCATCAACGCGGCGGGACTTTAGCGTTTTCCTAGTATTAAACCAATATTATTTGAGAAGTTTTGTTTAATGTTAGATCTTATTTCGATGCATTATAATATAACCCTTCTATACTATTACAACATATTTGATTATAACCAATCGAGTGATATTCTGTGTCATAAGGCAACAGCGCAGGCTGCAGAGACCCATAAATTTGTTTATTATTGTTTGAATGAAATGTATGTCATACCATGGACTTAGAATAGTAACTGGGGTATTTTTGTTTTGATTGTTTTTCTTTTACGTATACTTCTGAAATATAAAAGTGTGCACGAACTAATCTTAACCGCGAAAAACGCGATTTAATCTTTTCAACATTTTATCTTGAAAACCCCATTGTGACACATCTCAAATCTTGTGAAGTACTCACCAAGAATGTCGGACTGGGGCAGCCACTTGCCTCTCATAACATGAGCCGGATTCTGCTTCAGAGCTTCATCCCATTGCATCACAACTCTATAATTCAGACTGTAGAAGGCACTCACGACAGCGTCACGTAAGAACTCGTTCATATGGTGCATTGTCACCGTGGATCCAAAACTAAAGTAAACAGCACCATTCACTGCTCCATCGAGGAAGCTTTGTAGTGGCTGAAAAGAATTAGTAAAATTAATCGTTCTTGCAAAAAATAACCACAATCTAGATATCTCACTATTCGAAAAAAAGGTTTTATGTACAAATCTTAATTATAAGAAAAATTAATCCAAACATGGAGTGGAGATCGCTATTTATTTTTATAATTAATTTATTCTGTTATAAAAACTGATTTACAAAGGAGGAAATAAAACTAATTACATAAAATTGTGGACACAATTATTATGAATTTGAAATAGAAATAGTACAACAACATTGTTACAATAATAATTGGGCTATAATTTTAAAATTTGATATAACATATTCGAATTGAATAGTAAGTGAAATTTAATTAATGAACCAAAATATAAAAAGGGGAAAAAATAAAAAGAAATAATTACAATAATAATAATAATAATAATAATAATAATTTTTCTTCTTTTCTGCTCTCCTTTGCACCACCGAGCTCATCTCGAGCCAAGATGATGCGAGAGTGCACCTAGCGTGGGGACCCAACGGTGGTGGGGAACGACAGAACTCAGAGGCTGAGGACCTTCCGCACGATGTTGCTTGTACCAAGGATTGCAGCCTTCTGCATGACACGAACGTGCTTGTCCTTCAGATGGAGCTTCTCCTTTGCCGCTGACCACTCCTTGGTGACCAAACCGTTGACGGAGACGACGACAGGAACGATTTCAACGGACCTCAGCTTGTATATGTCCTTGAGTTCTACGGCGAGCGGCTGGTATTTTCGCCTCTTATTGGCTATTGTGCTGACCACATGGCCATCTGAGGGGATGGCGATGTCAATGATGGTTGCTGTTTGAGCTTTTTTGTCAAACAAAACCAAGTCTGGCCTATTTGCCTCGACCGCCCTGTCTGTGACGATGACAGAGTCCCACAGCAGCTTAGCGTTTTGGTTGCGTAGGACTTGCTCGGGCCTACACTTGTAGTACGGTCTTTCCTCGTCCACGAGGCCGTGCTCCTTAGCCAGTGCTTGGTGTACCACTTTGGCTACTGCGTTATGGCGCTCAACATACTCCTTAGGCGCTAACTCAGAGCATCCACTTGTGATGTGCTGGATGGTCTCGCTGGCCTTCTTGCAGAGACGGCAGCAATCTTGGACGTCGTTTTTGAGAATGTATCGCTCGTAGTTCTTGGTGCGCACCACTTGATCCTGGATTGCGAACACGAACCCCTCCGTTTCACTGAAGAGGCCTGCCGTGCGGAGCCATTCCGTCGAGGGTTTCAAGTCGGTGTGCTCCCCAGTGAGCTCGGCTGCAAACCTACCGTGAAGGGGCTTCTCCCTCCACTGTTGCATTCTTTCTGCCGCAGTCTTAATGCTGAAGTGCACTTCTTCGTCTCGCAAGTTTATTATTATTATTATTATTATTATTATTATTATTATTATTATTATTATTATTATTATATGATACATTATTATGTTCTAAAGTCACATAGTTAACTTATTATCTCTCGATTTGGTTAATCGGGAAACACTCCCGTGGGTGTAATTGTTTTTATTGGATGAGCGTAGCGAGCGCAGCGAGCGAAGCGAAGATTTCATTTCACTACACTGGAGAAAAAAATCCGGAATGTTTTTTTTTTTTTTTTTCTTTCTTTTTTTTGTATTTTAGTCTGTTTGTTCACACGATTCCGGCTAAACCGATACTCCTATTGCGATGGAATTTTATGGAGGGCTTCGAAATCTCTGAACTTAGAACTGCCACGTTTTTGAGCGCAATCGGAAATTTTTTTCTCATGAAAATCGCAATTTTACAATTTTTTTCAATTTTTAAAAAATTTCTTCGACTTATAACACCTACATGCTTTATCCGATTTTAATGATTTTTGCACAGAACCTTTATTTTATGAATGAAGATATTTTTGTGAAATTTGAGCGCAATTGAAAAAATATTTATCATAAAAATCGAAATTTTACAGGTTTTTTCTTTTTTTAAACAATTCGTTGACTTATAACACCTACATGCTTTATCCGATTGTAATGATTTTTTCGCAGAACCTTTATTTCATGAATTAATATACTAGGAAAACGCTAAAGTCCCGCCGCGTTGATGGATGAGCTTTTAAAAATGTTTAGTTTGCATGGGATATCTTTACTTTTGCAAGTTCTTTGTTTTGCTGCCTACGCAATACGCATTGTAGCTGATTGTTGTCAAGTTTCTTTTGTTACCTGTCAATTGGTATTATTTTCCGTAAAAAACTTATATTAAAAGCTTTATTTCTATAGATTTTGGCTAACTATTTAAACTTTTTCTTTTAAAAGGTACTACATCACCATAACCTTAATGTCCATGTATAATATGAACGTTGTAGCCCCACCAGTTTGGTCAGAATTGGCCCAAATGGCACGAAAATATTGCACAAAAAATCAAAAAACTTATATTAAAAGTTTTATTTCTATGGATTCTGGCTAACTTTTTCAACTTTTTCTTTCAAAAGGTACTACATCACCATAACCTTAATGTCCATGTATAATATGAACGTTGTAGCCCCACCCGTTTGGTCAGAATTAACCCAAATGTCACGAAAATATCGCACTAAAAATCGAAAAAAAATCGTAAAAGTACGATATTCATGAGAAATATTTCTTCGATTGTACCCAAAAAAATACACCTCTAAGTTCAGAGATTTCGAAGGTCCTGTCAAATTTTCATCAAGATCGGATATGCCGTTTTCCTGGTAGAGAGTTAACAAACAGACAAAAAAAAAAACAAAAAAAAAAAAAAAAAAAACACCCGAGCTAAATTTTTTGGGGGTCGGTGAAATTGAAGTCTTCGCTTCGCTCATCCAATTAGTGTAAAATTTGAGCGTGATCGAGAAATTATTTCTTATAAAAATCGCAATTTTACGATTTTTTTTAACAATTACGATTAATTAAAAAAATTAAATAAATAAAGTTAATTTTTAGTTTAATTTAATTTAATTTTAAAAATTTTCAACTTAGTAATGATTTTGCCACAAAACAACAAAAAATCTACATAAAACATGGCACTCAATGCACCAATTACGCTCATCCAACAACGCGGCGGGACTTAAGCGTTTTCCTAGTTTACTACAATTCAGATCCGTGGTTCGATTCCCGGTTGGGGCGGACTATTTTAATTAATGAATTGTAGTAAATAACTTATTATCCCCTTTCACTTTAAAAACAACTTAGCCTTTACTCTCCCGTTATGATTAAGTTAGAACTTGTTTGTCACATGTTCAATTTCTTTCTTGCATTTTGTAAAATACGTTTTTTACATGCCTTCCAAAAATGTGTATATTATTGCTATTGGTTTCATTCACATTTGTATTATGAAAAATTATTAAGCGAGCGAAGCGAGCGTTTCCATTTGACTCTGCCGGAAAAATTAGTCACTGGTTTTGTTTTTTTTTTTGTTTTTTTTTTGTTTTTTTTGTTTTTTTGTTTGTTTGTATGTCTCGCGATAACGTTCGAACGGAGGCTCGGATCGAGTTGAAATTTTGACCATCCGCAAGCTTTGTTCTCGATTGAATGCCATTAGTTTTGTGGCAAAATCGTTCAAAAAGTTAAAAAGTTACATTAAAGTTAATCGAAAGTTTTTTTTTCAAACTAACCGGCGACAAAATCTGAGATAGCCAAATCATTTAGAATGTCCGTCCGGTCAAGAATATGTAAATTTTATTTTGATCCGATAAGTAGTGTAGATGGAAATTACATTATAACAAAGTAACGTTGCCATGGCAACGAAAAGACGCGCGAAGTTTCTATCTAATACACTGCCACCTAGAAGTAATCAAAATACTTTCGAAGAAGCAGTGTATTATTTGTCACCAAAGAGTTTAAATAGTTTTCCCAAGGAGTCAAGGTCCTCTAGATGGCGGTGGATTTTATCCACAAAGTAAAGGTTTTCACACACGGGTTTACCCAAATACCTTGGCAATAATAAATAATATTGGAAACGCAAACGCCATAAATTTTATTTGCAATGTGGGTCTAGCTATAGCACGTGCTCGCTTATCAACGCGTCCAACTGAGCGTTTCCTAGTATTATGATGGTTATTAAGCGAGCGAAGCGAGCGTTTCCATTTGACTCTGCCGGAAAAATTAGTCACTAGTTTTGTTTTTTTTGGGTTTTTTTTGTTTTTTTTTGTTTTTGTTTTTGTTTGTTTGTATGTCTCGCCATAACGTTCGAACGGAGGCTCGGATCGAGTTGAAATTTTGACCATCCGCAAGCTTCGTTCTCGATTGAATGCCATTAGTTTTGTGGCAAAATCGTCTAAAAAGTTAAAAAGTTACTTAAAGTTAATCGAAAGTTTTTTTTTCAAACTAAACGGCGACAAAATCTGAGATAGCCAAATCATTTAGAATGTCCGTCCGGTCATAAATATGTTAATTTAGTTTTGATCCGATAAGTAGTGTAGATGAAAATTACATTATAACAAAAGTAACGTTGCCATGGCAACGAAAAGACGCGCGAAGTTTCTAATGCACTGCCACCTAGAAGTAATCAAAATACTTTCGAGGAAGCAGTCTTATTTTGTCACCAAAGAGTTTAAATAGTTTTCCCAAGGAGTCAAGGTCATCTAGATGGCGGTGGATTTTATCCACAAAGTAAAGTTATACACACGGGTTTACCCAAATACCTTGGCAATAATAAATAATATTGAAAACATGGCCCTGTGGACAGCGAACGTCGCAAATTTTAAAAATTTAAAAAAAATTGCAATGTGGGTCTAGCTATAGTACGTGCTCGCTTATCAACGCGTCCAACTGAGCGTTTCCTAGTAATAAAGTCCAGTGAATATAAAAAAAATACACACAATGTGAGACTTCAATGACGTAGGCAATGAGAGTATGAATGAAAAATCTTAGTTTTCAAAAATATATTTTCCCACTTATGTAGCATCTACAGCACAAATTACTATTTTCACGTATCTGATTCTTACCTCCGGCAGTTGTTTGCGTGGCTTGATGTGCATTCCTCCAACCTCAATGACATTGTGTAAATAAGGTCGAGGGAAATTGTAACTCACGTCACTGTTCAGCAACAGAAGACAGATCTTCTTCGTGAGTTCTTCTAAGCTGGGGATATCATTCATGCGGACGAAGTACTTATGCATCAACATGTTGTGATATGGTAATATGAAGTATTTTCTTCCTAACTTAATGCCAGTTGCTATAATAGTATTAGTGATTCGCTGCACAAATGTCATTCGGTCACTAAATCCCGTCAGAGGTTCGGGGACGAAAGCGTACGGACTAGGGCTGCCCATAATATCAGTCAGATAGTGAGGACTGGCCTGGGAGAAGACACCAATGACGGGAACGTTAAAGATGTGGGCAAATCCCAAGAAACATTCTGTCATAAACATTTCCATTATTATCAGATCATAAGTATCATTTTTAAGACGTGTAAACCATTGTACTTTGGGATTGCTCAGATACCCGTTGCAGAATCTTGGTGTTAATTGAACCAGTAGGGTCATCCACCGAATTAAAGTTCCATTTGCCACGTCGTTGATGGTAAGGTCACCGTCTACTGAAAGCAGAACGTGAAAAAGAACACTATTAGGGATTTATTATAATATGTGAATCAAAGTAGGGTTGGCTTCTAGTTCTACAAAAATACTTCTAACTCTACTCTCATTACCAGCACTAATAATGGAACAGGCGCTAACCTATAGTGCATATACTCGGTCATCGGGCAATCCCGACTACCACCAATCAGGACTGAAGGTTTTGTGTGCTATAAGGTTTTTGTAAGTAGAAATGCAAAACCTGGCATTAGAAGTATTTTAAAAATAGGAACTAAATAATTCCCTTCCAGGGATTGATTGATTGAATTGAAATTGAGTTAATGTAAACATACTTCAGAAATTTGGCGTTGTAATCCAGCTCCATGGTACAACACAAAATGTTACGTATGGTAGTTAGTCTACCTTGTAACATAATAAAATATAAATACACTTCTTTATATTTAATTTCTAATCATTTTAATAAGATGAAAACAACACTTTATACAATTCAAACAGCTCACTTCATCTCACAACAATATAAGACAAAAAGCAGTCACCAAGAATTATTATCCGACCCTTTTCCAACAATGAAGTCGGGTAGGCGGTGAGAGGATTCCACCAGTGCCCCCCGGGTCTCCATGAGTGACGCTTCACCCATGCCGTCATGTTCTAACCCTGTCCTCTCATTAATGATAATAATTCAATTATTGATCAACGTTGATCCTACATTAGCATTGAAGAAGTCACACACTACATTTCACATTCGATATAATATCAATTCAAATATCGACAATTTAAACGTACCCAATCAAAATCACTTTTTTCAAATATAAATTGATTGTTATTATAGCATCGCCCTTTTCACTCCCGGGCCTGATTTTATATGATTTTATTTGTTCGTATTTTTTCACTTATTTAATCATAACTGCAAATTGTAATACAATTATATTTCAAAACGTCGAAGTAAAATTTTAAAGCAACCTTCCGTACTGAAACGTAACTATTTGGTTTGTTTACGTAGGGTCCAGTTGGAACATAATATGTTTTTAAATTATAGTTTTGTTCATTTGATTCTGACAAATGAGTATGTGGGTAAAATTAAAGAAATTAATAACATTTGTATTTTATTTAGTGTAGCAAGTGAACCTACCAACATCACTGAAGAGATAGGGCACCGTTATGTCCGTGTGGTTCTTGACGGGAACTTGCTGAGGGTAAGTGCTGATCACCGTCACTTTGTGTCCCCTCCTCGCTAGCTCGGTAGTCAAGGCGGTGAACGCTATTATGTGGCTGCGAGACTGCGACGGAAATATGGCGAGGATACAAGCTCCGTGGCAGCAGACAAACATGGCCGCTGCAACTGCCAGCATGCAATAAACACCCCCATTGATCTGTGCACAAACGACAATACCCTATTTCTCATGTTTTCTATTTGAATATTCTTAAATAATTCTTAATTAACAGAATACAAACTACTTAAAACGAGATCGCAAACAAATAACAGAAAACTTAAATTTAGTACCACAATTACAATTAAATAATAATATTAATCATCTGGTATTTGTGTTGTAGTGGTAGTAAGGTAGGTGAGGTTATGTGTGGAGACTGGGGATATGAGTAAAGTGTGGTAGAGACATAATAGTAGAGTTAATGTTCATATGAATAAAATCATTGATCTGTGACAAACGAAATACCTATTCTCAGTTTTCTATTTGAATATTTTAATAAGTTTTATTAAGATAAAATACTTAGTATAGTAAGTAGTGTAAATAGTAGTATAGTAGTAAGTAGTAGTATAGTAGTACCAGATTAGAGTAGTAAGTATATAGTAGTAGTAGTAGTAGTAGTAGTAGTAGTAGGAGGAGGAGGAGGAGGAGGAGGAGTAGGAGTAGGAGTAGAAGTAGTAGTAGTAGTAGGGCCTACAGAAAATAATCTTCGCCCATTATAATAATTCACTTACTTTTAATTTAATAATCAGAACCACCAAATGACAAAAAAAATCCTACGTTTTAGGCGTGTTCGTTTGAAATTGAATGCACTTTTTATCTGGGTACATTTAAATACATTTAAATATATAACATTCGTTGTTAGTAGAGGTAAATGGAGTAATCTACCACAAATAAATATAATAATAGAACAGATTACTGTCAACATTGTCAAACCACTGACTGTTATGCATTTAGGTCCATGGTCAACCAAATGTTCAATTAGCTAGGTTTATTTGAGTGATTTGGCAACGAGAGAGAAACTTTTATTTTTCAAGTAAAACAAAACTCTGTTGTACAAATACAACTGCCACAAGGACACAGAATAAAAATAACATACATTGATAAGCAACAATTAAAAAAAGTTTTAATTTTAAATACAAATACAAAAAATGAGTAATAATAATACAATTAAAAAATTACATGTTTAGACCATAAAGGTGATTCCTATAAGAATAGAAATCGAACCTTATAATGCCACCATCGAAACGTCATGAATGATTATGGAAGTGAGCAAGTGGTATAAAGAAAGACTTTTCGTTTCATCTTTCCTACATGAATCTAGTGGAAGAATGAAATAGTGAAAATTAAAGAAAAAATGTGCTCAAACGAGCATACCTTTTGATGTAATTTTATTGCAACTGAGTTATAAGTTTCTATATTTGATTGTGTTTTCCTTATTGGTTCTATATACGACTACAGTACCGGTAACAGTGGAACAAAAAAATATAAAATAATGAACAAAATTAAAATTAATAGTTATGATGATTGTTTAATTATTATAAACAATGTAACAGGAATACCAAAATCACTGCAAACGATAAATTTAAAAAAAGAGTGGTTTTGTCTTACAGCCTGCCTAAAATTAGGAGATTTTCAACAGAAATTGAGAAAATGTCTGCCATTCGGTTTTAGTATTCATTATTACGAATCTGGTTTGCTTACTAAGGGAAAGTAAACTTTGGTTCCGTGTGAGTTTAACCTGTAGAATGCA
Source organism: Sweltsa coloradensis (assembly GCA_024449915.1). NCBI lineage: Eukaryota > Metazoa > Arthropoda > Insecta > Plecoptera > Chloroperlidae > Sweltsa > Sweltsa coloradensis. The sequence continues at coordinate 174,779 of JAMZAV010001354.1, forward strand.
ATCTTGTCTCGATATATATTGTACCATTATTGCTCATGAACTAGTATTATAACTTCATGCTTGTAGCCAGCGGTTTAGCCGAGCTCGTTTAACCGGTTCCCAATCGAACACCGAAGTTAAGCAGAATCGGGCGTGGTCATGGGTAAAATGGGTGACCGCTCTGCCCTGAAACTCACGTATACCGCTGGTTGGAACAGATGGAGGGTTTGAAAGCTAGTGTAACGGCTTCGTTCTCCTCGACGTCTGCTCGGCAGTCCGGGTTAGTGGAGGAACCTATATGACTGTCAAAGTTACACCGTCCTTTCGGATGGGACGTTAAGCCGTTGGTCCCCTTGGTACTTTTCGAAAGGAGTAGGCTACGTGCCGGTACCGGGTTTCCCCTCCTCCCGTCTGTTCATACTTCATCCTCATCTATCACCATTCACCACTCATCGTCTCGATTAGCCGAAGTGCATAAATATGAGACGTAAAGCAATAATCAATCGATCAATTCATGCTTGAACTCGTCATGCATTTAGGTTAAATTTTAATTTGAAATTATCATTGCCTATTGTCAGTGTTGTAGGCCTTCGCAGTCCTACAAGTTTTGATGGGTGCAAGCAAGTCAACCTCCCCCCCCCCCGTGGTAGCATGTAGTATCTAGGAACACAATTGATTGAATATATTAAGGATGTGTGTCGTCCGTTCTACACTCAAAACACATTCCACGCAAAATATTATTTTTTTCTGGTCGTTAAATCAATTCTTATACATTTTAAAGATAGAGCATTACCTCGAGAATTTTCTACTCTTTCTTGTGAAAAAAACAATTTTTGTGTAAAACGTATAATTTTCTTTTTTTACTTTTAAAACTTTGTTCTCATTTGAAGAAAATGCGTATTCGAAGTTTTAAAAGTTACAAAAGAAAATTATATGTTTTGTACAAAAAATATTTATTTCACAAGAAAGAGCGGAAAATTCTCGAGGTAATGCTATATATTAAAAATGTGTAACAATTAATTAATGACCAGAAAAAAATATAATATAACCATGGAATGTGTTTTGAGTGTAGAACGGACGACACACAGCCTTAATCACTGTGGCTATTCGAGACGAAAAGTGGTGATAGATGAAGATGAAGTATGAACTGAAGGGTGAGGGGAAACCCGGTACCGGCACGTAGCCTACTCCTTTCAAAAAGTACCAAGGGGACCAACGGCTTTACGTCCCATCCGAAAAGACGGTGTAACCTTGACAGTCATATAGGTTCCTCCACTAACGCGGACTGCCGAGCAGACGTCGAGGAGAACGAAACCGTTACACTAGCTCTTGAACTCTCCATCTGCTCTAACCAGCGGTATAAGTGTGTTTCAGGGCAGAGCGGTCACTCACTCTACCCCTGACCACGCCCGAGTTTGATTAACTTCGGTGTAACAAGTTGTATTGCCCTACGTTGCTTCCTCATTCATAAAAACCATACATTAAACATTCAAATAATTATTACTTATTTTAATTGCATTATGTTGCGACACCAAGTATGTTTAGTTTCTTAGTACAATTAAACGCATACGACGTCATACGTGGAAGGTTCGTCTTAGAAAAATAATGCATGAGGAAAGATTAAGTGAGAGGCAAATCTTAAACTAGAACTTCACTTGAATCGTGTAAATGAAGTATAGGCACCGCGTTCCACCGTGTCCCTCCAAAATTTATAAGTATAGGGGTAAAACTTTTCTTAAATATAGTGGGTGGATTTGGTACACCCGCGTGTATAAACACTGCCTATCGTGCTTTTTTAAATAGTGGCCAGAATTGGTAACAATCCTCTTCGAATTGACTCAGGCATCCGTAAAATGCACAACTAAAAATAATATTAATACTGTTTTAATAACTCACCATACTTTTGCTCGATACCCGCTCAGTTGGAAAGAACAAAAGTATAACAGTCAAGACTACAATTATTAATTAGATTAAACCACTTGATGACAAAATGGAGGACCTAGAGATCAGATCTTACCTGTGTTTTTACCACATTGTGAATAAGTTATTTCAACTGGGACGGCATTACAAATGTAAACACATTGTAATTAATGCAAGTCTTTCAGCACACCTGCGGAGTTAAGAGTAAGTAGGCCTACTGCGTTCATTAAACATTCTGCTTTTCTCTCAAATAAGTTTCTATTACCGCGTGTATATTAAAAGCGTTTCCACGGGTACGATGCGTCAGGAACCAGACGCGGGTTGCAACGACAGCTGAGGTAACAACTATAGAGTCCCGACCCGCATAGAACGCTAGTAATATAAACGAGTTCTATAAGTAGCACATACAAGTCGTGTGGCCTTTTTGCCAGTTAGTACCTCATTTACAACTTGATCTCATAAAAAGTATACATCATAGCGGTAAAAATACCGTCAGAACGCCTATGTGACACTCTGACATGTTGTCACACAAGAAGAAATAATGAGGAGGGATAGAACAGATCAAACATATTGCCATTGGGAGATAAAAAGAATAGTGATTGAAACATATGCATCAGCGGCTGGTTAGAAATAAAATAAATAACCACCGGTAGCTTCATCCAGATAAATACTACAACGAGTACACATATAACCACATTTTAATACTACACGATCAAATTACAACTTAAAGCTAGGTCAAAGTAATAGGTAAATCAGAGTAGTAGTTAAATAAGGATTAAGGATTCAGGATTCAATATCCAGTGGTATCCAGTATTCAGCGTTTCCGATTAGCCATTGCCTTGGGTATAACAAGCTTGTCCGACATAAAAAAAAATGAATATAAAAAAATGTAAACATACCTTTAAACACCTGAAAAGGGGCATACATTGCACCCATAACACCGGTTTCCCACAGTTCCTAAGGCAAAGACCTGAAATAAAAATATAATAATATAATTGGTGTTGAACGTGTATATGATCCATTTACTATAACTAATTATACAAACGAAACAATAATGATGTTGACAGCGTAAAATAACTCAGAATAAAGAAGTGAAGGAGATGAATAGAAATTATAATAATAGGCCTATTTAATAATTGAATCCAATAATTTCATCAACCTACCTTGATTTCAAATTTGATATTTTGAACTGAATCTCACTCTGAAATATAAGTTTGGTGTAAACTGTAAAGAATAGGAAGAGAAACAGTCACAGCTGCCATTAAGTTCACGCCTAGTAATCGGTATGGAGTAGACCTATTTATTATACAGTTACGAACATTCATCAGACAACAATATAATTTACGACATACCTTTTTGTGGAGATGATTTGTCAATTTGAAATTGAAATTTTGATTGGACACTTCATGAGCATGTTTCATTTGGCGCATGTTTTATTTATGAATGCTGTGCTCAATACTTGAAGGCTGCGTTTGCATGTCAGACAAGGCGGAAATTGAATGCTAAATAAAAAGTGGGGAACTGTAGACTGTTATAAATAAATAACTAATAATGATACATCCATAAATAAAATAATCCTTATCCAACTGTAAATAGCCAATGGAATATAAACGGCGTGTATGTAAATGTTGAAATATAAAATAAAATAAATATATTTGTTGGACAGGCAACATTAGGATAAATATATATTCATTTTTTATTTTTATTATTTATTATTTGCCAAATAGTAGAGCCAGAGCTTAGGGAAGAACAGTATGGATTCAGAAGGGGAAGGTCCACAATCGACCTAATATTTTCTCTATGGCAAAGAATGGAAAAGAAGTGGGAAGAGGGTAAGAGTATGTATATGGTTTTCCTGGATTTGGAAAAGGCATATGATCACCTGCCAAGGGAGAAAGTATGGGCATGTATTAAAACGCAAAGGGATCAGTGAAACTCTAGTAGAGAGAATAAAGAGTATGTACCGGAAGTGTGAAAGTTGCGTTTAAACGAGATACGGTGAAAGTGAATGGTTCCCAGTGGATATAGGACCATGGATTTATAATAGTACTCTATAGGACTACGACAAGAGAGCGTACTACCACCAAGGGCGCCGCAGACAAGCCGCGGTGCGCTACACACTCATAGCATGCCTTATACAGCAAGCAGCGTTGGGGTGATTTCGAGGTATCACCCAGCCGTCATGAAACGTGATGTGAACTTAAAAACTATCAAAATCAAGGGGATTTAGGTACCTGACAACACATGCCAAATTTGGTTGGGGTACGAGCATTCCTTCTTGGTGGAAAAATGGCTTGAATCATGCTCAAAATCACTTTAAAGATGTTAGATACTACTGCTACTACTGCTACTGTCTAATTCGTCTGTTTCAAACGGCCAGCGATTCTGACTAAACGGGTGTGGCTACAACGTGATAGTGCCATTCGAAAGAAAAAGTTGACAAAGTTTGCTGGAAGGCTTCCAAATTAAGGTTTTAATCATAGAGATACCATACTGTTAGTAATGGTATCTCTATGGTTTTAATATAAGCCTTATTCAGGCATACAACCAACAAGTAACTATAGTTACTTGACAACGATCGCCTACATTGTTTACAAAAAGCAAGTCTTTGGGCCACTAGATATTTTACATTGTACATTGTACGTATTGGTAAATCAACTTTGATAAAATTATAATATTTTAACGAATAATTTTGTAATGGAACTTGAAAAAGTAATGAGATCCCACACATAACAAAAACTTGTAAAAATACAGCCAAACCTAACACACTCAAAAGAAATGATATCTAAAAAAAAGGGCCAAGCTCATCTACCCGTCCACATTTGAGCATTTTAATTCATAAACGTACAGTGTCTCGTAACAATATCCTTTGAAAAAGCTTGGCAAAATAGAATTTGCATGACCATTACGTTAAAACTAGGAAACGCTCAGTTGGACGCGTTGATAAGCGAGCACGTGCTATAGCTAGACCCACAATGCAAATTTTTTTAAATTTTAAAATTTGCGACGTTCGCTGTCCACAGGGCCATGTTTCCGATATTATTTATTATTGCCAAGGTATTTGGGTAAACCCGTATGTAAATCTTTACTTTGTGGATAAAATCCACCGCCATCTAGAGGACCTTGACTCATTGGGAAAATATTTAAACTCTTTGGTGACAAATAATAGACTGCTTCCTCGAAAGTATTTTGATTACTTCTAGGTGGCAGTGCATTAGAAACTTCGCGCGTCTTTTCGTTGCCATGGCAACGTTACTTTTGTTATAATGTAATTTCCATTAACACTACTTATCGGATCAAACTTAAATTAACATATTCGTGACCGGACGGACATTCTAAATGATTTGGCTATCTCAGATTTTGTCGCCGGTTAGTTTGAAAAAAAAACTTTCGATTAACTTTAATGTAACTTTTTAACTTTTTGAACGATTTTGCCACAAAACTAATGGCATTCAATCGAGAACAAAGCTTGCGGATGGTCAAAATTTCAACTCGATCCGAGCCTCCGTTTGAACGTTATGGCGAGACATACAAACAAAAAAACAAACAAACAAAAAAAAAAAAAAAAACGAGTGACAAATTTTTCCGGCAGAGTCAAATGGAAACGCTCGCTTCGCTCGCTTAATTAATTAGAAAAAAAAAGAACTTGGATAAACTATTACGTTTTAAATTAACTAGGAAACGCTCAGTTGGACGCGTTGATAAGCGAGCACGTGCTATAGCTAGACCCACATTGCACATTTTTTTTAATTTAAAAATTTGCGACGTTCGCTGTCCACAGGGCCATGTTTCCAGTATTATTTATTATTGCAAAGGTATTTGGGTAAACCCGTGTTTAAATCTTTACTTTAAAATCCACCGCCATCTAGAGGACATTGACTCCTTGGGAAAACAGTTATTTAAACTCTTTGTTGACAAATAATAGACTGCTTCCTCGAAAGTATTTTGATTACTTGTAGGTGGCAGTGCATTAGAAACTTCGCGCGTCTTTTCGTTGCCCATGGCAACGTTACTTTTGTTATAATGTAATTTCCATCTACACTACTTATCGGATCAAAATAAAATTAACATATTCGTGACCGGACGGACATTCTAAATGATTTGGCTATCTCAGATTTTGTCTCCGTTGAGTTTGAAAAAAAAACTTTCGATTAACTTTAATGTAACTTTTAACTTTTTGAACGATTTTGCCACAAAACTAATGGCATTCAATCGAGAACGAAGCTTGCGGATGGTCAAAATTTCAACTCGATCCGAGCCTCCGTTCGAACGTTATGGCGAGACATACAAACAAACAAAAAAAAAAAAAACAAACAAAAAAAAAACAAACAAACAAACAAAAAAAAAAACAAAACCAGTGACTAATTTTTCCGGCAGAGTCAAATGGAAACGCTCGCTTCGCTCGCTTAATAATTGCAAATTGTATCTTGCCAAGCTTTTCAAGGATGTTGTTACGGCACACTGCACGTTTATGAATTAAAAGGCGCAAATGTGAACGGGTAGACGAGCTTGGCCCTTTTTTAGATATCATTTATTTTTGAGTGTGTAAGGTTTGGCTGTATTTTTACAAGTTTTTGTTTTGTGTGGGAATAAATACGGCCAAAGGCGCTGTTTAGTCCCTGAAGCTTTTATAATGATTAACCTGATCAGTTAAAAAAAAAATGTTACACTAAGAATCCATTTTATAAGTAACCTCAATGACACCTACTATAGTGGTACCATTTATATGTATTTTATACACTGTACACTATATAGTACTTTATTTATACACATATGTACATTAATTTTATATATTTTCATTGAATACTACAAAAATTCAACGTCATCTGCCATCTTAACCTGAATTACCACAAAATATTATGCGCCCACACACAAGCCTTGCTCATGTGGGCATTCACTTTCATATGTAAATCAATGTTTGTTTTTCTATGTTATGTATTTTTTGTATCAATGAAGTTGAATAAAGCGTGCTAAAATCTGAAATCTGAGTTATTAAATTTTAGAAAAATCTCCGAGGTCAAGCAAGAAATAAAAATATATTTGTTGTCTCAATTGAGTGCTCTTGCCTGAATCTGTTTTGCTCTTACCTTGTTTAGAACTCATCCTTTAGCTATATTTCTTACAGGTTTCTGATATGTTTAAGTAACTTAAAAAAAGCTTGAAGTTGTGTTATTTTATTTCATTTTAAGATACGGTTAATCTACTTCAATTTGTTTATTTAATGATTGTTTATTTAGTGCTTGTGATTTGTTAATGTTATTTTTCATAATGATTCCTTTCTCTATGGTTGTATTTGTTTGGTTTATTTTATGTTGTTTATTTCACAGATGAGCCCGCATAATGGGCTTTGTGGGTTTCCTTGGATGTCACAATGATATGTGTTTTGTAACAATAAATTGAATTGATTGAAAACCAACCCAGCAAACACGAATTGATGCGCCCTAAGTGGCCCGCAAGCGGCTGGCCAGAACTGAACTGGCCAGCCGCTTGCGGGCCGGCATCTTCGGCCAGCTTACGGCTCGCTCTTGATTTTGTCCCACCGGCCATCAGCCGGCCGTCACTTGTGGCACACTTCCGGCCCTTAACCGGCAAATGGCCCAAGATGCCGGCCCGCAAGCGGCTGGCCAGAACTGAAACTGGCCAGCCGCTTGCGGGCCACTTATGGCCCATCAATTCGTGTTTGCTTGGAAATCATTGGAACCAGCGCGATCTGGTATCTAAATATGTAAACAAAAAAATTAAAATAATAAGTATAATTGTTATAATATCGGTCTCACAAAGGTATTTCGTCTTAATTTCTGACACCAGTCGAATATCTATAGGGTGATACACAACATGTATTATTTGCAAGTAATTATAAAGTTTCAAGATAGGTGTCTCGAACTCGGTCAGCAGGGCGACTCTCCATCTGTAAGCCTAGCCTCTAACCGTTGTGCCACGGAAGAAGCTTGCTGTGTTGAGGGAATAATCACCTATACATACAATAAGCAAATCGACTTTCACTGGATGGGTGATTGTTAAAATATGTTTAGCCGGAAGACGGTTTTCTAGTGATGAGCCAACACATTTACACTGCTGGCCAACCGGCAGCCGGCAAAGTGATGGCCAGCCATCTTCACGCCTGTGGCGGCAAAACAACAGCGACATGGCAGCGGCCAACCATCACTGGGCAGGTTACTAATATGTGGTCGCCAGCCGTGGGTAGGGTTACAAGTGATGGTCCATGACTTATCCGCTGCTGGCCAACCGGCAGCCGGCAAAGTGATGGCCAGCCATCTTCACGCCCGTGGCGGCAAAACGACATAAACACGACAGCGGCCAACCAACACCGGGCTGGGGTTATTTTTGTTCTGGCCAGCCTTCAGACGGTATGCCAGTGACGGGCTGACACCTTCTCACTGCTGGCCAGCCAGTGGCCACAGTGGCCAGAAGTGCCAGCACGCAGCCATCACTCTACCGTAACTTATGTTTGCAGGGAAATTATTATTATTATTATAACTATTATTTATATTATATATAGATGCAAAGACAACCTTCCAGCTGATGATGACTTTGTTTCGTGTGTTTTCTGTGATTCGGATTATCATTACGATTGTTCTATAAAAAAAACTACATATGGTGCAAAGTCGGAGCATGGTCGGAGCTAAAGAAGAATGAATGGCGTTGTGTTGCATGCAGAGAGAATTAACCAGGGAGTCCAGCTCCGGCGAGGCAAGTTTGATTTCGGGCGTAGCCAGCAAAGCGTTATGATCCAGCAAACATTAAATGACATTGTGCAAAAATTGGATATGGTAGTGTCGGACATTCGATCCATGAAAGACGAGATTGCTGAATCAAAAAAAAGTACGAGTGTATATTGCAAATGTTTAAAAACAGTGAGCAAGCGGTTAAAGCTTTGTCCAAATAGCTAAAAGAAAAGTCGGAGGTTATTGATGAATTAAAAAAACAAAATAAACAGGAATAATCAGTATAGTAGGTACAAAAACTTGGAGATAATTAAACATTGATGAACGTGAAAACAAAGACACTGAAAGTGTCGTATTAAAATTTAATCAGGAATTAAAGGTTTGAACTTTCAAAGGAGGAGATTGAGGCTGTTCACCGCTTGCCATCTCGCAATACGGACTATCCGAAGAAAATAATTGTTCAATTTCTTTCACGAAAAAAGAAGGATCAATTCTTTGCCGCTCGCCTTCAGGTAGTAACCAATCGACAGGTGTTGTCTGATAGTCCTAAAGAAAGGAACATACGTTGTGAAAATCTTGCACCCTTCTTCGGAACTTATCACGAACTCGTGGGAGACACTATTAATAATACACCCACGGTTCGTGATAATCTTCTATTCTATTCTTTTATTCAAGACAAACTAATAACTATTCTATTCTCCATTGCAGACCAAAACACAACTCCCAACTCTTAAAACATCAACTAACTCAACAATACTATTTTCTAAAACAAGGTACTTTGTTGGCCAGAATGTATCAACATTGTACAGGCGGTGTCATTCCCCCCCTACAAATTTAAGTTCTTGGTGATCTAAGAGATTACTGATAACTTGAAAACAAACTAATTATTCCTATGTAGTCCTCTCGTCTCTGTCGGTCTGCTGCTCCTTGTTTGGCGGTGGATCGACGATTGTGTCTTCGTCCATAGCTGACGTCACACATCCTGCTCCGGCCCTTCCTGGATCTGCATTTCTAGCGGAAATTCTTCCTCGTTCACACGAGACGCGTCGTCAGCAGTAATGAATCGAGCGAGGATCACGCTGGTGTATCTTCTGTATCTGGGTGCGGTGATACTTCGTGTAGCCCCCTCTTGGAACATTGCGATCAATTTGTGTCCATACCATTGCCGATTTTGTCCATGATGTGAGATGGTCCAATCCATTTAGGTTCAAAACCTGCATGTATTCCTTCTTCTGCATTTGGTTATAATCATCTGCTAATACTTCACTTAACAAATCTGTATCTCTACTTAAACACGTTGATACTTCATCTCTTTTGAAAACACCATCCTCATCAGATCGTTCACAATCATTTCCACCTGATAAGTCTGTATCTCTTCTAATCTCTGTTTCTTCTGCATCTATTGACAGCCGTGAGTTGTCAGCAAAGTCAGCGTCCACACAGTTCAAAAGTTCCTTCTCTTCTGCAGGAAGTGTTTCCAACTCGATTCTCTGCTGGTTTTCTTTCTCTTCTCGGTTTCTCTTCTCTTCATGGCGAGCATTGAGCAAGATCATTGTATCTAGGCTTGCTTTTCCCCTATTTTCCTCCACAGTTTCGCTTCTATCTTTCTTAGTTCCTTGGGGTAAAGTTTTTTCTCTCTTTGCCATCCATCAATGGCAATCCTCTCGTGACTGATTCTAGGTTCTAATCTGGTTGTCCGTGCCTCTTCTGTTAATTCACTATCTTTTTCGTAGTTTTTCTTTCTACATAACTCGGTTAATTTCTCCCGGTATAAACTATCTCAGTGTCCGATGTCACTTGTTTGTTTTAATCTACTCGTTGGGGAGGTGTCTACTAAGGGCCTCCCCCCATTCCGTTTCCCTGACGAGCAGCTCTTATTTCTTGAGTGCGGATGGTAGGAGGTTGATCGCAATCGGAGGGAGTAGTGACCCAATCCTTGGCAATTGTAACATTCAACGTCTCTGTTGGATGCTGTTTCAGACTGTTGCATCGTTGTCTCCAGTGATGCTGTTGATCGTCGGCTTGCCGGTAGTACGTCCACTGCTTGAGGTGCATTTTGTGATGGCCTGCTTTCTATGGGTACGGTGATCTTTCGGGACTGTCCTCAGATTCAAGATCACGCTCTATTTGAATAGCTCGAGTCGTGAGCTCGTCGATTGATTGAGGAAGAGGTGCTCGTAGAAATGGGCGTATGCGATTATCAAGTAGCTCAATAGTTGTCCTTATTGAGGCAGAAGCCGGACGGTCCTTGTATAGGCGTTGATGCAGCAGTACCTTTTGTTGAATAAACGTTTCTATTTGTATTCCTTTCTTCTGTTTCTCTCCATGTAAAGCTGTGTACAGGGATTCCATAAGCGAAGGGTCGTTGAAACGTATATTCATACTGGATCTGAATATTTCCCATGTCGGCCTAGAATATTGGCAGCCTTGCCACCAACGTTGTGGGATCTATGAATCTATCTATCTATGAAATGCTTCTTCACAAACTCGGATCTTGTCTAGGCTGAGGTCTAGCTTACCTCCAGGGCTGGGTTCGTGCTTATCTTGTTGGGCGCCAGTTATCACGGACTCGCAGTAGGCCTATATACTAGTAATAATATGCACCCACGGTTCGTGATAATCTTCTATTCTATTCTTTTATTCAAGACAAATAAAAACTTTCTATTCTCCATGGCAGCCCAAAACACACCCCAAACTCTTAAAAAACATAACTAATAAACAATACATTTTCAAACAAGGTTATTTGATGGCCAAAATGATCCAACTTGTCACGGTGTCAAATTACTGTGGAGACTAAACAAAAAGCAAAAAAAATGGTTTTTAAATTTGTTTGGGTTTTAAAACCGTATGAAAATCTTTTAGCGTGACGAAGATACGTGACGAAATTTCCCGAAAAACTTGGTTTGGTTTTTTTTTTGTTCTGTATTTCATGGATTTTCAACTTTGCCTTTCCGGTGATAAATGTTACAAAGACAACCTTATGATTGGTTGCCCGGGAAGGGGCTATTTGGGGGTCACAAAATATAGGTCTGTTACGAAACTTTGGGTGAATTAAGGGTTTTATAGCCTATTGCAGGGAGAAATATTACATTTATTTGTTTTTTTGTTAAGTGAAACGGGTTTTGCAAGTAAATAAAAATAATTTTGTCTTGAGGGTACAAAACATATGTAATTTTCTAGAGTTGGAAAAAAGTGGTTTTTCGGTTTTTTAGGTTTATTAATTAGTTATGTAATCAAAATATTACTGTGAATTTTCACATTTGAAGGGGAATTTTTGAAATTTTGGGGTAAAAAAGGGGAAAACAAAATTTTAATTTCATTCACAGACGCCAGAAAATGATAAAAATAATTTATATTAGATTTAAAAAGTGTTTTAAAAAAAACATAATGAAAATATTGGAAAAAGGGAGATTAAGATAAAAATACTTTTGATAGTTGTAATAAGCTGTGCAAATTTATAAAATTTTTGCTTGCAGAAAAGGGCTTTTTGAGATGTTTTACCGACCTATGGGAAGCTTTTTGTTTAGATAATCGTCTATTGTAGTGTTTTGTTTTGACCATTCATCATAAAAACCAAATCAAAGCTTGATATTAAGTCGGCGGTTTTCAAAACTAAAGTATCGTCACTACATGATACTTTGTAGGGGGGATTTAATTTTGGGTGGTGATGAACAAAAGGGGGAAATTAAAAGTGGTTAATGAAAGATACTATCTTGAAATTTAAAAATCTGTTATTTAGAATCGCCTGTTAAAAAATATGATGTTCTATTTATGGCTTTGAGAAGGGGATTGAAACATGTTAAAAAGTCCGATTTTAAAAACAACAAAAAAAGAAGAGGCAGCGGAAAGGGGATTAAGCAACTGGATTCAGCTGACAAACCCAAAGCCCGTCTTTAGACTTTTGGAAAGATTGTATGGCGCCCCCATCGAAGGAAACTTAAAAAAAAGAATATCGTTTTCAGAAATTATATAAACAAGCAGATATTACTGAAAAACAAAATCTTCGTGATTCCATAACAAACAGTAACGGTATAAAAGAAGTGTGGCAACCTTTTAAAATCAAATAACGGGGGAAAAAAAAAAGATTCAGTGTGCTTTATCAACAAGATTTGGCTAAACGCACACCCAGAGACATCGAAAACAGGCTCGCAACAGTTTAAAGTGAAATGGCTTAAATTTCGTCATGTATGTGGGGGGATTTGTGCGCACACTTTGAAAGGAACTTGCCACGCAGTCGTTGGGGGTTGCCCCTGTAAACGTACATATAGTGAAACAAATTTATTGCAGTATCAATATAAAAAAACACCATGTTTCGAGGTAAGAGCTGGACGCAAACGAACTAAGCCCCGTTTTTGCGTACCAAAAAAAATGGGGGTACTGCGCGCGCCCTGTATAAAAAAAAGGAGATCATACCGTTTGAAACTCCCCCTATAGCATGCTATCAGTTATAAAAAAATAATGGAGCGTTACTATCAGATTGTTTGACAAATTAACTTTTCCCAAAATTTGGAATTATAAAGGAACAGGTTTAAAAGGAAAAAAATACCCAGGATCAAAAAATTTTTTATTTTTAAATTTAAAAAAGCTTAAATAGCAATCTGCATTGGGTTTCCACTTTTTTTTTCCCTTTTCAAAACATTCGACACTATAAATATAAAAAAGGGTTTTTTTTTTGGCATACGAGGTACTTTAAAGGTTCCGCTTCCCAAAAAAAATATTTTAAAAAAGGGAACCTTTTAAAAAAAAAAAAGTTTAGGTAACAAGGGCCTTTTGGCCCAATTTTCTTTTTTAGGAACGAATTTTAAAAAATTTTTAAGTTTTTTGGGTTTATGTACGATTTTTGTTGCGAACCTTACTTTAAGCGTCCCCAAAGGAACCTTTTGGAAACCCAAAGCGGACTCATGTCAGGGGGAAAAACAACTTAAAAAACCCAAAATTTTTCCAAAATGTTTTTTTATGAAAAAAACAAAAATTTTTAATTTTTTAAAGGGGTTTTTAAAAAAAAAAAAAACCGGAAGACAAATTGGTTGTGCAACAAAATTTAAAGGGTTTTCCCTTTATTTGGGGGGGCATTTATTTTTTCAACCCCCTGGATCATTTTTTTTTAAAATCCGTTTGGTTTTTAAAGACAAATAAATTTTTTTTTAAATTTTTTTTTTGGGGGTAAAAATTTTTTGGTTTTTTGGGGGTTTTTTTTTTTTTTTTTTTTTTTTTTTTTTTTTTTTTTTTTTTTTTTAAATTTTTTTTTTTTTTTTTTTTTTTGGTTTTTTTTTTTTTGGTTTTTTTTTTTTTTTTTTTTTTGTTTGTTTTTTTTTTTTTTTTTTAAATTCCCAAAACAAAAATTGTAAATTTTTTCTTTTTTTTTTTTGTGTTTTTTTTTCCCCTATTTTTTTTTAATTTTTAAAAAATTTTTCCTAAAATAAAAAAAAAAAAGGGTTTTTGGCAATTTTTTCCGGGGGGGAAAAAAGTAATAAATAATTTTAAATTCCTATAAAAAAAAAAAAATAAAAAATTTTCTTAAACTCACAAAACTTTTTTGGTTTTTATTTTTTTTACCAAAAATTAACCCCCCCCGGAAATTTAAAATTTTTTTCTTAATTAAAAAATTTTTTTTTTTAAGTCCTATTTTCTAGTTATTTATGTGGTTGAAAATAATCTGTGATTATTCCTGGTTAATTTAAATTTAAAAAATGATTCCTGTAATCTCTTTGTATGTTTTGAAAGGATTTTTTTTTGAGTTCCCTATGTGGTAACTTTATTCATTAAAAGTTTCGTGTTCTATTTTGTTTGTTTTTGTTATTGCATTAAACCTTACGCTACGAATTTGATGTAATTTGTATACAACATTAAAAATCATGTGACCTACTGGGAACCATTTGGCTTAGTGGAAATTATGTAGCACTAATTGTTCTAATTTTTTTTTGCTTAAATATAAAAAATAAATTAAAAATTAAAAATTATTATTATTGAAAATAAGGAATTAAGGAGTAAATGGAAAGGAAGGGGGAAATGGGCCCTATGATGAGGAAAAATCACTGAGTCTGGCAAGTTTAGTATCTACGTTTATGCCCTAGATAGAGGCGAAAAACCCAAAAACTCAACCCGACATGATATTGGACTGAGTTAAGATTATTATTATTATGAAGTACAGTGAATTTCTTCTAAATAATACAAAATTTCAAATTCCATCGCACGATGCAAAACGTATAGTAATCTTTTAATCTTCTTTCTCTGGTATTTGGGGCCCTTTTCTTTCTCCCATGGTTTCTTTCTTTGAAAAAATATTCTGCTACAAAACATATCCTAGAAAATAAAAAAAAAACGTGAAAGGGTTTTGTGGCAGGATTTTCTGCTCGGCGAGGCAGAAGAAAAACACGCTCAACGTAAGTAATTTAAATTTACCTATAAAAAGAAGAAAATTTAAACAAATCAATAAAATTTTTACTATAAACTACTACATAAAGCTATTTGCTTTTGGGGTTTGTTTTCCATTTAGTTTTCCAGCACAAACATTAAACCCCACCCTACCCGCGAACGATTTCAAAACTTCTTCTTCTTCTTCCAACTTATATTTATAATATTTTTGATAGGACGTACTATAGTGATTCTGTTACTGTTAAAAAAAAACTCGTTTTTAACCTGATTCTATTTACTTGAGTTAAAAATTAAATAATTTATTTATTTATTTTTTTAAATTTGTACCCATCTGATAAACCGTCGCAAAAAAGACAATCATTTGCGTTTAAAAACCACTGATTGAATAAATCAAATCAAGTTAATCAATGACTTAATTGCAATACTGTGCTACTTTGTGAATGTTATCAAAGGGATACCTCCAATGAAACTTCGATTCACAAGTATTTCCATGTTTCAGATGTACCCCCAAATGCACTACAGTGGGTCTAATATATGGCGCTATTTTTATCCAATTTTTTTTCTAACCTTTAATAACATTTTACCCCGAAAGTGTACTTACCACAATCATTATTACGTATCAGATTTAGAAAGAAGAATAATATTTTGGTCGATTTTAGATGAAAAACACAATTTGACCAATTTTGATCTTCGCTGTCCTAAATAAAATTTTGGTTTTCCAATTTGATTTTTTTCCTTAAACAATATAGGCCTAGTTTAGTCATAAAATATGGCTAAAAACAATTAAACAAATTATATCGTGCAAATATGTATTTTTCAATGATTTTTACTTTTTGACCTCCAGTGAGCAAATGGGAACGATTCATCGGTGGATCCATATCAGTTTTCAACGAGTCAGTAATAACGTACCTTTTTACCAATTTTCATGCTTATACCCCCAAATGCACAATAGTGGGTCAAAATGGCGTTATTTTCGTGGACTGCAAGATTCAACCAACCACACTCATTGTTCTTACATTCAGAGCTTAAGAAAACTTGCAAACAAAACTACTCGAATTCTTCCTTCCATAAGTCTTTTACCATGCATCTTTTCTCACAAGAAAAATTATCATATTCAAAAATGAATCAATCTTTACAGCTTTACGTCACCTCCCCAAAGTATAGACCTTGGCCAAAACGCATGCTAACATTACTTTTAAGAAATATTACAGAATAATAACTATAATATTACCTTCTTAAACCTTCCGTTTTCACTATTTGCTTACACAGGTGCCTACATCTGGCCGCAGAGATGATATTAGTCTGACGTGTGAGCCGAAGAACCAGGAGCACAGGTGACAGCCAGGGTGACAACACTAGCAAGACAATGCCGTCTAGCCGGAAATACTGGTACCAACGAGGTCACGTGACGCAGATTGCAAGTGCGGGGCGCCCTTATGTCTGATGACGTACTCGGTCCAGAATACAGCCCTTTCCAGTGGCGTGGTAGGCTGGTCTCGGAATATAGCGGACACGCGTTTCGCACTTTTCAAGTAACTGGGGAAAAAAGATTGAGCAAAACATTAATTAATAATGCAACGTTATAATTTAAAACATTAATTAATAATGCAACGTTATAATTTTAAATGAATAATGTATTTATCAACAAATGGGCAAAAGCCTAATAGAAAAAACTTTTTTCAAACAACAAAACAACCACATTTCAAGATTTATTAGTGTTTTTATAATTCAAGGCTGTGTTAATTTGTGCCATGCAGTAATATTAAACACACGTTACAGGAAAAAAAACAGTTTACGTACGCAGGAATAAATTGGGGGGAGGGGGGGGGGCTGCAAAGAGTAAGACACAAACGAATGAATAGGGGCCCCCCACAATAGCGCCGCAGGCATTTTTTCCAATACGTATTTTTAAGTGTTTTTTATGTGTTTTAGAAGAAGTTAAGGTGCATTGCAGCCTTTGCAGAACGGAAAAAGAAAAGGCAAATTAATAGACATATTTAATTTTTGCGTAAACCTAGTTGATTTGAAGAATATAATTTAAGCCGGGATTTCAGAGGGGGATCTGAAGAAGAAGAGAAGAAGAAGAAGAAGAAGATCTGAAGGAAATCAATATTGTATAAATAGCACACGGCAATATAACATTGAGTATACACTAAAAGCACTTAAAAAAGTATTTAATCACCTAGGTTGATTAATCACCGTAGTAACAGCCCATTGGAGTGACTGAACCGATACATTGTTGATATCCAATGCAAGCCCAAAGCCCAACCGCTGCGCGTGGTTAATATTCTGTCCCTGGTCTGAGTAGATTGGTATCCCTATGACCGGGACACCCCTGTAGGCAGCCTCTTGCACGCTCAGAGCTCCGCCGTGGGTGATGAAAGCCCTCACGTTAGGGTGGGCTGCAACAAACGTTATTAGAATGGGATCTGCAATGTTAATATTGAAAGTTACGTATAATCTAGGTGCCCGTTAGGGCGCCGCAGCCAAGCCGCGGTGCGCTACACACTCAAGCACCTTATACACCAAGCAGAGTTGGGGTGATTTCGAGGTGTTACCCAGCCGTCATGTAACGTGATGTGAACTTGAAAACTATCACAATCGAGGGGATTTAGGTACCTGACAACACATGCCAAATTTTATTGGGGTACGACCATTCCTTCTTGGTGAAAAAATGTCTTCAAACATGCTCAAAATCACTTTAAGGATGTTAGCTACTGCTAGCTACTGCTACTGCCTACTGCTAACATCTAATACGTCGGCCCGCGATTCTGACCAGACGGGTGGGGCTACAATGTTCATATTTTACATGGACATTAAGGTTATAGAATGATAGTCTCTTTTGAAAAAAAAAGTTGAAAAAGTTTGTTGGAAGGCTTCCAAATAAAGGTTTTAAAATAAGCCTTAAACACTTGGCATATAATCAACAAGTAACCATAGTTACTTGACACTTGTTGACGGTATAAGCAGAGTTAGGCGGGAAAGTGCGATACGTAAACAAATGGCGGACATTTAAAAATTTTCTTCTTTGTGTGGAACGAGAAAAGGTGTCATTATACTCTCATAAAACAAATCAGAAACCGTCCCTGGCCTAGGCCCAGATGTGGAAAATTATTTATAATGCAAAAGTGTAGGTCTAAAGTTCCATTTGGCTATAGGACTAGATAAAATTATTACTTACATTACATGTTTGACAAGCCTAGCCAACCTAGGCCAGCACAACATAGTTCTGATATGAACTTGCTCAACTGTTTGTTTACATAATTGCAACAATCAAATCATTTCATACAACTTGTCTTTCGATTGGCCTGCGTTTATGAAGGCACTGCCATCTAGAATAAATATAGAACTTTTTCGAGCTCTTTGCTATACGCAAATCTTTTTAAAGTGTTTGGATTTCACCATAGACATCCTATATAATTGGCTAGACCTGTGGTCCACTTCCGGTACAATTAGAAGCCATCTTAAAATGACAGTTTACATGTTAATCAAATGGGAGCGATTTGTGGTCAAATAGTTCTCAAGATTGCCGCCAGGTTGACAGGTAAGCATACTAGCCTTTAACACCAAATGATTACTAAATTCCCTTATGCAATCACTTCGTATTGTTTCTTTTGTTTAATACCATGCTGCACAAGCTAAAACCATATCAAATAATCCAGTAAAATACTTTATTGCATTAAAAAAGCATAAATTAAAACACCAAATCGCCATCTTGAAATGGGCCGGTTGAGTCTTCAATTTGCCACGCTCGCGCCTGTGCGGAGGTATAGGAGACTGCTAATCTAGCCTACTATAGGGGTTTAATTAATATCAATGCTTTCAACTCACAACCCATGACGTTTTCCACGATACCGTTCAAGAATACCAATTCCTTCGAAAACGAAAACGACTTCGTTTTCAAATTGCGTTTTCAACTCATCTCCCACGAACTCAAGAATTGGACCCAGTCCTTATACCGTCGCTATACCATAGTCATACCAACTATACCCAGCATGTACAAGAATCCGGGTCTAGATATTTTACATCCTATATTGTTACTGCTAATACCATAGAATTAAAATCAACTTTGATAAAAATATTATATTTTAGCAAATAATTTTGTAATGGAACTTGAAAAAGTAATGAGATCACACACATAACAAAAACTTGTAGAAATACAGCCAAACCTTACACACTCAAAAGGAATGAGATCTAAAAAAGGGCCAAGCTCATCTACCCTTCCACATAAACGTACAGTGTCCCATAACAGCATCCTCGAAAAGCTTGGCAAAATAGAATTTGCATGTTATTACGTTTAAATTAATTAGAAAAAAAGAACTTGGATAAACTATTACGTTAAATTAATAATCGCAAATTCTATTTTGTCAAGCTTTTCGAGGATGCTGTTATGGGACACTGTACGTTTATGTGGAAGGGTAGATGAGCTTGGCCCTTTTTTAGATCTCATTCCTTTTGAGTGTGTAAGGTTTGGCTGTATTTCTACAAGTTTTTGTTATGTGTTATTATATTCCGAAGCGCATTATAGTATCCTTAGTAAAAAGGTACTTTTCATTTGTTACATATAATAATTATTTTTATTCTTATAAAAAAAAAATGGTGTTCGAGCCATTGTAAACTTATTGAAGATAGGAACACAAGCGTTGGTCAAATTTATTTCATAACTCAGTTACAATTTAAATTTGCAAATTAACGTTTTTTTGGAGAAATTTGCAAGAATGTTGTCGCGCCACCTACCAAATTTAGCAAAAATTATTGTTGACCGATAGGGTAACAACAAAGGGAAATTATGAAACACAAGAAACCTACAGAAAAATTGACAAATATGTTATTTAATTTTTTACTTTTAAACTATATACACATGTATTCGCACATATACTGATTTTACTAGTAATTATTCATGTGTTGCGTTTCGAGTATATTCCAAGTTCCGTATTTTATTTTATTTGTTCATTTATTTTTATGCCTCATTACAACAGGACATACGCCCCACAACACAAGTGCTATTTACCATAAATTTTGATTCTCACTTTAACAATACAATACATCAAATATGTACGTAAAGATGAACATGATATGAATGTGTGATTGATTATCAGTTATGAATTTTGCTTGAGCTCGGGAGAGATAAAATATTGACATTGTGCAATTCTAAATTACGCCTTTTCAATAGCATTAGAAATAGGATATCTTTAATATGCCTAATAACAGTTGGTTAATTTTCATTTGTATTTAGCTGGTCATAACTAGTGTTGTTTCATCACCATTGAAATCTATATATTTCAACCTTTGCCCTTCATTTAGGAAAGGACTTAGTTTTTATAGGAGAAACAACAAATGTAATTGCATAATATAGGAAACTGCATGGGATAATGTCCAATTTAAGCTTAAATCTATAATCAATCTTCTTCTGTTTTGGGGAATGGTCGTTGGGCTCGAAGCCTCTCCCCTGGTAGTTTTAGTGCCTAATACAATATTGGACGAAAACTTTTAGAGGTAGACTGGACTGCAATGTATTGATGCATATTCAGCTTCAAAACAAGAGAGAGAGTGTGAAAAGTAACGAAGAGAGAAAGAAGGAATCGTTGACGCTCTCTCAATGATCGCGAAGGAACAGGGTGGGGTGGTACATACTACCAAATACCTTACTAACTAGCTGGCGCCAGCTAGTTAGTAAGGTATTTGATACTACATTGTATATTGTGTACATGTACGTAGATACTTCTTTAGATTATAAATAAACTGATCAGATTTCCAATACCGTTTTAAAACACCCTATAGAGATAATTTTGGGCGTAAATATCTGAAATTGGGAATGTACTTGATTTTCCCGGCTACTTATAAACTCTGGACTCCTGTCACCTACCGAGAATATCCCTCTGAGGCAACCACTGCGCCGCCATAACGTTTGCCGGCAGTTTCGACAACTTCTCGTCCCACTTCATGAGAACACGCTGGGGCAGCCGAGCGAACGCGCTCAAGAACTGCTCTTTTAATGACGGCTTCATGTGATATGTTTTCAGATTAGTGCCAAAACTCATGTACACAACGCCTTTCGTGGCGCCGTCAAGAAACTTTTTCAGATCCTGAAACAGGTAAGTATGGATTTGTTAATCCCTTGATAAACTTACATTGTATTTTGTAGGTGTTAATTTATAAGAAGTGGCAACTGTAGCAGTGAAGTTAGAATATTATAATGAACGACAAAAACAAAGATCGCGTGTTAAGTGGGTTTCAAAACTAGGTATGGCAATAGATGCTTATGGCCACCACTGACGGTAAGAAAAACGATATACATCAAAATAACGTAAAAATTGCTTTTACCTTAGGGAGAGGCTTTGGCTCCACTATGTGCATTCCACCAACCTCGACAACCGCTGGTAAGTATGGTCTCGCATAACTGACGCTCACATCGTTGTTCAAAAACAGCATTTTTATCTTGTTATTCATCAAGTCACCCAGGTAGGGTAGGCCACCAAGAGATATGAAATATCTCTTCATGAACATGTTATGATACGGAATGGCAATCCACTCTCTCCCCAACTTGATCGTCGCCGCCAAGAGTGAGTTGACGATCCTCTGCGACAACGTCATGTGGTCGGTGTAGCTCAGGAGGGTCTCGGGCACATAGGCGTACGGGCTGGGATTGCCTACGATGTCAGTCAAGTAGTGGGGACCGGCTTGGGAGAAGATGCCGATTACAGAAGCGTTAAACTTGTGTGAAAACCCAAGCAAACATTCTGACATGAACAATTCAGAGATTATCAGATCGAAATGTTTAGATTTAGACATTATTAACTTTTTAACACCTGGATCTTCTAGAAATCTTTCACACATTCTTTTAGAGTAAAATATGTATTGAGCCATGAACCATAAATAGCTTTCGTTTGCTATATCAATGATATCCAGATTCTTTTCTGAAACATAAACAAACATTTTATGAAATAAGAATATTAAAAACTTATGAGGCATATAGTAATACAATGTTAACGAACCTATATGTGTAGGTCTACCTTAAACTCATAAAAAAATTCCACCTGTAAGAAAATGTATAATATGTGGTAGTAATATGACCTAGTGTTCAGTATTATCTCATTATATATTATAATATACACAATAGTAATATAAATACTTTGTGTCTTGCTACCCGTTGATGACATCATCCAGCTCCTTGGTTATACATTATAAATTAAGTTTCCTTGGCATTTAGTCACTTGTTTATTAATTGTATGAGCATTGCGAGCGAAGCGAAGATTCCACTCCACTTCACTGGAGAAAAAAATCCGGAATGTTTTTCTTTCTTTTTTTCTGTTTGTATTATTGTGTTTTTTTAACACGATTCCGGCTAAACCGATACTCCAATTGCGATGAAATTTTAAGGAGGCCTTTGCAATCTCTGAACTTTAAACTGTCACGTTTTTGAGCGCAATCAAAAATTATTTCTCATTAAAATCGCAATTTTACGATTTTTTTCGATTTTTGGATGAGCGTAGCGAGCGAAGCGAGTGAAGCGAAGACTTCAATTTCACTGACCCCCCAAAAAATTTAGCTCGGGTGTTTTTTGTTTTTTTTTGTTTTTGTTTTGTTTTTTTTTTTGTTTGTTTTTTTGTCTGTTTGTTCGCTCTCTACCGGGCAAACGGCATATGCGATCTTGATGAAAATTTGACAGGACCTTTGAAATCTCTGAACTTAGACTTGCTACGTTTTTGGGTACAATCGAAGAAATATTTCTCATGAATATCGTACTTTTACGATTTTTTTCGATTTTTAGTGCGATATTTTCGTGACATTTGGGCCGATTCTGACCAAACGGGTGGGGCTACAACGTTCATATTTCACATGTACATTAAGGTAATGGTGATGTATTGCTTTTTGAAAGAAAAAGTTGAAAAAGTTTGCCAGAATCCATAGAATAAAGGTTTTAATATAAGTTTTTTTTATTTTTTGTGCGATATTTTCGTGCCATTTGGGCCGATTATGACCAAACGGGTTGGGCTACAACGTTCATATTATACATGGACATTAAGGTTATGGTGATGAAGTATCTTTTGAAATAAAAAGTTGAAATAGTTAGCCAGAATCCATAGAAAGAAAGCTTTTAATATAAGTTTTTTACGGTAAATAATACCAATTGACAAGAAACAATAGAAACTTGACAACAATCACCTACAATGCGTAGGCAGCAAAACAAAGCACTTGCAAAAGTAAAGATATCCCACGCAAATTAAAAACTTCAAAAAGCTCATCCATCAACGCGGCGGGACTTTAGCGTTTTCCTAGTTAAAAAAATTCTTCGACTTATAACACCTACATGCTTTATTCGATTGAAATGACTTTTTCACAGAACCTTTATTTTATGAATTTATATATACGTGTGAAATTTGAGCGTAATCAAAAAATTATTTCTCATGAAAATCGCAGTTTTACGATTTGTTTCGATTTTTTAAATTTCTTCCGACTTTTACACCTACATGTTTGTATTATTGTGTTTTAGTTAACACGATTCCGGCTAAACCGATACTCCAATTGCGATGAAATTTTAAGGAGGCCTTTGCAATCTCTGAACTTTAAACTGTCACGTTTTTGAGCGCAATCGAAAAATTATTTCTCATTAAAATCGCAATTTTACGATTTTTTTCGATTTTTAAAAAAATTCTTCGACTTATAACACTTACATGCTTTATCCGATTGTAATGATTTTTGCACAGATCCTTTATTTTATAAATTATATATTCGTGTGAAATTTGAGCGTAATCAAAAAATTATTTCTCATGAAAATCGCAATTTTACGTTTTTTTCGATTTTTTTAAATTTCTTCGACGATTAACACTTGCTTTATCCGATTATAATGATTCTTTCACAGAACCTTAATTTTATAAATAAATATATTCGTATGAAATTTGAGCGTAATAGAAAAACTATATCTCATGGAAATCACACTTTAACGCTTTTTTCCGTTTAAAAAAATTACGCTCATCCAACAACGCGTCTGAAAAAGCGTTTGCGAAGCTTCCTAGTATATTATTTAACAAATAAGTAGCCTATTCTATGTAACGTAGCTGATGCAAAATTACATACATATCGAAACCTTGAATGTGCATCCTCACATCTAGTTACCTTTAACAATGTACTATAGATACTTGTTACTTCGTCGTTATATTGTGTGTAATATTTATTTCAAATGCATGTTCGAACAATTCAATGTGGAAGACAGAAACATCACATAAAAATGAAAAACTGGTTTCGAGGCCCAGTCGGGTCTGGATTTCACATTTCTGACATTCACACAAAATAAAACATTGAATCAATCCTTCCCTACCAACATCACTGAAGAGATAGGGCACCGTTATGTCCGTGTGGTTCTTGACGGGTACTTGCTGAGGGTAAGTGCTGATCACCGTCACTTTGTGCCCCCTCCTCGCTAGCTCGGTAGTCAAGGCGGTGAACGCTATTATGTGGCTGCGAGACTGCGACGGAAATATGGCGAGGATACAAGCTCCGTGGCAGCAGACAAACATGGCCGCCATTATCGCCAGACACCATCCTACTCGGCACATCTGTCGAGAATGGAAAGACCATCAGTCGCCAAACAAATAAAGTTGAAACATACACACAGTTATGTGTTTAGCATTTATAATTTTTTGAATTAATTTTATTACAGTTTTATTCGGAAATTTTTAAACTGTGACTGGATTGAAATTCAAATTAAAGCTATTGGCAGAAAAAAAGGTGCAAACTTAATGTCAGCATATTTTAATCGCAATAGTGATGAAACAATATTGAACGATAGTAAAGAAATATAAATAAACTCTATTAATCGTTTGAAAACGAAATTGGCTGGCCAAATAGTAACCAATTTAAGAGATGAATAACTTGCAAACTAATAGATATATTGAGCTTGCTTGATACTGCGTATCAAGACTACCACCACCACTACCATGTGTTCTATCACTTGCAAAATAAACGTTACTAAGTAGTAGAATCAATGTAATCTGATGAAACAAAAGCACGTTTCTCACATACCGCTGGCACTTGACTGCAAGAAGCAATAGATTTATGAGTAGGTCGAACTTTCTAACCAGCACAATATACATCAGTCCAGCTGTAGAGGTCTGGCAAAGATCAATCATGACTTAACAAAACAATGCGTTTACGGTAATTAATAATCGTTGCATCATGGGTGCGAGATACTTATCATATTAGAGTATGATCTAGATAGCGAAGAACGAAAGAGGCATCATCGCTCATTTTGATCTTTTCCACACGAATTGTGCAATGATATTGATTAAATTGGAAATAAATTAGTATTTGCTGTCTTTACCTACTCAATATTGCAAGGACTAACTCACTGATACCGACAGAGTTAGTCCATACATAACGCAAGAGACTCTGATGCAGGAAGTTCTCGGTTCGATATCTGCCACAAGCAATCTTTAAGAAAAAAAAATCCAAGGTAGAAAAACGTTTTCCAAATATAATTGAAAAAAATAAAAAATTTGACCTTAATTCAAGCTGACCACAAAATTAATTTGAAACAATTCAAATATTTTTTATTGTGAAAAACCCTTAAATAAGCTTTCATTACATACCATGGCTGGTTGCTAGGTTTCAAAAATACAATCTTTTAAATTCAATTTTATTACATTTTTATTTAGGGGATGATTATTCTTTATGGGTTATTGAGTTGTTTTTTGGATTCCATACCAATTCTCTTGGATAGACCCGAAGATGTACGATTACTGTCGAGTTAAAATGTGAAACCGCTGTTTATGGGTCATAGTTATGGTCATAGTTACAGACACAGTCATAGTCATAGTCATAGCCATAGTCAAAGTCATAGGCATAGGCATAGGCATAGTCATAGTCATAGTCATAGTCATGGCCTAGCCATACCATCCACAGTCGAACTACATGATATTATTGCGAATCAAACTTGATTTTATCTTCATACCTCGACAATTATTTCTTCCTTTGATAGCCCGTTGTGTCCAAAATCAACGGCCCAATTTGTCACTTTTTAAAGGAAGCCAAATAAATTTGTTTGTCACTATTTTCTCCATTTTAGGGGGAGCCATACAAGAGTTTTACACTTTGTATCTGTGGATATGTTTAGCTTGAATCCATAATCGAACTAATTGGGACGCGAAGGAATAGGATTTGAATTTTTAAAATAATATGATGCCAAATGTCAGGATTTTATGAGATGATTATTATGAGAATAAAAAAAGAAAGTACAGTTAAAATTTGGAGGGTAATAGCCGTTTCTATTGTTTCGAAACGATGATTTGCTTTAGCAAGAAACTCTATTCAAAAGATGTTTTTTAAATGTATGTGCCCTCGAGGGCGGCACAGCAATGCCAAAGTGCGGGGCGCGATTTAACACATGCACTTTACAGTCTTGACTCTGTTAAAAGAGTAACCCGTTTTCGACGTGTTCCCAACCTGACAAATCATACCAGTTTTAGTTGAAATACAAACATCCCCCCACACCCCTGCGCTATAGTAAATAATGTTGGCTTTTCGAAAGAGATTAACACTTTAGTGAGTCCAGAAAACAAGAAGACCGTTACAAACTTTACTGAAGCCAATTACAATGACCCTTCCTACAGACTAGAGCATTATTTTGTTTGGAACATTGTCTTGTTGTACCGCAATCGTACGTTTACTTTTTATCGACATGGTTTAATGAAGCGGTATAGATTATTATTTTATGTGTATGCAAGAACACGTTTGTATATATCGAACAACGCCTATTCATAAAATATTTCTTGTGCCACAAATTAACATTCATGGAATGCAACTCGTTGACGATATGCATTCAATGGCTATTTAGAATGAACGGATCTCGTTTTGTTGGAGAGAACCTTAAAATACATGTAAGGTAGAGAAGTTTTGAAGACGAAGAAAATAATGGTAAGAAAACATTTTGTTTACGTTACTTTGATGTATTCCTGTATCCAATGCAGTCCAGGATTCTCATGCTGAATTGGGATTGGTGTTTAAATTTTAATGACTTTTCATCAATGTGATTTTATAGCATATTTTGCAAACCCGCAAATTTAAATCGTCCCAGAAACAAGGCATTAAAGTAGTTGAATAATCATGGTCCATTGATTTAGAACAAATAAATTTGATCTGAAAGAAATATTTAAAAAGTGTATCGATTGTTTGATTAATTAGGCTTGCTGAAGTCAACGATAGCCTAAAATTTCCACTATTAGTTTAAATAACGTGATATTAATATTCCAATGCAAAAAATATATTTGCATATAGGGATGTCTGCTGTATAGAGTATACACAATAAACTTTACTTCAGATGAAAATTAAAAGTAAGTGGTTAAAGGTAATAGTGGAGATAATGACCAAGGAAGGTATCTTTAACCCAAATCCTTCAATTCATAGCATTGGATTTAACGGCTTACGAAAAACTTGCAAAAACTTTCATTCAGAATTTCTAGTGGCGAGAATCGAACCTACGTCCCCCGGAATTCCAATCTTACTCATGGTGACGTATGAATTACTTTATGTCGTTACCTGATTAAATAGCTAAATAGTAGATAATAATCAGTATCAAATTTGTCACTAGCAAGCACAGCGCAATTTAAAAAAAAGCTCTACATTTCAACACTTTCATACACAAGTAGGTATTACTTGAATTTGAGAAACTATTTCTTATGACAGTGGTTATCACAGTGTGGGGCGCGCCGGCGCACGCAAAGCTTTGGCATGGTGGGGCGCCGATGTGGGCAACCACATATTAAATATTCCGACATAAGAGCAACCACTCGTGTCCTCAGCCTATACAGGTTCCCAGTTCCTACCTATTTTATTTTTATTTATTTATGATTTTTTTTTTCTTTCTTTCTTTCTTTCTTTCTTTCTTTCTTCTTTATTTTTTTATTATTTATTATTTATTTATTTATTTATTATTTTTTTATTTATTAAATTTTTTATTTATTTATTTATGTATTTATTATTATTTATTTATTATTATTATTTATTATTAATTATTATTAAGTCATCTATTAGTTAAAAAAACTGATTTACAAAGGGTGTTATATTTATTTATCACTATTGATCACTAACAACAGGTATTAACCCACAAGTGTTAGGTAAAACAATACAAATACGTTAGACAAATCAAAATACATGAACAAGTATTAAAACATTAACATTTTACGACAAATACAACAAGAAAAAAAT
Source organism: Sweltsa coloradensis (assembly GCA_024449915.1). Classification (NCBI taxonomy): domain Eukaryota; kingdom Metazoa; phylum Arthropoda; class Insecta; order Plecoptera; family Chloroperlidae; genus Sweltsa; species Sweltsa coloradensis. The sequence goes on from JAMZAV010001354.1 coordinate 202,942, forward strand.
TGAATAACAAAAATATATACTATATAAAAACCGGCTGAAAGCCCAAGATGAATGAAGAAGAAAAAAAACTGAGGTTATAAAACACAAAACTGGTGAAAAGGTGATGTGACAAGAGTGATATATGAGTCAAGTTGGTAAACTGGCATAAACATGCTTTAAATAATTGAAGTTTCATGTAGTTGATGTCAATTTCTGTATTAATGGCTAATAATTTGTTGTAGGTGCCTGAATTCGGTGGATGGGGGAAATTTTTAAAACATCAATACGATCACATGGAATTTTGAAGGGGATGTAATTTCTTGTAAATCCTGAAGGATGTGAAAGTTTATATCTTGAAGTAGGTCCGTGTCGATGAAGTTATGGAGAAGTTTGTAGAGGAAAATTACGTCGGTTGCACTACGATGACTTGCTAGTGTTGAAATTGAATGTTGTTGACAAAGTGTAGCATTGTGATCGGTGAAAATTTATATTATTTTGATAATTTGTATTGAATGCGTTCAACTTGCTTAATCTTGGTGACGTGATGTGGATTCCACACAACACTCGCGTAGTCAACATAGGGTCGAACCAAGGATACATACAGATTTCTTGTAGTTCTGGGTGAGAAGTTAGCCGCACAATTTCGTTTGATAGAACCAAGAATTATTCTTAGTGCCTTTTTAGAAACGACGCTAATGTGATCATTAAAAGAAAGATAAGAGAACATATGCACACCTATAGGCCTCTGATGGAATCCACAATTTTTAGTGCAGCACCGTCAATGATGTATCGTTAACGTACTGAATTTTTCTTCTTGTTTGTATATCTGATCATGTTTCATTTATCAACATTAAGGTAAAGTCTCCATGTTCTACACCTATTGGCAAAATTTTCAAGCTCTAACCGAAGAGCATTACAGTCATTAGCTTTGTTGGGACATATTGGCAAGGGCACTTACTCCCCCGACCCCCCTGGATTCTCAATAATATGAAATATATATTATATAATCGGTGTTCGAATTGTTTTTGGGTTTTTTTTTTTACAGTTTCCACTTTACAAAATTACATTACTACAGTACTAAACTGTTTAGGGTTTTCGGGTCAGTTAGAGAAAATACGTCTGTTTCTCATTATAACTACCAATTCCATCCATTGTCTGTATTTTTAATATATTAAATGGCATTTTACATAATAAGAAATCAATTACAAAATTGTCTGAACCGGCACCTCCACCAATACAGTATGTAAATCCTGGACCGGCACCTCCACCATCTTTCCAAAAATATGTTTTTTTACCCGAAAATGGGTTGGACCCCTTAATACCCGAAAACGACCCGAAATTGTGGTTCTCGCACACCACTAAATACGAGTAGTAGTACTCTTATGTTATAACTAGGAAAACGCTTAAGTCCCGCCGCGTTGTGGATGAGCGTAATTGGTGAATTGAGCTGCCATGTGTTTTGCGGATTTTCTGTTGTTCTGTGAAAAAATCAGAACTTTGTTGAAATTTTTTTTAAATTAAATCAAATTAAATAAAAATTAACTTTTTTTTTTTTTAATTAATCGTAATTTTAAAAAAGAAAAAAATCGTAATATTGAAATTTTCATAAGAATAATTATTCGATTACGCACAAATTTTACACGAATATATTAATTCATAAAATTAAGGTTCTGTGAAACCTCATTACAATCGGATAAAGCATGTAGGTGTTATAAGTCAAAGAAATTTTTTTTAATCGAAAATAATCGTAAAATTGCGATTTTCATGAGAAATTATTTTTTGATTGCGCTCAAATACGTAGCAGTTCTAAGTTCAGAGATTTCGAAAGCTCCATAAAATTTCATCGCAATCGGAGTATCGTTTAGCCGGAATCGTGTTAACAGACAGACAAAAATACAGAAAGAAGAAAAAAAAAACATTCCGGATTTTTTTCTCCAGTGTAGTGAAATGGAATCTTCGCTTCGCTCGCTACGCTCATCAATAAGTCACTTGTGGGTATTTTCCTTGATGACAGTAGATTACTAGGAAAACGCTTAAGTCCCGCCGCGTTGTTGGATGAGCGTAATTGGTGCATTGAGCTGCCATGTGTTATGCGAATTTTCTGTTGTTCTGTGGGAAAATCATTATTAATTGAAATGTTTTAAATTAAATTAAATAAAAAAAAAATTAACTTTAGTTTTTATTTTATTTTTAATTAATCGTAATTGTAAAAAAAAATCGTAAAATTGAATTTTTATAAGAAATAATTTCTCGATTGCGCTCAAATTTAACAGTAATATCTTAATTCATAAAATAAAGGTTGTGTGTAAAAATCATTAAAATCGGATAAAGCATGTAGGTGTTATAAGTCAAAGAAATTGTTTTAAAAATCAAAAAAAATCGTAAAATTGCGATTTTCATGAGAAATAATTTTTCGATTGCGCTCAAAAACGTGGCAGTTCTTAGTTCAAAGATTTCGAAGGCCTCCATAAAATTTCATCGCAATCGGAGTATCGGTTTAGCCGGAATCGTGTTAACAGACAACAAAAATACAAAAAAAAAAAAAAAAACATTCCGGATTTTTTTCTCCAGTTAGTGAAATGGAATCTTCGCTACGCTCGATACGCTCATCCAACAAGTCACTTGTGGTATTTTCCTTGATGACAGTAGATTATAAATAGGCCCCTTATTTAAATGAACAAATAACCAAAAATCTAAAATGTTGATCCGAATTTTGTTTACAGGACAGTTGTGCGTTCATTACGTTGATTGTGGTGTTGACTTGTATACCAGCTCCCAACGTATTTGGGGCTCGCATTCTGTGCATTTTCCCAGCGTCGTCACGTAGTCACATCATCGCATACGAGCCCTTGACGAGAGAACTAGCTGCGAGGGGTCATGAGATAACAGTTATCAGCTCGTTTCCCCAGGCCAAGCCTCTTCCCAACTACACAGACATAGCGCTACCGGAATTGTACCATGGCTTAGGTGAGAATGCTACCCCTTCAATGACATGCAAGAATTTGTAAATCACACTCACTTCATGACAATATTATTTCGTATGAATATGTTTAGAAATGTCAATATTAACTGTATAAAGAGGTTTCATTTTGAATTAACCTACACTGTTACAAAATTACGTTTCAATTTAACACTACTGTATATGGCAGCCACAGACTTGGTTACAGTACAACTAAACTTATCAATACATTGTATGTTTAATTTAAATGTTGGTGTAGCCGTAAATTTAGTAACCTATTTATAATAATAATGCTACTACGTAGTGTTTCATTTTGAAGCCAGGCCAATATTTTTAATTAGAGGCTGATAAAATCACCCATACAATGTAGGTTTATTTAAAATACTGATGTAACTATAAATTTGGTGACCAATTACTACTAAATAATACTACTTTATAGCGTTGAAATAATTTGGCTAGCTGGCCACATTATTACAACACTTCATAGGAGCATTAGTATCATAAATAGTTCACCAAATTTATAGCTACATCAGTATTTTAAATAAAACTTACATCGTATGATTGATTTTATCAGCCTTTGTTAAAAAACATTGGCCAGCATTGGCCAGGCAAATGTTTTTTTTAACAAAGGTTGGCTCACATCAGGAAAAGTGATTTGCACTCCTCAGCAATGTGTATTTGCATTCAATCTGAAATAAAATAAACAATCGTATTATAATCAAGGAGTGTTCGCCACGCTTTCAAGGGTGGTGGAATTAATCTGAAACAGTGTTCGTTTAGATTAGTCACATTCAGGAATAGTGATTTGCTCTCATCAATATGTGTTTGCATTCAATCTGAAATAAAATAAACAATCATATTAAAAATCAGGGAATGTTCGCTATGTTAGCAAGGCTTGTTGAATGAATGTGAAACAGTTGAGTTGAAATTATCACAATCAGGTATAACAGTGATTTGGCTATCCTCAATGCATTTTTGCATTCAATCTGAAATGAAAAAGGCGCTTATCTTGGCAATACTGAACGGCCGGGTGACAATGTTCTGCTTGTTGACAATAAACCTGAAACAGACAACGAGAACAATTATTAGCGACAATCATGGGATCTGTGGATCGTTCTTTTGATCGATGAGAGTATTTTACAACATTGCTTTGGCCGCCCAGTACAAGCCTGCCCTGCTTGAGTCGATGGCAGTCTGCAACTGACGATGCGACGCATCTCGCAGTCTCGTCAAATACTGTAATAGACGCTTCGGTCTCGTGGCGCATTTAGAGGCGTGTCGCCATCCGCAGACAGACGCAGCCAGTAGATAGGAATTTGTCTCCCCACCCCTTAGGCAACCTTTTGTATTTGCACTGGATACAATAAGTTGTAAGGCAGAGATGTTTTCTTCTACATCTACATTATTTTAGTCTGCTTATGATGACATATTTTCACGAATGCCAATCCTAGAAAGGGAAATTAGTATGCTCATATTGTATTTAATTTGTCTGTTCATACTTATAAAGTGACGAATCTGAAGTTTTGGGGGGTAAGGGGTGGGGCGAATATACAGTAAATACTTTCATCCTTCCCTGTTGCGCCCATCCCGGCAGATAAGGCACCTGCCTCCCCCGTGCCGCCTCTTTCCTACTTATTTTAAAAGATCAAAAATGCCTAGTTCTACAAGTGTCATTTAATATAAATTATTCTTTGATTATACTCAAAAGCGTTTAAACCTTTCTTCAAGATGGAAATAGCCTTTTCACTGGTAGAGAGCGAGCAAACACGCAAAAAAAACTATCGCCCGGGCATTTTCTTTTTCTTCGTAGTCAATAGATGCGGAAGCGTAGGTAACTACTAAAACAAATAGGTATGGATTCAAGACATTTTCTATTTTTTTGATTCTCTGTCTGCTTGTAAACTCTCTACCGGACTCGACAAACTAACGGCTACTTGAATCAGAAATCTCTTTTAGCTATATTGTGCCAAGATTTTGGATACACACAAGAAAATTTGTCTCGTGAAAATCGCACTCTTACGAGTTTTTCGAAAGTGCACGGTGATGCTAATCCATCAATACGGTTGTAATGTATCCGGCCTAGTGAATACAAACGCATTTTTGTTTTTTTACCTTAATTACAGATAGACGGCCATCTGAGAAATTCATGAACACATGTACAATGTACTACAAATCTAACTGAAGGTGCTCTCATTAATCTAATTTAACAGTAACAGAATCTTCAGTGAGTTAAATGTAACTTCAAAGTTTAGACCAGTGGTCGAATTGTTAGTGGGAACGGGGGATGCCATCCCCCCAAAATGAAATAATGAGGGCCTCCTTCCCCCCCCCCCCCCCCCCGAAGAGAAACATTGCCTCATTTGACTTTTTTTGTAATTCAGAGATGAAACCGCTTGATATTTTATCAATATCATATTTCTACCCAAATGACCGAAAACTAAAAAAAGCTCCGTGAAAAGCCCACGGACTCCGTCTTTCTTGTGCATTTGATCCACTACTTTATTTCAAAATGTACTTATTATGTATTATCCTACCACGAACCCTACGGCAGTCTATCATGCTATTACCAATAATAACAATAGTAGGCCTAAATCGATACGTAATATTAAATTAATATTAAATAAAATATAATAAATAAATTTCGAAGAATTCAAGTCGTCTAAAACGAATGTATGTATTATATTTAAATTTAAATTGATGGTTATGGTGGTCTTGTATTATCTTTTATGGGCGACAAAAGCAATTGAATTCGATTCGCATCGAGTCTAAGCTTCCGAGTTCCGGTAGTTAATTCATGTGCGATTGTATCAATATATCTATATTTTGCGTTGAATTAAAAAAAAAGCATATATGAATACAGGAATATACAACTTCCTGCTAAACGTAGCGTTTCAATAAATATTATATTGTTGGTATTTTAATGTTTCTCGGGAGGCATCCAAAAGAAGAATGGTAGTTCAGTTTAGTGTGAAGGCCTATGTGTGTGTATGACAGAGAGGTAGAAGTTTCTCACAATTGCAAACGCTCAGCAACCCATACAACAATTTACAAATCACACACAAAATTACCCAAAAAGTAAGCCCCCCCCCCCGACATACGCCTATGGGAATAGAGATGAGACCGTGACGTGAGTTATTAGTGAGTGACATGTACGTGCGTGTCAAGGAATGCACATTGTTTGGTGAATATTTTGGCCATAGTTTTTAAGTGCTATTTTTTATATGACAGATCGTAATTTTCTAGCCACATTACTTTTCATTCTTCCACGGACATATAGTCGAACCTTTGGTATTTTCAATGGGTTTATTTTTAGATTTTTTTTTTTTTAGTTTTAAAGTTACTAGAGATTATGATACAACACTTAAAACACTTTAGTGGAAAACAAATCTTTATTTCCGAAACGTTGTTTTTATTATAAAATAAAGAGTTGTTTCCACTCAAGTGTTTTTCTCTAGGAGTTTCCGGGAATTACTACAGCCCTTCCCCGCCGAGTTTACACACAAAATGACCCAAAAAGTAAGCCCCCACCCCCCCCCCCCCCCCCCCCGACATACGCCTATGGGAATAGAGATGAGACCGTGACGTGAGTTATTAGTGAGTGACATGTACGTGCGTGTCAAGGAATGCACATTGTTTGGTGAATATTTTGGCCATAGTTTTTAAGTGCTATTTTTTATATGACAGATCGTAATTTTCTAGCCACATTACTTTTCATTCTTCCACGGACATATAGTCGAACCTTTGGTATTTTCAATGGGTTTATTTTTAGATTTTTTTTTTAGTTTTAAAGTTACTAGAGATTATGATACAACACTTAAAACACTTTAGTGGAAAACAAATCTTTATTTCCGAAACGTTGTTTTTATTATAAAATAAAGAGTTGTTTTCCACTCAAGTGTTTTCTCTAGGAGTTTCCGGGAATTTACTACAGCCCTTCCCCGCCGGAGCTTACACCACCGTTTCAGGTAGTTTTCGCTGTACACCCCTAGAGCAAAGTCCAGTAGAGCAATTATCTCTATTCAAACTCGAGCACTGGGCCAGCAATTCAGATTAGTAAATACGATAATGCACTGCTTGTTCAGTACCATTATAAAGGTATTCCGATAATTGCCATGCGGTCAACATTTTATTATGATAATTTTATTTTGTTTGGTGTTTTGTATTGCTGCTTTTTCTCTTTGGAAAAAACTCATTCGTAAGAGTATTTATTTTACTGTATTTGAAATTTGTTAATATTTCTCATGCAGATTATGTTTTTGATCTTGTTTCTACAACAAAAATGACCAGTTTCGCCGTAGTATTATGAAACACGATTATAGATGCACCAGTACGAAGATACGGGTGCTGGTTTCGAGTCCCAGTTGAGAATATTTTAAAATTATAATAATTGCATATACTTTCACAGCAAGCAACATCTCCACACACAAAACCTAATTAAATATCATAGTTATGTGTATCTCATTTAACATTTGCATTTGGTGCGTGAATTTGTGTTTCAATAAAATATTAAATGCTTTTTTGCAGTTCCTCTTTGAAATACTCATGCATTGTTTATTGTTGATAGATAATGAATTGCATTAACCACCATGTAATTCAAGGGAATTCACAGTGATTTAATATCACATGCCTACCTCGTTCCCAGGCCTGGGTTTTTACATACATAATAAAGCAGAGCAAGAGCCGACGGGAAGACCAATAACAAAATGTTGTTATGCAGCGTAGACACATTGCTCACACAATTGCTGGATCTATGTTCAGTCTGGGTTCACGTATAACACAATGAAATTTTAAAAAAAAATGCACTTATAAATGCCTATATTACATTGTTGATTATAAGTCCTAACAGTTTTTGTTATTCGTAAATTGCTTTCTTTTCGTCGTACATAAAAAAAACAAAAAAAACGTTTTTCATCAAATTCGGAGCTTTTTCTAAATTTCGCAAAACTTTTTATAATTTTCTACTATTACGCATTTTTTTTATAAATGTACTAGGCAACCAGACGGTAAATAAATACAGGTATAGCTATTGTGTTTTGACATTCATTGTGCATGCAAGTTTGACACTCTTTTCGCTAAATTGGCCCGATCGTTCCAAGAAGACGGCAAATACAGCGGTCACTTATCTCTCATCATATCTATGGCTGTCCAAAACGGGGGGAAATCGTTCTGGCGTTGGTGTAAACTCCGACAGGGAAGGACTTGGTAGTGAGGCGACTGCGAATGTAGCGACTGACTACACGAGCGCAATTTCATATTCACGGTATAATGTAGGCTATACACCATGGTAGGCCTATTGGAAATACTTTTTAATTGAACATCAATATGTTATGTTAGCAGATATATTTTCTGAAATTTTTAGATAATAACTTGTTTGCACTAGCCTAGAAGAATAAGTATTCTTTGATAATCACCTCGACATTTAACTTAAAATTATTAAAATTAAATATTTCAACTTCTATTACATCAAGTTTTACAAATTTCTTTTCACGCCCTTTACGTTCGTGACTTAATCTTTCATTAGAACAGACCCCTAGTCCTAGATAAAGAAATGAAAACAACTACGAGTCTGTTCATTGAAAACCGATTCACACACAATAATTTTGGATTCTGGGAATTAATTGTGGGATCTCCGCATCTATTTTGTTTCGCAGACAAGAGTAAACGCACAGACTTGAGAATTCCTATACAAACTAAGTTTCGCTGTGGCCAAGATAGCTCAATGAGTCAATGACAATAAAAGCATTAAAATAAGATATTCATTAGTGAATATTATGAAGGCACATGCTCGTTTAAAAAAAATGTTTGAGGTATTATAATGAGGGACTGAAGGAAGTAAAGCAGACTTTCTGTTAGTGATAGAAATCCCGGTCTGTGGCCCGTTTTAGGAGATTGTCAGGTCTGAGAATAATATTATTGAGAAGCCCTTTTCGTATGAGCCTATGAGGCCTTTTTCGTATATTCCAATTTCAGAAAAAGCCCTGACACATCTAGCCTAAACACCGTTTTTAACATATTGGGATTGCATGATTTTTAATTATATATATTGTATAGAAGCGTAACTATACTCAAACCGTGTCTTACTTGGCCCAGTACCTGAGCGAGACCCTTTCATTTCTTAGGGATTATCCATTGATTGCAAGCCGGAGCGGATGTAATTGAAAAGAAGGGTCGCTCAGGTACTGGACCAAGTAAGACACGGTTTGAGTATAGGTAGCCCTACTAGTTTTGCTGTGGGTGGCGTGTGACAGAGGTCGGGGTCGGGGGAGAAGCCTCAGGCGCCGAAGACGAAAAATAAATTTCTATCACTCAACTACTGTTATTTCGCGATGTTTTGACTAAAAAACGGCAACTCAAGGGATTACTTTATTTGTTTGTGATGTCGATTTTGGGGGTACGATTTCAAGGCGATTCAAGAGAAAAAGTCCACCTCGCAAACATCAGCTAGAGAGAGCGGAGTATCTTACTCCCCGAAACTAGAGGCGAGCTCTGGCAATTGTCGTCGGGGACCTTGCCCCCTTCCCTTGACGACCCCCCGGCGACGATGACAATGACACAACGAACGATGACAAAGACGATGACGACCACGACGTGAGAAACCCCCCTTCCGCCCCTTACCCGTGGCTGGTTCTGACCAGCATGCCCCCCCCCCCCCTAGGCAAGAGTGGTGCATTATGACCTAACGGTTGACGCGTCCTTAATCCAAATAAACTGATAACCCAACTAAATTATCATTAGCCTATTTTGAAATATATGTTATGAAGTGAGAGAGGCAGTTTTAAAATAAAATGAATAGCTCAAAAACTTTTTAAAAAAAATTGGTACTGCATTGGGAATCTAAAAACGACAGCTTTCGCAGAAACTGTTTGCGATTAAAAAACAACACAATAACAATTTGTCGTCGAGTATAGATGGGAATCGTTATCGGAGTGGGTATCGAACAATACGAGACCTTCGGCTTTATGTAAACGAAAGCCACATTCGTAAGGACGAAGGTCCCGGGTTTAATCCCGGTAGGGACATATCTTTTCGAAGATTGCTATTTCATCCTTGTCCTTCTTAGAGCAGGCTGAAGCTGAAAGTCGGTGATTACACAATATTACACCAATATCAGATAAAATGTAATAATGAAACATACCATTCATACAGTACACATCACTTCATACACATCTTATCATATTATAGATCATATAATTCATATTTCATACCGTACATGGATACCATTTACAGCCTCAATAATTATTATCCCAGTGGTTATTACAAGTGGCTTAGGTTTATTTACTATCATGTGACAATGTTTTGTTCTTGTTGTTCGATGGAATGTGTTAAGAAACAGCTTGATGAGAGCCTATGTGTTGACTGTTCGAGTAACTTTGGATGAAACAGAGCGTTTGTGGCGGATCCTGATAATCATTGACAGCGTTGCAAATCAATCACGATTGCCACTTATCGCATATACCATGGACGTAATACAGAAGTTATGTGCTTACATTATGTTGCTAAATGATGAGAGATTTGTAGCAATGCTCAAGTGTTACATGTGTAAGCCTCAAAATTAATAATCTGGAACACTCGGCCAACAACAATTTGTTAATCAATAATATTGTAAAGAAACGCTGATAATAATTATTCCAAAAATACTTCAAGATAAAGTTTGACTTACTATTACGCAATACTCTTATTCGGGAAGTCACCTCTTCCATACTCGCGCCCGGCAATAATCTCTCATTGATTGGCCATGTTCAAATTGTCAGTCTTACGTAGGCCCATGCTTCTTTTACATAATATAGTTTTAATGCTATATTGAATATTGCATATTGTATTTGTGTACTAATAGGAGAAAATAAAATTACTTCTGATTTTATTTGATATTGAACCGATATCTTCAGTTGAGTAGGAATATACAGTTATTGGAACAAAGACAAATCAAACCATATTTTAGAAATGTTATTGTAAACACCAGACTTAGCCATGCTATGAACAGAAACAACCTTAGCAAAATCTCTGGATTGGAAGGTTCTAGTGAATTTTCTATCTATACTCGCATATTTTACTATTTTATTTGGATCAGTGTGCTGGTATCGAGTTCATTTAGCTCGCTCATTTGACATCTATATAATGGTGTGAGAAGTTAACTTGAAAATTAAAATAGTCGTACTTGTTGGTGGGGGCGAGTATCAGTACTCGAATACTAGGCTAAATACTTTTGCCATTATTTGCCTTGACCCCTTGCTGCGCCTCCAACAAAATATTGCTGCCACTATATCGTATGGGGGAACAAAGTAGACATATTGTGTTGAGGTGTTAATTATATTCCAATCGCGATTTATTCAAACACGAACGAAAGTAAACAGTGGACAGTTTCTGGACCGCTCTGGGTCTCTTCAAAACGGCTGATCATGAGAAAATATAATCGACGTGGCGAAACAATCTAATTTCAAGTTACTCTTATTACTCGGGCCACGGAGGCCTTGAAATTGGAAAAATCTGGGCATCCCCCCCTCCCCCATAAATAAAATTGTTTTTACACTTTTTTGCTATTGCTTCTATTTGCTTTAACAGTCCGCGATGCATTGCATTTAGTTGGCTATTGTAAATCCCCCCGTCCGATAACTTGAATGTCAAGAAAAATTGTTAAAAAGCGGGTAGAATGAAGGGGCTTGAGTGAAAACAGCAAAACATTTGATTAAATTTTTGAGGCGGGACATAACCTCACTATTGGCAATGTTACAAATTTTGGGCTATACTGAAAGCACTAGCCCAGGTGCAAAATTAAATTTTGGTAAAAAAAAATTATATGTTGGCCTCGACCTCAGTATAAGGACAAAGGCGTTATGAAATAATATAATTTTTTTACGAACATTGAATTTTGAACCTGGGATAGTGCTTTCAGTATTGTCCAATTTTTTAACATATTGACCGATTGTGAGGTTACGTCCCGCCCAAAAAATTTAAAAAATGTTTTGAACTTTCAAGTTATCGGTCGGAGGGCTCTAGAATAGCCTTAAATAAAAAGTAACACAAATACATTCGTATCTAGAGAAAAAAAAACTCAGTTATATAACTGTTTGTCAAGGTCTGTGGGGGGGGAGCTACTTTTATGTCAACAAGTGGACTAAGCCTACCCTTATGGACACCGACTCCGACATCAACATCATCCATATTCAGTCACGCACGAGTAACGACATAACTCACGCGTAGCTGTAGTATGTAAAATGATTGTATATCCAAATGTTACTTTAAACTTTGAAATTGCACTAGTATGTCGTCTGTTCTTTCTGGGTTTCTACAAAGTCGTAATTCCTGGAAACTCCTAGCTTACCGGAAACCGGCAATTAAAAAACAAAGCTATATCTAAATATAACTCCATTGATGAATATCAAGGGTTGACTACCTGTCCATCATCAGAGGCAAGAAATGAACAAATAATGTTACCAAAAAGTTACAGCTTGGAACTACGTGTAAAAAAGTAGTATGTAAATAACTATTGCAAAAACATATTCTCGAGGAAAATATACGTACGGTATTGCTTCAATTTTTCTGCGACTAGTTAATTTGAAGTCTTTGCTACGCGTTTTACGCTCATCTAATAAATCAGATGGCATATAATACTTGTTGTAATTGCACAAAATCGACCATGTCGCCCACCATTACTTTAAACTTTGAATTCTTCTTTCGCACCTTTTGAAGCGAATTCGTTGATTACGTCATCGACAATATTATTGCTAGCCTGAGATTGTTCGCAAAAGAATCGAATTGTCTTGTCTAAATATCCTAGAGCCGGAGGTACTGTGTTCGATCCCACATAAACATTGGTTTTGTGTGGTACTGTAATGATAGATAGATTTACCTTTTAGTATTTTAGTATAGGGGCAAGTCGCGCCGAAATCAATGTAGATGGCGGCTCTAGGAATTTATATGGTATAATTCTCCTGGAATGAGGGCCTTCCGCGAAAGTTTCAACATTATGGCCAAGCTAACATCCTATTTAGTACGTGCTCGGATAGGCTCGTTTAAATCGTTGCATTTATTTTGTATATATTTTGTGTATTTTTATTCGACTCTATGCTATTCAGTCATAAAAGCTATTTTACAAAAGCGGATAATCAACAAACTAAGTACATATGTGCAAGCAAAATAATAAAACTGTAGTTATATTGCTGAATTTGAAATAATAATTTAAGGACAATAACTGTACAACAGAGAGACAAAACAGAGAACAGTTTCGTGCCCGTATTTACTTTTGATAACACTATCCGTTTGCAATGCCCGAAAACATTTTCTTGTTCGATGGAAATCACACTATATATATATATAATAATTGATTTTGGTTGGTGCTAATTTAGGTAAATAATTTGATTACATTCATTGCTCGAATTCTAATTTAAACTCAACACTGTAATAATAGAATAAACATTTGTAAGATGAAATCACACTACATATTTAAACCTACAGTGTTGGTGTAAATTTTGATAAACTCTTCGGTTATATTCATTGCCCAGGTTCTAATTTAAATTATCCGCTGTAGTGATAGAATAAACATTTGTAACATGAAATCAAACTACAAGAAGATTTATTTTAAATCTACAGTGTAGGTATAAATTTTGAAAAACAATATGGTTAAATTCAATGCCAGGGATTTAATTTTAGGTACCCATTGGTTGAATTATTTAAATAAAGTGCATCCTTAAATTTAAAATTTTCGCAATCTAAATTTACAACGTCAGTGTATTATTAAATATATCACCTATGATTTAATTTAATATGATATGTAGTAATAATTTTATGCGTACATAGTAAATTAAATAGAGGATAGTAGTACATTGTTGTTACTTCATAATTAATACTACCATTTATTTATTTTAACTTTTCAGTGTATATTTAAATTTAAATATTTTTTTAACAGTGTAACTAAAGCGAAAATTGTTCTTCAGTTAAAATGGAACATACTTTACTATTCTAAATATTGTAAAAACGATGAAAAATTGTTTTACGTACAATGATATAATCAATTTCGGAATCAAAGCATTTGATTTTGTGTGTATAGTTCTGTGTATGAAATAATAACTTCAAAATGTAGTAATAGATTTCGTTTCATTGTAAAATTCATAATTAAATCTATCGGAGAATATCTGTGAATATCATAATGCATGGTACACAAACCAATATGAATTGTTATATTATATATTCTCATATACGGTAATATAAAATATTATATCTATTTCTCTAGTCTAGCAAGTAAGCCCTCACACTTAAGACTTTGAGTCATATTGTTGTGTTAATATGTATTATGTAAACAGTCCATTGATTTATTAAAATCAAGCAATACCAAAATATGGTTTCCTTCATTACAATTGCTCCATTCAAAGATAACACATGATGATTTCGGATTTTAATTGTTTAGTCTGACACTGGAAAACTCCACCTTTGATACTCAATTGAAATAATGCAAGTGCATACATTAGTAAAATAAATTTTAAAAAATACATCAGTATTTAAACCAAAACTATTTTAAATACAGGCGTAAAAAACAACCCTTCTTTGATTTCAGATAAGTACGTGAAGTCCATTTACGACCTTCGGTATCCTCCCATAATCAAATCACTTTCCTTATATTGGGAACTAATGAACAAAAGATGTCACTATTTTCTCAGCGACCTTCGAGTTCAAAACATTATTACCTCGAAAGATGTACATTTCGACCTTATCATATACGAAACCCTTTTCTACGAATGTTATCTGGGATTTTCTCATAAATTCCGTGTACCCGTCATCGGGATATACGCTAACCGAGGAACTCATTGGATGTGGGATATAGTTGGCAACACGTCACCATTTTCGTATGTTCCCAGCCTCGACTTTGCGTTTTCAGATCACATGACATTTGCAGAAAGAATTGTCAATACAGTCTCTATGGTCGCTTTTAACTGGGTGAGACATCTCGTTCTGTTGCCATGTTATGATGGGCTAATGAGGAAATATTTCCACAACCAAACGATGCCTTACGTCAAAGAGTTGGAAAATAGCATGTCCTTACTCATGCTAACCCACTATGAAAGTCTTGATTACCCCAAGCCAACAGTGCCTGCCATCATAAATGTGGGAGGACTACACATAAAACCACCGAAGAAGTTACCGATGGTGAGATCATTTCTTAAACGTATAAATAGTATCAATTAAATTTACAAAGACATCCCATCCAGGACATTGATCAATGAAAATACAACATAAAAAAATGTGTGTGTAAAATAAACCATTGATACTGAGAACATATTGACAAGCAATCTTAAAAACACAATTGATTTTAATTTGCAACAGAACATACCGAAAGGAATTGTTGATTTATTGATTATCACTATCATTATCATTATAATAATCATTATAATAATTATTATTAATATATATTATTAACATTATTATATAATATCATTATAACATAATAATAATAATTATTAATAATAATTGTTTCCCTTTTATAGTCGTATCCTCTGTCCGTTAGCCTCCAAATACGTGTTTTAAATTTTAAAATGTTCAAGGAAGGAATAAAATATTTTCGAAAATAAGACATTAAAATTTAAAAACTTTGTCAACCTTCATCTTAAATAGTTTTGATGATTTCTGAAATTCGAATATATTTTATTTAGATAAATTTATTATAAGTTTATGTGTATTTCAACATTTAGAATGATTAATTTTTATTTACGGAAAATTACAATCGTGTTTTTTTCTTATGATATACTATAACCTCTCCTCACCCAAAATACATTAAAGATTCTAAATACATTACTCGCTTTTTCTTGCAGAAGCTGCAAAGGTTCTTGGACGAAGCTCTTTATGGCGTGGTGTATTTTAGTTTGGGGTCAAACCTGAAGGGATCGTTAATACCAATAACTCTTCAAAACGTGTTCCTCGACGCTTTCTCACAACTAAAACAGCGTGTTCTATGGGTGTGGGACAAGGACAAGAATACAATTATACCACCGAACGTTATGGTTG
Organism: Sweltsa coloradensis; assembly: GCA_024449915.1. Lineage (NCBI taxonomy): Eukaryota > Metazoa > Arthropoda > Insecta > Plecoptera > Chloroperlidae > Sweltsa > Sweltsa coloradensis. The sequence goes on from JAMZAV010001354.1 coordinate 218,873, forward strand.
GAAAATGGCTTCCACAGCTTGACATACTAGGTTAGTTAAATCGTTAAATATACTAGTAACTGGGATGAGCTTTTATTTACAAAATACATTATCGTCAGAGGTGCGTGGAATAGTATTTTGGTTGTTAATGTTTAGTAATATAATGTTTAAAATTATGCATTTTGCAACATTATTTTTACCCACATCAGGAAAATGATTTTTGGGTGTTTCAAAAAACCTATTCACACAAAGAATATACGTGCTTCAACCAAAATTGGCAGGCCTATGTGTACAACTAACATTTCATGAAGGCTGGTGACATTTTGAAAACGCTTGCTGTATAATTTTCATAGTTGTTTTGATGCTTCTTCTAGCCCATCCGAAGGTCAAGGTATTCCTGTCTCACGGCGGGTACATGAGCATGATGGAGAGCGTTTACAATGGCGTCCCGTTTGTCGGAATACCAATCTTCGCTGATCACTTCTGGAACATGCGACTAGCAGAGGACAAGGGCTTCGGAATCAAGCTAGAACTGGACAATGTGACAGCAAAATCACTGCTGTGGGCTATCAACAGAACTATTTATGAGCCAAGGTAACATTTGAAGTATTACTAGACTCGCATTACGTGTCACACGTTATGAACATTGCCATGTCTTACTTTAAAGCAGCAAAGCATTCTTATTTTCATTTATTGTAATTGGAACAAAGTTAAGAGGGGTCGCTGAGGCTGGCGCGGAGACAAGTTTGAACGTTCAGCTTTCTAGTACGCGTGTTTTTAGACTAATTCATCGGGTTTGAATTACAAAATCGTGAAATCTCCATAATTTACTCAATTTTGGTGATCTTCGGGAATTTATTACAAGTGTACAGATTTTTTAACGCAAAGTTGCATACTGGATATTAACATTTAAGTCAATGTCAACGCGTACGTTTATTTGGTTGTATCGTAAGATGAACGCTTTTGTATGAATTTCCTCAATTAAAATCCAAGTTTTCGATTTTCCATTTTTTCACGTTTTGAACTTTTTTATATTATTATTTTTTTTAGAAATTGTACAAATAATTTAAAATTAAGATGCACAACTCCATAGAAAGTTAGAAAAGGGCCACTTCTTGCATTGATTTTTTAATGATAATTCTTGGCAACCAAGTGTGGATTTCAATATAAAAGATCTCTATTAATCAGCAATAAATAAATCTATCAAGTTGCATCAATGCTTACGATGGTGGAGGTGCCGGGTCTCAGGATTTTTGGTGTAAGCAATGTATCGATTTTTAAATATGGGCTATAGGTTCGACGGACGTGTAAGATTATTATGAAGAGTGTTGTGGGGATAAGAATTCGCGAAGATCGAGTTGTAGTTGTAGACTAGAGCCGGATTAACCAAGCAGGAGTTAATCAACCACTTATGATTGTACCTTAAAATATTCCTTTATAATTCATCATGCCTAGCTTGATGGAAATGTATTCATTAATATTTTTACTACTTTTGAACGAAGAACTTTTGATGATGAGTTTATATAGATAGACAAGAATGTAAGATTAAAAAACGTTAACACTGGCGTCTGAGGTCTGAGAACTAGCATGCCGTGACGCGTAGGAAAGCTTGGATCTCATTGGATGGGTTTAAAGGTTTTATGTTCGAGAGATAGAGTTTATTAATTCTTAACCACTAGTCTTACACATAATAGACCAGGAGCTAATTCCTGTAGGAGCGATATTAACGAAATTGGTTCACCCCACTTAACATCTCAAATCTGACTTGACCACGTGTTAGTATGCACCTTATGAAACAGCCCCAGGTAGTTCGTCACTGCAAATTGTGGTATACGTTTTTTTTTAGAGGCCATTTTGTTTTTGAATGTGCAATCATTGAAACGCTTACTCTCTACTGTCTTAAAAAGTACATAACTCGGGACTCGGTTAACCGATTTTATTTTTTAAAACACCGATTTGTAGGTAACTGTATTATTTCCCTATTATATACAATCAATTTTTAATAAACATATGATTTCGATGTTAAAAAGTGCAGACACGGCAAAAATAGTGTAAATAATTTCACTGAAATGTGATTCAAGCATAGATTCGACACATTTTTTTGGTTGCTAGCAAGATGTTTTTATACTTGATTATGATTTAAAAAATATATTCATGAACAAAACTAATAAAATGTATAGATTTTTTGGAGTTTTAGAAAATACGCGTTGAAGGATGAGCATTTTCAGTGGATTGAGCGCTATTTAACTAGGTTTTTAATCCAACTTCATTTCGTCATTGTTAGCATAGAATTATATTTTGAAAGTAATTTCAACCAACAATACAAGCAAATGGTAAAATCTAATGATACCAACAATGTATTTTGAAGATATTTTTCATAATTGTTAATTTTACAGGATTTTCAGTTTCAAAAGTGGAAAAAGTGGAAAAGTGCTCTTTTCACGTGATAAATTTATTTGGTTGCACTTAAATTCTTTGAAAGTCTCATATTAGAGATTTTAAAGGATCTCTGAAAATTTCATCCAATTCGTAGCAGTCGTTTGTCTCGGAAAGCGAAAAACGAACTCAAAAGTGTACAAATAATAGAAATATATCTTAAAAATTATATTTGATGACACATTTTACTTGTTTTGCAATAAATAACCTGTCATGTTGCCATATTTATATATTGTACTTAAAAGTGGTTTAACTATGATAGTATTGTATGATTATCTCGCAAAAATGTTCCATTGTTTGGCCAATTGGAACCATTGTTTCAAGGATAGAGGCGGCTTTAAGCCTAACAATCGCACAAATCGAGAAGAAAGCATACGAATTAGATAGAAAAAATAGATGGCCCCAAGTTGCGATCCTGTAACTTTTTTATTAATTGAATTAATAAAATTAATTAATAAATTAACCAAAACATACATTTAATCAAGAGACTTCACTGTCGACATTGGTATCAAATAAAAGCCCATTGAACAAGAATAAATATCCGAAAAAGTATTTGAGTTAACTAATTGATTAATTTCCCAATTAATTACACTTTTTAAAAAAATCTTCTTAAGTCCTATGTGTAATTATGTATACCAAAATGTCTACCGATTGGCCTAAGATGTTCCCACTTTAATAACATCATGCCAATAATTTCGAAATGTAAATGTTGTAACTGATAGATTAATAGATTAGTGAAGTTGAATAACAATTAGTCGTCAAAAGTTTGTTAATAACGAGGAGAATGGTGTGAAATCATTTGAAGAAAATAATAAATAGTTTGAAATTTTCCGCTCTTTCACTAAAACATAAAATAGAAAAAATCGGACTGTTACTTTGGGTCCTAGTTAAGTTAAGTTAAAATAGAGTTATCTTGTCTAAGTTTTCTTGCTGTTTCCTAGCAGCAATACAATGATGGGAAAATGTAACTATTATTATTAAATAAATAAATAAAACAAATAAATTGTATTTAGAGTCTACCCACTCAGTTATATAACTGATTTTCAGTGGGGGGCAGTAAATCAAAGCGACCAAGCCAACCCGGTAGGCCCCGACGTAATCGACGATCGATTATTATAATTATTAATGATATTATTATTACTATTTTTATTATTATTATTATTATTATTATTATTATTATTTTATTTTGAAATTGTATAAATAATTGAAAATTAAGATGCACAACTCAATAAAGTTAGAAAAGGGCAATGAGGTTGATTTCGTATTATACAACACCGGTTTTTTATACCCATTGTAGACAGGTATTGATACGTAAATATAATTAAATAAGTCTTATATTAAAACTTTGATTTTGATGCCTTACAGTTATTCAACTTTTTTTTAAAGTGGGTTTATTACTACTTACACCATTTATCACTATATATCGAGGCATATTCAAAATATTGTTGACCCACATTTAAAATCTGTAAATCTGTAAATTAAAACGTTTCCCACTTTGAATGGCCCCGGGGCTCAAAACTACTGTCAGAGGTTTTGTGAAAGAGCGGAAAATTTCCGATGGTTTCGTAAATTTCTTTATATAATTTCGTACCTTTCTTATGGTTATTTACAAACTTCTGATAATTAATTGGTTTCAACTTCACTATTCTATTAATCTATCAGTTACAATAGTTTTGCTTAGGCACATAACATTTCGAAATTATTGGCATGATGTTATTAAAGTGTGAACATCTTAGGCCACTCGGTAGACATTTAGGCATACATAATTACACATAGGACTTACGAAGAATTTTTTAAAAAGTGTAATTAATTGGGAAATTAATCAATTAGTTAACTCAAATACTTTTTCGGATATTTATTCTTGTTCAATGGGCTTTTATTTGATACCAATGTCGACAGTGTAGTCTCTTAATTCAATGTATGTGTTGGTTAATTTATTAATTAATTTTATTAATTCAATTAATAAAAAAGTTACAGGATCGCAACTTGGGGCCATCTATTTTTTCTATCTAATTCGTATGCTTTCTTCTCGATTTGCGCGATTGTTAGGCTTAAAGCCGCCTCTATCCTTGGAACAATGGTTCCAATTGGCCAAACAATGGAACATTTTTGCGAGATAATCATACAATACTATCATAGTTAAACCACTTTTAAGTACAATATATAAATATGGCAACATGACAGGTTATTTATTGCAAAACAAGTAAAGATGTGTCATCAAATATCAATTTTAAGATATATTTCTATTATTTGTACACTTTTGAGTTCGTTTTTCGCTTTCCGAGACAAACGACTGCTACGAATTGGATGAAATTTTCAGAGAACCTTTAAAATCTCTAATATGAGACTTTCAAAGAATTTAAGTACAACCAAATAAATTTATCACGTGAAAAGAGCACTTTTCCACTTTTTCCACTTTTGAAACTGAAAATCCTCTAAAATTAACAATTATGAAAAATATCTTCAAAATACATTGTTGGTATCATTAGATTTTACCATTTGCTTGTATTGTTGGTTGAAATTACTTTCAAAATATAATTCTATGCTAACAATGACTATATGAAGTTGGATTAAAAACCTAGTTAAATAGCGCTCAATCCACTGAAAATGCTCATCCTTCAACGCGTATGTTCTAAAACTCCAAAAAATCTGTACATTTTATTAGTTTTGTTCATAAATATATTTTTAAAATCATAATCAAGTATAAAAACATCTTGCTAGCAACCAAAAAAATGTGTCGAATCTATGCTTGAATCACATTTCAGTGAAATTATTTACACTATTTTTGCCGTGTCTGCACTTTTTAACAATTAAATAATATGTTTATTAAAAATTGATTGTATATAATAGGGAAAGAATACAGTTACCTACAAATCGGTGTTTTAAAAAATAAAATCGGTTAACCGAGTCCCGAGTTATGTACTTTTTAAGACAGTAGAGAGTAAGCGTTTCAATGATTGCACATTCAAAAACAAAATGGCCTCTAAAAAAAACGTATACCACAATTTGCAGTGACGAACTACCTGGGGCTGTTTCATAAGGTGCATACTATCACGTGATCAAGTCAGATTTGAGATGTTAAGTGGGGTGAACGAAAAAAAAATCCACAGGGTCTGGCTCCTGGTCTATAAGCACCGTTGTGTGAATGCTAGAAGGTATTTCCTATAGTTTATTCTTGAGAAGTTATATGCAAACCGATCATGTGCAGTGTGTCTGTGAATGTTACAGCTATCGCAAGCAGGCAAGTCTGGAGTCTTTGAAGCTACGAGACGACGTAGAGACGCCTCTACAGAAGGCAGTGTACTGGACTGAGTTCGTCCTCAGGCAGAAAGGTGCCAAACACCTACGGGTAGCAGCGATGGGCATGCCCTGGTACCAGTATTTCATGCTAGACGTAATAGCTTCCATGTCTGCACTGGGTATTATCCTCGTGGCCGTCTATCTGAGGATAAGAAATTATATCAAGAGGCGTTTCTGTCAGATTGGGAAGACTCAACTTGACATGAAGAAACAAGACTAACTTTAAGGTTGAGTGTGTGAACCAAATACGACATACATAATCACTCTTAGAGCACTACGTTTATCATACCAGACGAGCTTAACCATTAAAGCTTTAATTCGTTTTGAAATAGAGCAACTTTAGTTCGATTTAGAAAGCGAACTAGAACATCAAATACGTTTTAATTAACTTGAAAATCCCATTTAAGCAGACATGTGTTATTCCAGCTTATGCTAGGTAAATAAAGTTTGCCAAAACGTTTTAACTTCCGACATATTCATTTCGGTTCCATGATAACGAAGTACGGAAACCGGTTTAGCCTGCATTAACCATTTTAAATGTCCATGATAAACGTAGAGAATTTGTTGTGATCATTTTATGAAATAAAAGTAAATAGAATTTTGCAAACATTTTTTTTTAGATTAAATAAACGAAAGTGGTTGATAAAACGGAGTGTTGTCTAGTAACATCGGTGGGTATAGTGTAACAGGATGTACATCCAAGGACAGAAATAAATCAAGATTAGATGGTGTAATACACTAACCTTATCATTTCCTTCTCTCGATTCAATTTAGGATGCTCTATATGGTTGGCCACGATTAACACGTCAATGACGCAAGAATTACCAAAGTTTTAAATCTGTACTCTTTACGATAATTTTTGCCTAAACTGAGAACAATTTATGAGAGGTCATTTTTTGGCATTTTGCTATTTCGTAGCAAATTACTTTTGTTTTCCCGTTTCAACATGAGGCCTGTCCATAAGTTTTTCAAATATATTAGGCCTTTTCTGACACCTACACATTCCTCCAATGTCACACTCTGCAAGATACGTTTAGAATCATTTATGTCAAACAAAAATGTCCAACATAATTATTTTTGTCGAAAATGATAACGGACATTACCTAACGGAAATGCCGTTTGCACATCAAAATAATGAATCATTGAAACAAGAAATATTATACTTACAAGATATACTCTGACACCATTGCAGTTACTTATTACATACTAAATTGATATCAAAAGACGATTAAGTTAAAATTTTATATTATTGCACTTTCATTAATAGAATCTTCTCTACATTGATAATGGTTTTTTACTACTCTTTTTTACTACTGGTCTTGCGTACACATATTATGTTTTTGCCAACTTAAGGCTGAGTTCACCAAAACACCGAAAATCAAATATATGCATATTTGGGGGCGCGCCGTTTCATCGACACTTCGTTTCATCGACACCGCCGTTTCATCGACAAATTCATTTAATATTTGAAATGTTCGTGACCACCGTTTCATCGACAACTTTGAGAAGCCCGGCACCGCCGTTTCATCGACACCTCCGTTTCCTCGACAAAACTGTGAGTAGTAGCTGGTCTGAAAACATCGTCTGGCGCGCGGATTTTGTATTGCTCCTAACATAAGGTTCTTGCTTGTAAGTTATACGATGTGATATGAATTTTCCAAAACATTAAGTATCGTTATTGTATGGTTATTGTATAGTTGATAATACACATACATAGATTTATGAGCATATTAATTAAGTGCCGCATGCAACTAGACCTGTTATTAACGCTTTTTGCGTGTATATAATCTATATTCGATAAAAATGCCAAACTAATTTAAATTATGCACTGTAAGGTTGGCCAAATATGTGGCAATTTAAAAAAATAATGGTGACTTCAATTTTTATTAAAATACGTTTAGTTTTCATCTTCCAATGCATATGTGTAAAATAACTTGTATAATAAAAATATTTACTTACTGATTTGAAAACCTCCGTTGTAAAAACACATTTTTCGGTTATACCCCAAACGGTATATTTTTCGAGAAAATGTGATTGTAATGTAATATCTGTTTCATTACGTAAAAATTAAATCAAGGTATGGACTGTTAAAACCCAAAGAAGTTTTCGACGTGACGGGTAATTGTCCTCCTTTGTGAATTAGTTTGTATCACTGACCATGATAGAGGTAAATTTAAAAATAAACAATTAAACAAAGAAGAATGCACTTTGCATGATGTTTAGCATTGCTTCACTGCCAACCTTCTCTTCATCCTTTTCTCTCTCTCTCTCAACTCTTCAAGTACAAATCCACATCTTGGCCGCAGATGTATTCATTAGATGTTTACACTGTACCACGTAAATGTTAATTGAAATACCCAAATACGTGAGCACATACATGGATTGTTCAGTTGCATTTGGCGAACAATTGCGCTTTTAACTTTACCCACAATATGATTGAATGAAAAATAGTACGAGCAATATTTGATAAATTTTGCTGTAAGGGTCCACGCAATGAACAATATCATGCATTATTTACAACAATTAGTTACATTTGTTCCTTGAACCAGTATCTAATAAAATAAAAAATTTGATTTCTCAAATGCGTGAAAACACGCAGTCAGCATATTTAAGTATGATATCTATTGAATCATTGTGTATGAACTTCTGAGAACAATAATTATACTAATAGACCTTCAGAAGATTATAGTGTCTAAAGCTGCAAGTAATCATAGTAGTTAGATACGGTTATATTTAAAGCTATTGTATCGGTTTCTAAACGATATTTTAAAATCAAAGGAAAATTACTGCAATGTTAGATAAAGTGAGGTCAAATATAACAGGAAAATATATTTGGTAATTTTTTGGGGCGGGGCGTAACCTAACCAAATTTTGTGACAAACGTAGAAACTCTGAGCTTGGTGCTGCAGTTAATTTAGAGCGACGATTTTTATTATATTGTTTCTATACATCGTTGCCTTCCACCTCATTATAAGGAAAAACAATTTTCTCAAATATCGTTCGATGTACGATTTTCTTTGCCAGACGGTACAAATGTTTCGGTCGCTATCGGGTTAACCGGCATTTTTTTGTTTTGCATAGATACTAGTGCATAGTACTAATCGAAAATAACCCTTTATAACATCGTGTATTGAAACTGTGCAAACATAATATACACTCAAACACGCAAAAACAATAACATACATTCCAAATTCACACCCCTACTTGGCAAACAAATTATGAAATGCAGATTAACTTTCAATAGGAAAAAATATATAAGCATATATTTGCATATGTAACATTAGACACCCCTACTGTCTAAACGCCCTAGGTGTCAATTGACAAACATGCATGCATGGAAAGAACATATGAGTTCAACTGTAAGAACATACAGTGTTATATGGGTGCCCGCTCTGCCCTGAAACTCACGTATTCCGCTGGTTAGAGAAGATGAAGGGTTCGAGAGGTAGTGTAACGGCTTCGTTCGCCTCGACGTCTGCTCGGCAGTCCGGATTCGTGGAGGAACCTATATGGCTAATGATATGACTGTCAAGGTACACCGTCCTTTCGGATGGGACAGTCAGCAGTTGGTCCCCTTGGTACTTTTCGAAAGGATTAGGCTACGTGCCGGTACCAGGTTTCGTTCCTCCCTTCTGTTCATACTTCATCCTCATCTATCACCACTCATCGTCTCGAATAGCCGAAGAGCATTATGTTAAGCAATATCCAATCCAATCCATACAGTGTAATTAGTTCGAGGTGGTGATTTACATTCAGATTTACAGACATGGCCACCACAATATCCTAACAGTATGTATCTTTTCGTACAACCCGTATATACTACTGACAAATCCGAAGTTGTATTACGTATGTAACGGTCATAAATATTAACTAAAAGGTTGTTGGTGGATTGGTTGATTAATCTATAATCTCCCTTATAGTTAATGCTTATGTCCGTTACAAATTAAAGTAAAATGCACACACAAATTAATGTAGGCCGATATATAGTAGCTAACTAATATATAAAGACTAAACGCAGAAAGAAAATGCTGCATGTGATATACAAGTGGTAAAAAAGACTCATATGGCTCATTTATGTCAAAAAGCCCAATAGTAATGTAGCCCAATAGTAATGTAAATAATTTAGACGAAAGAAAGATAGAAAGAAAGAATTAATTTAGCCGATCCTTGCAAGCTGTAGCCTCTGTAGATACAGAGATGTAGCCTACAGCTGATCATTGATCAAGGATTCTGTGGTGTACAGCGGGCTGCCTACGCGTCATCTTGCAGGCTGACCGTGCGGTGCTGCGGCCTAGCGGCGATAACTGGAACTGCGCTGCGAGAAGCGAAAGGAACGCGCCCGCTTTGCCCCGCAGTCTTTGTGTATCCAATCCCTCGCAGTCCCAGTGACTAGTGCGAACATTTTAACCTACGCGGCAATTCCTGTAGATTCTCCGACTAAAGTGCTCATATCTCGGTAACCAGGGTGCGAATTGACGGGGGGGGATAGGGGGGATTTCCCCCCCCCCCTGGTAATTTCATCCGTGGCTCTGTTTTACTGAAAGGTATCCCCGCCAGGGATGGCTAAATCCCCACCTCTGGATTCCCATCTCATCTCATAACATATCAAGTGACTTTATCTCGTAATGTTAATAAATAATGCGTCAATTTACACATATTCCTTTCAAAATAATACCTCAGATCGCTTCTAATACCATCTTGAGGGCAATAATACCGCCAAATTTTTCCTCAGATCGCTTCTAAGGCCATCTCAAGGGCAATAATACCCCCAAAAAATTCGCCTCCGAAAGGCCTGGGCATCGCCCCAGACCCAGGTTTGCTAACGAAAATACTATTCTAAGCCATCCCATCCCTCTGCAGAGTCGTTAATTCGCACCCTGTCGGTAACAAACGCGAAACAAGTGTTAAAATTGATTGCATAATGTTTATCGGTAATTGTACGTTCAGAATGAGGCATAGTTTCGAAGCCGGTGGTCGTTTTTTAGACCAAGTGAAGTGATAAAGAAATTGCATGTGGACCTTTGAATTACGGGCATCCCCCCCACCCCCCCCCCCCCCCCCCCCCCGTCCCCGGGAAGCCCTAAACCTAGGCCTACTGACACCGATCCTTACCTTCAGCCAAGGTAAGGTGGCACATACTTTGTATTTATGGCGTTTTCCAATGCCGCTCTCAGGTCGCACTAGTGGCCCTAGTGCGCACTGGATTGCCACTTTTTTTTTTTTGTTGTTCAGTTTTGTAATGTTATTCAAGTGGAGGTTGACAACAATGACATCTCTGCACTCGCCGAGTGCATACCAATGGAAAACGCCATTAGTCAGTTTGTATTGTAGATATTTGTACTTCGCATTTTGAAAGTGTGTCCTCTTGTGTGGGCAGGGTAGGGAGATTGAAACAATGGAGGTCTACACACGTAAACAGTCTGTAACAAATAGATTGAACGGTATTTACTTGTATTTCATTTTTTTTTTATTTATTTATTTAACGTCTATCCTATTCAGTTATAAAAACTGATTTTCAAAGGTGGTCAACTAAATAAATCTAATTACATAGATGCAGAAACAACAATAAACTACATTTAAGTAAATATTTGAAATAGTAGCATTACACCAACAATGCATTTACCACAACAATTTTGGTAACAAATAAAAATGATATTAAATGCGACTTATTATTGATTATTGCTTAGTGGTTTGGGCAGTAAGACGAAACTGAGTATGTTGTACTCCAGAGTAGAATTGACCATCTGTTTGATTCATTTCCCTTGAGCCAAGATTAATTGCAGTCTGATTGTTTCACGATTGAGGAAAGGATGAAGTGTAGCGTGCTGGTAAATACATACAAAGTATTGAAAGATAACGTTTTTAGGTATTCTACCCAATATTTTTAAAATTGTTGATCGTGATAGAAATAAAGTTCCTAGATTAAATTCTGAAGCATTTAGCAAGTTATTTATGTACAGAGGCGTATCCTATTGGAATTCAATTTCTTATGATATTAGAAGCCAGTTTACTGATCTAGGAATTGTACAATTTAAAAGTAAAATTGAAGCAATGATTTTGAATCAAAGAGCAAAGAATTGATATTTACTATTTATTTGTAGGTTATTGTCTGTGTGTTTGTGTAATGTTAATCACACACATAACAAAAACTTGTAGAAATACAGCCAAACCTTACACACTCAAAAGGAATGAGATCTAAAAAAAGGGGCCCAAGCTCATCTACCCTTCCACATAAACGTACAGTGTCCCATAACAGCATCCTCGAAAAGCTTGGCAAAATAGAATTTGCGATTATTAATTTAACGTAATAGTTTATCCAAGTTCTTTTTTTCTAATTAATTTAAACGTAATAACATGCAAATTCTATTTTGCCAAGCTTTTCGAGGATGCTGTTATGGGACACTGTACGCTTATGTGGAAGGGTAGATGAGCTTGGCCCTTTTTTAGATCTCATTCCTTTTGAGTGTGTAAGGTTTGGCTGTATTTCTACAAGTTTTTGTTATGTGTGTGATCTCATTACTTTTTCAAGTTCCATTACAAAATTATTTGCTAAAATATAATATTTTTATCAAAGTTGATTTTAAATTCTATGGTATTAGCAGAAACAATATAGGATGTAAAATATCTAGACCCGGATTCATGTACATCCTGGGTATAGGTGGTATAACCATGGTATAACGACGGTATAAGGACTGGACCCCAATTCTTGAGTTCGTGGGAGATGAGTTGAAAACGCAATTTGAAAACGAAGTCGTTTTCGTTTTCGAAGGAATTGGTATTCTTGAACGGTATCGTGGAAAACGTCATGGGTTGTGAGTTGAAAGCATTGATATTAATTAAACCCCTATAGTAGGCTAGATTAGCAGTCTCCTATACCTCCGCACAGGCGCGAGCGTGGCAAATTGAAGACTCAACCGGCCCATTTCAAGATGGCGATTTGGTGTTTTAATTTATGCTTTTTTTAATGCAATAAAGTATTTTACTGGATTGTTTGATATGGTTTTAGCTTGTGCAGCATGGTATTAAACAAAAGAAACAATACGAAGTGATTGCATAAGGGAATTTAGTAATCATTTGGTGTTAAAGGCTAGTATGCTTACCTGTCAACCTGGCGGCAATCTTGAGAACTATTTGGCCACAAATCGCTCCCATTTGATTAACATGTAAACTGTCATTTTAAGATGGCTTCTAATTGTACCGGAAGTGGACCACCGACTGCTGGTCTAGCCAATTATATAGGATGTCTATGGTTGAAAGAATATCACGAAATCCAAACACTTTAAAAAGATTTGCGTATAGCAAAGAGCTCGAAAAAGTTCTATATTTATTCTAGATGGCAGTGCCTTCATAAACGCGGGCCAATCGAAAGACAAGTTGTATGAAATGATTTGATTGTTGAAATTATGTAAACAAACAGTTGAGCAAGTTCATATCAGAACTATGTTGTGCTGGCCTAGGGTTGGCTAGGCTTGTCAAACATGTAATGTAAGTAATAATTTTATCTAGTCCTATAGCCAAATGGAACTTTAGACCTACACTTTTACATTATAAATAATTTTCCACATCTGGGCCTAGGCCAGGGACGGTTTCTGATTTGTTTTATGAGAGTATAATGACACCTTTTCTCGTTCCACACAAAGAAGAAAAATTTTAAATGTCCGCTATTTGTTTACGTATCGCACTTTCCCGCCTAACTCTGCTTATACCGTCAACAAGTGTCAAGTAACTATGGTTACTTGTTGATTGTATGCCAAGTGTTTAAGGCTTATTTTAAAACCTTTATTTGGAAGCCTTCCAAGAAACTTTTTCAACTTTTTTTTTCAAAAGAGACTATATTTCTATGACCTTAATGTCCATGTAAAATATGAACATTGTAGTCCCACCCGTCTGGTCAGAATCGCGGGCCGACGTATTAGATGTTAGCAGTAGCAGTAGTAGGCAGTAGTAGGCAGTAGTAGGCAGTAGCTAACATCCTTAAAGTGATTTTGAGCATGTTTCAAGCCATTTTTTCACCAAGAAGGAATAATCGTACCCCAATAAAATTTGGCATGTGTTGTCAGGTACCTAAATCCCCTCGATTGTGATAGTTTTCAAGTTCACATCACGTTACATGACGGCTGGGTAACACCTCGAAATCACCCCAACTCTGCTTGGTGTATAAGGTGCTTGAGTGTGTAGCGCACCGCGGCTTGGCTGCGGCGCCCTAACGGGCACCTAGATTTACCTTCATAAGTTCTTATTAATGATTTTGCTTATTCTCTTTGTTTGTTCATTATTGCTTTGATTTATGATATAAACAATGTGTTTTCAATTATATTTTTCTGCCTAGATTGTCTGGTTGCCGCCTACTATGGAGCTTGCAAACTTGAGTTAGGTGTCCTGTATCATTGCTGTGATCAGTTTAACATGAACAATTTTAAATAATTATATATCTGATATAATTATATATAAGTGTCAAGATTTTTTGGACTAAACTGTTATCAAGATTTGAACACAAAAATGAAGATTGAACACAAGAAGGTTTCTTCCGCGAAAGTTTTTTGATTATACTCCCTGATTTGCTGTTCCTGATTTTTGGCAAACCTCATATTCGTTTGAGTGGGATCGTCTAATAAATCATTTTTTTCTTTTCGTTTTTCTTTTTTAATGTTTTGTTTCTATTTCTATTTTTCTTTTTTTCTTCCTTTTTTCATTTCCTTTTCTTTCTTTCTTTTTTTCCTTTTCTTTTCTTTTCATTCCCCACCCTTTTCTATATTTGATTCATTCATTAAATGCATTATCAAACACTTTTATAAGATATCTCACTCAATAACACAACTTTGTGCATTTTCTACAATTCTATTCCATGTTATTTTATTATTACCAGTTTTATCTTCTATTTATTAAACAACTGCACATTACACCAGGGTTACTTTTGAAATTGGTGCGAATTTCCATAGATACACCTTACCTTTTACACCTCCTCAAGAGACAGGTGCAAAAAGTGTAAAGTTGTAATTACCCCCTGGACAAAAGAACACGTCTTTGGAAGAAATATTGTAATTACACCTGGACAAAAGAACGCTTATTTCTTCAAAAGTGCAAAAGGTGTAAAAATTGATGGACAAAAGAACAGACCTCGTGTCGTCTGCAAAATTAATAATCTGTCCACTTGTTAATAGGTTACATAAGTCATTTATATAGATGTTAAATAAGACTAAATAAGTTAAATAAGTTGTAGTAAATAATAAGAATAAAAGTTGTACAAAATTTTAATCATATTGGATAGGCTACAAAATTATGTTTGTACTTGGTTTGTATTTGTAATGAATTTTAAATTAGGCGCCAGCACTGCCGCCTGGAATCTGGACCCGCATTTTGCATTTTGTTGGCGGTGGGGAAGATGTGATGTGATACGCCATTGCTTAAAAACTCTGGAAACTTTTCGGAAATTTGGTTGCTTTTTTAATAAGGTAAGCTATGAAAAATTGTGGTGTGTATTGCGAAAACACCTTATTGGTTTAGGTTAATATCGTTTAACCCTACTAGGCCCTAGCTTACTTTTAAGACGTACCCTAGGCCTAGGGGCTAGGTACTGTAGGGCTAGAATTCATGAATGGAAATTTTGAGGTTAGGTTTTGAGCACAATTCCCGAGACAAGCAAACTGACGGGAACAAATCAAATAAAAAGGACGTTTCTGAATTCTGTTCTTGGTCTCATTACTTGGTCTTATTACTTATTGCTTGGTCTCATCTCATTACTTGATCTTGGTCTCGTTGAAAATACCACACTAGTGTCATTCTAGAACATGGCGGCCTCGGGAGTTGATCGAAACACTTCCAAATCACGTTGAGTAGGCCCTAGCCAAGTAAGTTATAAAGGTTGCGTTCCGTAGAAGCGACCGGTCGACCGGTCGCCTATTATATTGTTCCGTAAATCAGATTGGGCGACCACTCGACCCATTGCCGAGCGTAGGCCCTACCGTTAATGTTGTGGTCGACCTGTGGTCGCGACCAAAACGCCCAACGTTTTGAGGTGGGCGTAGTGGTCGTTTCATTGAAGTAGGGCGCCATTTTTGAAATATATGTCTGCTGATGTGTATTTTGCTGTTTACTCATACGTAGATCAACTGATTGAGCTGTATGCTTAGAGAACATGTCAAGCATACGTGGAGGTAGGCTTAGGCTTTCGTGTATTTTCTGTGCTTGTTTTACTAGTAGGCCTAGGCCTAAGCTGGTCGAGGGTTGTTCTAAAGCCCTGGCCTATACCTAGGGCCGAGAGGGCAAAATATTCAAATATTTATTTGGCCTAGAGCATACACAGACTGCACATTGCCTGGCAGTCGTATTTGTCACAGTTAATTAATAGCATCTCTTGCCGTTCCATCGCCATTTTCCCGCTGGCAAAATTCGAACGTTTCTAGTTCGGAAGTGTTCCGTTGAAGGTCGCGACCAAAGCGACCAACGACGGGTGACGTCACGACCTATCGACGACCAGTGTGGTCGACCGGTCGCTTCTACGGAACACAACCAAAATGTTGGTAATAATATTAAAATAAATAGTACAGAATCAAATTTGATATGGAAATGGTACGGTAGGCCTATGTAAATACACGTTAATAACGTCCGCCATGATCAAGACCTGAATCTAGTGTGCACTTTCGATTCTTATTCTTATTACTTGATTTCAATCAGTCTCGATTGTGTGCGTGACTATTCGGAGCTACTTGTGACGTCACGGATGAAACTGGGTGATTGATGACGTAATTCGTGACGTAAATCGAGACCTAGACCTAAGGTTTTCCACTATTCAGAAAGGTCCTAAGTGTGTTAATTAAATTTTGTTTTTCTGCATATTTGTATTTAATTTATTTAGCATATTACTCGCGTATAAAGCATCAATCAGCTGATAAAATAGTTTTAGGACGTGTAGGCCTACATCTTGATTCCGATTGGTTCCGGTAACGTACGGAAAGTTAAAACTTGGTGATGTTCCCGTTGTCGTTGCCGGGAAGCTTTATTGTGCATCGTGTCGTAAGTTAACATGTGATTCAACTTTCTTCCCGTTATCGTTACCGGGCAATTGTGCATCGGCCTATGTTAGGCCTATATTCTTTATGGTAGTTTTCTTTCCATACCCCCTAGGCTAGAGTGGCGCATTATGACCTAACGGTTGACGCACCCTGAAACTTAAATAATTTTGGTGCAAGCTAGGGCTAGTGCACCGCAGCCAGGCAGCTGTGCGCTAGAACACTCGGGCACCTTATACTGCAAGCAGAGTTGGGCAACACGGGATGTGATATGAAGTTAAAAAATGTCTTAATCAGGGGGGGGGGGGGTCTTTTTCGGATGGCGCGGTCTAACCTTTTAAAACACTTCTCCACCATGAAAAACAATCAGAAACCACTTCATATGAGAAATAAATACAAAAGCGACTCATTATTAACAATTTATTTAGGCCTACATTGTGTTCGTTGAAAATACACAAATATCACTTGAAATACCTAATACAGATTGTTAGCTACGACACTTGACAATTCACTGTTCTTATGATCCACCATGTTAGAAGTGATTTACGCTTAGGCCACGCCTCCTTTAATTTTTGGATGAGCGTAGCAAGCGTAGCGAGCGAAGCAAAGATTCTATTTCACTAGGGGGTACATCGGAGTACAAAATCCGTAATGTTTTTTTTCTTTTTGCATGCCTATTTTTGTCTGTCTGTTAACATGATTCCGGCTAAACCGATACTCCAATTGGCTTGTTCACGCAAAGCTCCACGCAGATCGCGCCACTGCACTAACCCCCAAAACCAGGGTCCACTAGATACTTATTCCGAGCTGCTTGTTAGGTATCTAGTGGACCCTGCCCTAAGACCGTGGCGGTGTTTGAAATAAACTATGTATAGCAGGCTCTGCATTGTCAAATCTGTATGCTTCCTCGATTGTTTGTTTACGTATTGTTTTACCATTCCTTCTTTAATCAATGGTTTTACGTAAGTAGTCGTAGGGCCTATTTCAAGTAATTTTATTCAATAGCATATTTTGTTTGTTTAAACTTTTCAACAATGAAAACGTGAACGATACGAAAATTAAAATAAGAGCTGAAAGTACATGGCGCCGTTGAAGTCTAAACCTGGGGCCTAGCACTGTTATTGAGATTAGACCTAGGCCTACTTGGAATAAGGCTACTAAGGACTAGGGCCTAGGCTTTTCTTCAGCATTAGATGTAGACCTAGGCATATCAATATCATGGTATTATAAATTAGAAAGTATAGGCCTAGGCCCTACTTGCATACGCCTCAGCAAAGCCTAGGCTTAGTCCTAGCCTCTATGGTCCTAGCCAGTGTTGATTTGTTGACATGAGAGAGGTTACGTAGGCAGGAGGCCGAATAAAGACACAATTGTCAGTATATTATGTGTGATTGTATTTATTTGTAGTAATAAACACGACAGTATGCCCTCCTCTCTCCTTACACGAATACACACAGCAATTGGGCATTTTGCTTTCAACATAAAACTATGCAAACTGACAGTAAAAACAGTAGGCTGCTGACAGCTATGAGCAGCCATGACACCCGCAAGTTGGGCTATCACCGCCGTCTACACTCTACATCCGCCTTTACAGGCATCCAGACGGCGGTGGGGGGTTAGTACAATAGCGCAGCGTGGTGAGTAAAAGTCGCAGTGAACAAGCCAATTGTGATGAAATTTTCTGGAGACCTTTGAAATCTCTGAACTAAGACTGCCACGTTTTTTAGCGCAATTGAAAAATTATTTCTCATAAAAATCGCAATTTTACGATTTTTTTTTAATTTTTAAAAACTTTCTCCGACTTTTAACACCTAGGCCTACATCCTTTATTCGACTGTGATGAATTTTTCACAGAACCTAAATTTTATGGATTAATATATTCGTGTGAAATTTGAGCGCAATCAAAAAGTTATTTCTTATAAAAATCACAATTTTACGATTTTCAGTTTAAAAAAATTACGCTCATCCAACAACGCGCCTGAAAAAGCATTAGCTTCCTAGTAGGCTACTTAGTAGTACCAACCTTTTTCACTTAAATACTCCACCTACAACACCTTTAACGTCGCTATTGCTATTTTAAATATAAAGGACTTTGAACATAATAGGACTTTTGTTTAAAATAGAGACGTTAAAGGTTTTGAAGTTTTTTGTTGTTACTATAACAGCAAAAACGTGATTATTCAATTTTTGATTTTTTGATTATGTTCTTGTTTAAGGTTACTTGCAGTGAGTAGGCCTACAACATATCAGCACGGTAGGTTTAGTACACCTCACTACTTATAGCCTACATTTAACTATAAAACAAAATGAAATGAAACATGTTAGTGAATTTTTTAATAATATATCATTTGAAGTTGTTTGTTATTGTTTTTATTGGAGAAAAACAGTGTTTAAAAGTTGGACCGCACCAACCGAAAAAGTACCGGTTTGGGTAGGGACCTGACAACACATTAAATTTGGTTGAGGTGAGAGCGTGAGACCATTCTTTCTGGGCGAAAACTTGGGTTGAAACATGCTTAAAATCACTTTCAGGATGTTAGTTACGCCCTACTAGGGTCAGCTATGCAGTTCTCGACCACCTTTTGTCCTTAGCCAATGATTTGTTCTATGTTTTACTGTATTTTCAGCCATTGTATCTCCGACATAGGCCTAGTTGGGGAAGGTATCAAAACGTTCCGGCAATTGAGGCTGTTCAGGGTAGTGTACCAAAATGTATCTTCGTGTTTATACTTCTGGTTGAATCAACTAACAATCGAAGGCTGTATTGAATCAATTCTCGACCTAGGCCTAGGCTTTTATTTCGTAACCTATTCTCGACCGCCCACGTAACCAATTCTCGACCGCGGCAAATCCCATGTTAAACTTCGCCGAATATTATCAAAATCAGAAATCGACCCAGAGTTTATAGGCCTACATATTTTGGTGCAAAACAATCAATAATGAGCAAAATAGACCATTTCCGACCACGTACACCACGGCCCTAAACCTAGGTCGAGAACCAATTTCCTTGCGGTCGAGATCTGATTACGTTCCGTCATGACAGTTGTCCCGTGACTGCCGTGCTGAATTCAATATTTGAGGTGTAATTATTAGTTAAATAGGGCCTACTAAAAGTAAAAGCAATTAACGTTAATACAATGTTAAATAGTAGCATCTACTTAAAATAATGGGGAGCGTGCGGCAAGGGTCGAACCTCACTACGAAGAGGTGGTCCATACCGACTGTTTGACAAGTTCACAAGTAGTGTTCGAAAATTTCATGAAATTTACTTTTTTGAAAGTTTCATTGAAAGTTTCAATGAAAGTTTCAAAAAATATTGAAATTTTGTGAAATATTCGATTTCCAAGGAAATCTTCAGGAATACAAACTCCATTTTTAATAAATCAGCGTTTTCTTATAAAAAAAGGTTTTTATAAGATTGATAAAAAATTTGCATCTCAGAAATATTACCCCATAATTGGTGCTGAAACTAGACTTGAAAAAGTTCTTGTCGACCTACCAGTACCACAGAGAGAGATATAAACTAGGAAGCTTCGCAAACGCTTTTTCAGGCGTGTTGTTGGATGAGCGTAATTTTTTGGATGAGCGTAGTGAGCAAAGCGAAGATTCCATTTCACTACACTGGAGAAAAAAATCCGGAATGTATTTTTCTTTCAGTCTTTTTTTTTGTATTTTTGTGTGTGTTTGTTAACACGATTCCAGCTAAACCGATACTCCAATTGTGATGAAATTTTCTGGAGACCTTCGAAATCTCTGAACTTAGAACTGCCACGTTTTTGAGCGCAATCGAATAATTATTTCTTATGAAAATCGCAATTTTACGTTTTTTTTCTTTTTTTAAAATTACGAATAAAGAAAAAATTGAAGTTAATTTTTTATTTAATTTAAATTAATTTTTAAAAAAATCTTCGACTTGGTAATGATTTTTTCACAGAACAACTGAAAATCCGCATAACACATGGCAGCTCAATGCACCAATTACGCTCATCCAACAACGCGGCGGGACTTAAGCGTTTTCCTAGTTATTATTGGATGGCAACACCATGGCAACACCATGGCAACATAACCTATGATGTAAATTTATTGATTACTGTATTGAAAATAATGCATGTAGGCTCAACTAATAGTTAATAAATACCTTGTCTTGAATCAACAACCACATTATTACGTATATATTTGAGGTTATATTAAGTTTGTTTACGTCGCTTGCAATCAGCTGGTAGCAGTGTGGTCGGCCATCTTGAAAGCTTACGCGAGTAACTCCCGCGTTCCGACGTGGGCTGAAATTCCAACTAGCGTTGCAACTCTGTGCGTTCACACTACAAAAGTTACCCACGTTATCGGCCAACCCGCATTAGAAAGCGAGTAATAAAAACGGGGTCTCAGGGTAAAACACTTGTGACCATGATTAAGCTTCTTTACCATTGTAGGAACAGGTAACAAGTGGTAGGAAGCAGTTTGACACAGCTGCAAAGTGTGCAGAAGGTTGATACTTCCAACATAACAAACTCATAAACCCTATAGAACTCTCTAAAAGTTTATAAAATCAATCTAGTAATGCAGAAATGTCTTAAATACGAATGTTTCATAATTTCTTGAAATATTTCAATGTAGGCCTACCCTTGAAAGTTTCACTTTGAAAGTTTCAAATTGAAAGTTTCAATTTGAAAGTTTCAACACTTCGAACTCTATTCACAAGTAGGGGCCTACATACAATATCAAAGAAAATATCTGGCTTTTCGGTTTGGTTTATTTGGATTAAGGACGCGTCAACCGTTAGGTCATAATGCACCACTCTAGCCTAAGGGGGGGGAGGAGGGAGGGGCCCATGCTGGTCAGAACCAGCCACGGGTATTGGGAGGAAGGGGGGTTTCTCACGGCGCGGTCGTCATCGTCTTTGTCATCGTTCGTTGTGTCGTTGTCATCCTCGCCGGGGGGGTCGTCAAGGGAAGGGGGAAAGGTCCCCGACAACGATTGCCAGAGCTCACCTCTATTTTCAGGGTGTAAAATACTACCCTTTATACTAGCTGATGTTTGCGAGGTGGACTTTTTCTCTTGAATCGCCTTTTACGATTGGCAGAGCCATGCTCTGGGCCAATTCAACCCCGGGCCCAGTCGGGGTTTTTTCGGTAATTGATATCTGTCAAAAAGTGTGGTGGATGGCAAATGAGGAGCGTGCAGAAAGGGTAGAACCTTTTTTCAATGCGCCAAGCTTTATTAGTGTTATTATATATTTGAATGCTTTGATTAATATGAATTGACTAGGGCTATAAGTTTTGTTTGATTCATGATGATGATATCATGTTTTGTACAGGTAGGCTATACACTACATTGAAATCCATCGCTTGGCGTTAGTCACGGGGCGAAATGATATAACTTTGTAGGGCACAATGCTGGATGAAACGTCGCTTAGCTCTTCAAGTAGGCTGTATCACAAAACGGTACTTGTTCATTAACGGGATCCCCTCCCAAAAAATGTAGACATTCAGTGAAAACATTTGACTAGACAATCACAACTTCTACATCTATTCCATCTGAGTTTTGGGAGGCCAGGAAAACACATTTATTTCGAACAAAGCCTCAAAAATATCCTTATCCGGCTACATACTTGCGCCAACGAAACACCTACAGAACCTTTAACGTCGCTATTTTAAATATAAAGGACTTTCACGGAAAAGTACTTTTGTTTGAAATAGCCGTTTCGCAAATATCACGAAAATATCACATTAAAAATCGAAAACTAAGTACGATCGTCATAAGAAATATTTTGATCGATTATTCCCAGAAAACTTTTTCAGAGATTTCAAAGGTCCCCTCCAATTTGCATCAAGATCGCATAATATGCCGTTTGCCCGGTAGTGAGCGAACAAACAGACAAAAAAACTAACAAAAACAAAACCCCAAGCTATTTTTCTTGGGGTAACGTAAGTGAAGAAAAAAAAAGTAAGTGAAATTAAGTCTTCCCCTTCGCTCATCCAAAAAATCGTTGATTTAAATCAAATGCACTTTTTCTCTATTTTGAGCAACAAACACAAGAGTTCTAACTGATATTAGGCAAAGTTTTCCTTAAAAAAAATTGAATTAGATTTTCTGAAACGCAAAAGTATTTGATCCGCTCACCAACTTGACAAGTTTTGAAACACTGATAGTATTGCTAATTTAAATCGAAAAAATCTGATTTGAATAAAAAAGTTGATTTAATTCAAATAGGGCTAGGCCTAAATCATTTTTTTAAAATAAAAATCAAAAAATCACATGGCTACTAATGGCCTAGTGCTTCCAAGAAAGAATGCAGCTTCAAATTGTTTTCCTAGCATAACTCTTGTCTCAGCTCAGCGTGACCGCGCATCCATACGCCCTCCACCATTACCACTTAAGACGAGAGCATCTGCATTCTTTGGTTGAAGCTAGTATATTTTGTTATTTTATCTAGATCTAGGCTGTTGTTAGGCCTAAGTTTGGTATTATTTATTATCTTATGACGAGTTCTGTAGGTCTATCTCTGTTGACGTATTGATGGTAGGCCTTTCTAGTATGTAAGGAAAACAATTTTTTTTTTAAATTTCTGAATTGTAGTAGGACTAAATGATAATAAATAACATTTTACAGCTGTCTACAGAGTTTGCAAATGATGAGATAAGAGCACTTTTTACTCCTGTTAAAATTGTATTTCAGGACACAGTAATGGCCACACACATGCCCTATGCTCACTACTAGTGATGTTTAGGTGTAATTAATCAATTGGACTGCACTTTAATAAATAAATACGAAGATTTAAAAGAATCCCTGGCATGCTTTACTGGTAGGCCTATAGCAAAAATGTAGAGAATTTATCTTTAGCATAGGCCTAGGCCCATCTTTTCTTTGCTTGAGTTCTCTAATGAGTTAGCAGAAGTTTGCAAAGAAAATACAGAAATACTGGCTGGATATTACCCCCTCCCCTTCATCATCTCATCCCCAACTTTTAAACAGCCCCTACAAAATACCATACTTGGATCGAGCTTTGCTACCCGTATAGGGACGATCTACGGTACATCCACATTTAACATGGTGCCGGCACATTTTGCTGGTGCTTTCTAGTTTCTATTGGTGTGAAATAAATGCTACTCAAACCAGTTTGTAACGGGTGTATGACGAAGTGTACTCAGGTGAACTTCTTTATCATCTTTCTTTCGTGCTACGCTCTCACATTAGGAAGTAGTGAGAAAGGTAACACTGAAGCGTAGCTCGCGGTGGAGCGTGATGCAACTACTGTGGAATTGTTGCCGTTTTCCTTGCCACTAGATCGTAATATAGCAAAGCTATTCTAGTACTAGTAGCACTACTGTATTTGTCCCTATCCCCACCATTTCTAAAATATTTATTTAGGCCTCCCAGTACATATAAAGTCGAGCTGTAGGCCTAATTTGAAAATACGATGCTGTATAGTGTAGTGCTAATATGTGTGGCAGCTTGCGTTGACAGTATGATGAGACATAGTCTGACACGTCGTTTATATGTTTATAGTTTTGTCTACGAGGATCTCCTTGGGGTGGTGGCAAGGCGGACAACGCACACAAGAAGAAACGAGGCGATCAGTCAACAACGCACAGCTGGAGCCTGGAGTATGAACGGTAAGGCTGCTGTGCACTACCACTCTTATCAATCAACAGTTTACTTAGATCTCAGGTAGGCCAATAAACAGACTAATTTAAAAGACAGGCTACTTATAGGGTCATATCATATAACGTCATATTTTAATGAGGTCTAGGCCTCGATAAAGTTTCATCAAGATAAAGTACAGTAGTCCCTCGACAATTCGAACTCTGATAGTTTGAAATTCGGAAAATTTCGAACAAAAACATTGGTCCCAACCATCAATATAGGACTTCACATGTTATTTTATTTTGGTTACTTTGAAATTCAGCATTATTTGTATTTTGAAGTCATATTGAGTCCCAAGTTTGAAAAGAGTCATGTTTTTGGAACGTAGTGTAGCTCGTAATGTTGCGGCGTTACTCGGCGGGAAAACCCCGGGCTATTTATAGCTCTCGTCCATTATCCAGCGCTCGACTTACGAGATAAACGAAGGCTGGAAGGTTTGCCAAGGAAAGCATGCGTTCACTTGCTGATGCCTCGCCGAGTAGATGCACAGTGGTAGACGTGTTTGTCCCTGGTCTGCGTACTGTTTAGTGACGTGCTAACTAGGGATGGTAGGCCTATGTGTATACGGCATGTACATGTTTATATTATCATTTATCCTTGATCAGTAAAACGATTTTTTATGCTGTTTTTATCCTGTGTGCGACCAGCCGAAGTGTTTTCTCATGAACCAATTTACAGTCATTGTTTCATTCATACGAGCGTGTAGTCTCCAATTTCAACACCCTTCCCGTCTTCACATTGGCAGCTTTGAATCTTCGCAAACTCGTAGGCCTACAGTCAAGTTTTACGTCATTACGACCGGGCTCATTTTCTTAGTGTTTCTGCGATCCGATCACGAAATTTGGCGCATTGGCATCTGTTTTGTCTCAAGTGCAACCGATCACGATATCGTATCGGTATAGTTCGCTCAAGGTGAAGCCTTGTTTGCCGCTATCTCTATCCCCGGGTGTGTTCCCCGATGTCGACTGTCGACATCAGCTGGCTAGATGGCTCCGCCCACGCGCTCTCGCTGTCAACTCAGTACAATCGTATAGCTCTCTCTGTGCTCATACTTTGAAAAGCTTCGATGTGCTTTCAATGATACCGAATGTCCGAACTAATACGTTCAAAGGAAGTTTTAACAAACTTGCATTTTTTTTTTTTAAATTTGGATTTTTTGGATTTTTGTCTAATTTGAATTGCATATTTCAAAATGGCTTCTTTCTTTCTTTCTTTTTATTGCTAATGGCGACCCCTCGCACAATATGTGTCCGGAGTATATTACAGGTCACAGGTCATGTGCCCGTTAGGGCGCCGCAGCCAAGCCGCGGTGCGCTACACACTCAAGCACCTTATACACCAAGCAGAGTTGGGGTGATTTCGAGGTGTTACCCAGCCGTCATGTAACGTGATGTGAACTTGAAAACTATCACAATCGAGGGGATTTAGGTACCTGACAACACATGCCAAATTTTATTGGGGTACGATTATTCCTTCTTGGTGAAAAAATGGCTTGAAACATGCTCAAAATCACTTTAAGGATGTTAGCTACTGCCTACTACTGCCTACTACTGCCTACTACTGCTAACATCTAATACGTCGGCCCCGCGATTCTGACCAGACGGGTGGACTACAATGTTCATATTTTACATGGACATTAAGGTTATAGAAATATAGTCTCTTTTGAAAAAAAAAGTTGAAAAAGTTTGTTGGAAGGCTTCCCAAAAAAAGGTTTTTAAAATAAGCCTTAAACACTTGGCATACAATCAACAAGTAACCATAGTTACTTGACACTTGTTGACGGTATAAGCAGAGTTAGGCGGGAAAGTGCGATACGTAAACAAATAGCGGACATTTAAAATTTTTCTTCTTTGTGTGGAACGAGAAAAGGTGTCATTATACTCTCATAAAACAAATCAGAAACCGTCCCTGGCCTAGGCCCAGATGTGGAAAATTATTTATAAAGCAAAAGTGTAGGTCTAAAGTTCCATTTGGCTATAGGACTAGATAAAATTCATACTTACATTTAGTGATGTAAATTTTCATGAAAAGTCAAATTTGTGAAAACTTTGCTGAAAACTTTTCAAGCTGTGAAAAGTTCATGTTTTAGTCGCTTATCACCGTCGTTTCAGCTTAAAATTTTGACAGCATGATTGGTAGGCCATAATGGCCTACATAAGTCATAGATTTTAATTTTGTAAGGGCCTTTACCTCTAAATCAGGAGAAAATACCATCATAGCATAGTTGTTAGGAGGAGGAGAATTAATTGCAGGACATTTCATTGATGTATTACAAAATTTCTCTGTTGACTGTTGATAATTGCTTTAGTTTGAATTGAACTTTTTATTATGAAATAGAGTCGGCCCTATAAGCCTACAAAAGTAGCCAATGCCTACTTTAAAAAAATGCATAGGCCTACAATGTCTAATGTTATGTAGCCTAACAGTATACAAATCCATTTACTAACTAGGAAGCTTCTCAAACGCTTTTTTAGGCGCGTTGTTGGATGAGTGTAATTTTTTAAAAACGAAAAAAAGCGTAAAATTGCGATGTTTATGAGAAATAATTTTTCGATTACGCTCAAATTTCACACGAATAGGCCTATATCAATTTTATCAAATTAAGGCCCACTGTAGTGAAGTGAGGTCAATTTTAACAAATGTCCAATTCCATAACATTACTCGAAAGCACGTGCTCATAAACGTAACTGCGAAAACCGCATGCCGCTGTGTTCTTTCTCCGCGAAGTTAGCGGGCGTTGAAAGCGAGGAGTGGGGGAACCCTACGTCATTTCAGTCTTATCGAGGCTAGGCGAGAGCTGTCGACTCGGCGGCTAGCGAGATAATATGCACGCGTTGCCTTACTAACGCAGACCGCTTTACCTTTGACACTTGACACTTGACACTACTGACAGTATGGTATTTCGCATTTTCTTGGCAACAATCAGCAATCATACAGCCTTCCCGGTTCGAACCCCGCAAAAATGATAAAAATGATTTACCACCAAGTAAGATAAGGTATAGATCAATCGGGAGCTAGTGGGATGGACGGTAACGACAGATTGGTGTGATTGTGGAAAGTGTAGTGTTATGAAAACTGTCGAAGAAAGTATTTGCTGTACGGAGAGTGATGTGATTAGTAAAGTTTGAGGAAGTGCAGAGTGCATCACTTATCACACGGCATTTCAAAGCGTCGTTTTATGTCGTGATACGCTCAAAACTGCCCTACATAACAATATGGTGTCCTTCATAGATGGTAAATCAAAAGCTTCTATATAATCTACTTTAAGGCGCCACGAATAAAATGTGGCGTGTTATAGCGTACAAACAATTTATTAGCTGGATGAACGCATGGTCTACCCTAAAACAATAGAAAAGTGATTCCTTCTTGTGTCGTTCAGAAAATAAGACAGAATCCCGAGAGCGATGGCGTGTACGTTGGTTTTACTGCTGCAGTTTGATGCAATGCCGGATATTTTAATTGAGAGCAAAAGAAAAGAATTCAGGTTCAGTGAAATTCGTTATGTATCTGAATTCACTTTAAATCATGGCACAAAACACCGAAGGTATTTTTTTAAGATTTATAGTCATGATAATATTATGTTCCAATCTATTATTAAAACTTCAGGCAGGATTCGAACTCACGTTCTATGGATGGTAATCGGTTTGGACCATTTGGACCTACATCCTAACAAACGAACGTTATTACCATTATATTCATGACTAAAATCCGACTACAAGACAAGAATTGGCTCACCATGTATGTTTTATAGCAGGGCTTATAAACCACTTCATTATAGTTTAAAAATTCTCACTCATAAATCACATATTTATTTACTCAATGCACTACTTACTTCACATATTAATTGTTTCAAAAAACACACGAAAACAATTCGAACTCATTCCTGAGACATACATAGACGCCGCTATGCTAATTGTACCCGATCCATATTTTTGAACGGTTTCTGTGACCGCCAAATTATTGAGTGACTTTTCGTACATTTAGTTTTAACAGTCAAAGAAGAACCTTTTACCGATTGCTCTACGTTTGTTAGATGAGAGCCGCATCTTGTGCATAGAACAAAAAGTTCCTTCAGACATTCCCCAACACGAGAAACAGATTGTTGGTCTGGCTTACGGCAAATCACTATTCTTTTAACAGGTAACGTTCTCTTCTTCGTGGCCGTCAAGTTCATGTCAGTGTCAGTGTCACTTTTATCTGACTGATGTTTTCTTTAGAAAATTACGTGGAACTGATTTATTTCGAAATAAGCCATATTGATGTTTTATTGAAGATGATAGTTCAAAATCTTCATCCACAAAATGCTCGTAACAAATTAAAGTGTATTAGGTTGGGAGTAAAACCTTTGCGACTAACTTTGTTCACCCACGCACGATGACTAGTAGGTGATTTTTCGCGATCGGGAAATCTGTGAAAACTAACTTTTTTCCGCTATTTCTGGCGTTTTTCAGTTTTGTTATTGCGACCAAAGACGTAGCATATATCCATTCTTGTTTATATGTTGTAAAGAGTGTATAATAAGTATGTCTGCAAACCTATACAAAATAACCACAGTATGTATAATATCTAAATAAAGCACTAAGTTAGTGAACATTCAGTTATTACTTTACACGCAAAACCTCACCCTACTTCACATGAAATACTGGAAAAATGCTGCCAAGGAGACACTGTCTTTGTGACCTACGGTGCAGGTGCGTAGGAACGTTTTGAAAGTTTGGGGGTTGGGGTGGGGGTGGGGGGGGTAATTTATTAGCAGATTTTGTGGGCGGCAGCAAAGGCGAAAACAATCAACATACTACAGTTATTTCGTCATGTTTTGACAGCACTCGGACTCTGTAAACAATGTTTGACAGCAACTATCTACGACCTAAAAACTAAAAAAATTTAACGTGAAGTGGCCCATTTTAGTAAATTTCAGACTATTTTTTATTAAACGACAAAGCATATAGGAAAACGTATTCGTTTTACCAAGGTGATTCGAATTGTATAAGTGTGTGTGCATGTTTTACTATGGAAATACTGGATTAATATTTAGCTCACATTACTTTTGACCCCCTGCCCCCCCCCCCCCCCCGGGCCAAACTTAGGTAGGGCATTGCCTCCCTTACCTTCTCCCGGTTCCTACGCCACTGCTGCGGTGGTCCTAAGACTGATGACGGTGTAGGGTGTGGGTGTCACGGAAGTTGAGCGG
Organism: Sweltsa coloradensis; assembly: GCA_024449915.1. Lineage (NCBI taxonomy): Eukaryota > Metazoa > Arthropoda > Insecta > Plecoptera > Chloroperlidae > Sweltsa > Sweltsa coloradensis. The sequence goes on from JAMZAV010001354.1 coordinate 248,432, forward strand.
CTAGCCGATAGCAGGAGCCGCCGTGCTTGCGTGAAGCGTCTGACTGAGATGACGTCACATCGTAGCCATGTGAAACACTAACTAGCGATAAATCCTAGGTGGCTGATCCGATTTAAGTCGCGTTTTCGGCTATCGTTTTCTCGCAAGAAATGACGTTGACTAGACTAGGTTACTTTAATACAGCGGGCCTTTAAGGCTCTGTGAAAAAATCATTACTATTGTACAAAGCATGTCGGTGTTACAAGTCAAAGAAATTTTAAAAATAAAAAAAATCGTAAAATTGCGATTATCACGAGAAATAATTTTTCGATTCCGCTCAAATTCCACCCAAATATATAAATTCACAAAAATTAAGGTTCTGTAAAAAAATCATTACAATCGGATAAAGCATTAAGGTGTTATAAGTAGAAGAATTTTTAAAAATCGAAAAAAAATCGTAAGTTGTGATTTTCATGAGAAATAATTTATTGATAACGCTCAAATTTCACACGAATATATTAATTCATAAATAAAAGTTCTGTGAAAAAATCATTACAATCAAATAAATAATGTAAGGGCCTAGATGTTATAATTTTTTTTAAATGGAAAAAAATCGTAAAATTGCGTTTTTTATGAGAAATAATTTTTCGCTTGCGCTCAAAAAGGTGGCAGTTCTAAGTTCAAAAATTTCGAAGGCCTCCATAAAATTTCATTGCAATTGGAGTAACGGTTTAGCCGGAATCGTGTTAACAGACACAAAAATAAAAAAAATAAAAAATAAATACATAAATAAAAAAAACATTCCGGATTTTTTTCTCCAGTGTAGTGAAATGGAATCTTTGCTTCGCTCATCCAATTAGTAATTATTAATTAATCAGTACATAGTTTTATTTCATAATACATTTCAAAACTCGAAATTTAGTGTCTTATAAGTGGCAATATTTCAGGAACGTTATTACTTTAGCATTTAAAGCAATTCCGAATCGTATTCCAAGACCTGTAATCTGTAGCAACTAGGTACATTATTACCAACTTTTTAACAACTTTTCAAAAATTTGAACTTTTCACAAGCTTGGTGAAAAGTTTGCATGAAAGTGAAAACTTTTCAAACTTTTTCATTGCAAACTTTTCGCCTTTACATCACTACTTACATTACATGTTTGACAAGCCTAGCCAACCCTATGCCAGCACAACATTGTTTTGATATGAACTTGCTCAACTGTTTTGTTACATAATTGCAACAATCAAATCATTTCATACAACTTGTCTTTCGATTGGCCCGCGTTTATGAAGGCACTGCCATCTAGAATAAATATAGAACTTTTTCGAGCTCTTTGCTATACGCAAATCTTTTTAAAGTGTTTGGATTTCGTGATACTCTTTCAACCATAGACATCCTATATAATTGGCTAGACCAGCAGTCGGTGGTCCACTTCCGGTACAATTAGAAGCCATCTTAAAATGACAGTTTACATGTTAATCAAATGGGAGCGATTTGTGGCCAAATAGTTCTCAAGATTGCCGCCAGGTTGACAGGTAAGCATACTAGCCTTTAACACCAAATGATTACTAAATTCCCTTATGCAATCACTTCGTATTGTTTCTTTTGTTAATACCCATGCTGCACAAGCTAAAACCATATCAAACAATCCAGTAAAATACTTTATTGCATTAAAAAAGCATAAATTAAAACACCAAATCGCCATCTTGAAATGGGCCGGTTGAGTCTTCAATTTGCTACGCTCGCGCCTGTGCGGAGGTATAGGAGACTGCTAATCTAGCCTACTATAGGGGTTTATAATATCAATGCTTTCAACTCACAACCCATGACGTTTTCCACGATACCGTTCAAGAATACCAATTCCTTCGAAAACGAAAACGACGTCGTTTTCAAATTGCGTTTTCAACTCATCTCCCACGAACTCATGAATTGGGGTCCAGTCCTTATACCGTCGTTATACATGGTTATACCACCTATACCCAGGATGTACATGAATCCGGGTCTAGATATTTTACATCCTATATTGTTACTGCTAATACCATAGAATTTAAATCAACTTTGATAAAAATATATATTTTAGCAAATAATTTTGTAATGGAACTTGAAAAAGTAATGAGATCACACACATAACAAAACTTGTAGAAATACAGCCAAACCTTACACACTCAAAAGGAATGAGATCTAAAAAGGGCCAAGCTCATCTACCCTTCCACATAAACGTACAGTGTCCCATAACAGCATCCTCGAAAAGCTTGGCAAAATAGAATTTGCATGTTATTACGTTTTAAATTAATTAGAAAAAAAAACTTGGATAAACTATTACGTTAAATTAATATCGCAAATTCTATTTTGCCAAGCTTTTCGAGGATGCTGTTATGGGACACTGTACGTTTATGTGGAAGGGTAGATGAGCTTGGCCCTTTTTTAGATCTCATTCCTTTTGAGTGTGTAAGGTTTGGCTGTATTTCTACAAGTTTTTGTTATGTGTGTGTTATACTATCTCACAAGGCAGTATAAAACTAACATCATAAAATCCCTTAATAAATAGGCTACATTAACCCTTATCGGTCATGTGTCGGGGCAGCCCCGACATTACGATTTTCCCGTTGCGGTCATATGTCGGGCGTCACCCGACAGCGCACATATTCAAACTTAGCGCCGCAAATACACTCGTTCAAGGTCGCGCTGCTATCTGTCGACTCTTTTAGCAACTTGATCAATATGTTACCGACTGAACTTCCGCTTCACAGCCTTATTGGTCCACGGGATATAAAAGATCTAAATCGATATATTTAGCTGGCTGTGGACCAATTTCATCTGTAAACAAACATGGCGTCTTCGTCGCGCAAAAACTTGTTCGGTCAGGACATAAACGCAGTTCTAGACGATAGTAATGATAGCTTTGAGTTAAGTGAAGATGAATTGGACAATTTAACTTCTGGTGATGATAATGTCGTGAGTGATAATGAGGATGCAAGCGATAGTGAAGCTGCAAGTGGATCGGAATCTGGAAGTGACAGTGACAGTGGCGGAGCTGGTGATGCCGGTCCTGATCCTGTCAATGGTAATGGCTGGGCAAAATGGTTGGAAAATGATTTGGACTTTGCTGAACTACCCTTCACAGTTAGGAATCCAGGGTTTCAAGTACAAGGGCCTAGGCCTACAACGGAATTAGAGTGTTTCCAGTTATTTTTTACTGATGAACTATTATTAGAAATATCCAACGAAACTAATCGCTATGCAGCAGAGAAGATTTTGAAGGAAACTCCCTTGCGCAAACAATCTGTGTGGAATAATTGGTATGATGTATGCGTTATAGAAATGAAGGCATTTCTAGGCCTAATAATGAACATGGCCCTTCATGAAAAGCCCAACATCAAGTCTTACTTTTCCGAACAATGGAGTGAAAATCATTCGTTTTTCAAAGATATTATGTGCAGAACAAGATTCCTACAATTGTTCTGGGCATTTCATGTGTGTCCACCAGCTCCACCCACTCCAGGGGTCCAAGCCCGTGGGCAGAAAGTAAAAAATGTTGTGGATTACGTGGACAAAAAATGTCGGGAGAATTTTGTACCAGGAAAGAAAATAGCGATTGACGAGAGCACTGTGGGCTTCAAGGGCCGAATAATTTTCAAAATGTACAACCCACAAAAGCCAACCAAGTGGGGCCTTCGTGTTTATGTTTTGGCAGACAGTCAAACCGGGTACCTATGTGAGTGTAATATTGCCATACTATGGGACACCTACTACGCAATCTCTAATACGACCTGATTTGGCATTCACAGCACGTGTTGTTCTACAACTATGCACAACACTTCTGGAGACCACAAATGGTAATGGATACCATTTGTACACCGATCGATTTTACACGGGGTATGATCTGGCACAAGAGCTTTTGACAATGAGCATTCATACCACTGGTACATTGATGCCCAACAGGAAAGGCCTTCCTCAACCGATAAAGAAAAACAAAAAACAAAAAATAGCCAAACATGACGTACTTGCATTTCGAAAAGATGACAATACAATGGTCCTGGGGTGGAAAGATAAACGTAATGTTTTCCTGCTAAGCACCTTACATAACCCTAGCACTGTACTTGTAAACAGGAAAATTACAAGGGGTGTTCCCGAAGACATTCAAAAGCCTATGGCCATTGTGGACTACACTGCTAATATGGCGGAGCAGTAGACCGGGCAGACCACTATTGTGCTAGCTATGGCTTCACTAGAAAGTCACTAAAGTGGTGGCGTAAGATGTTTTTTTGGCTGTTGGAAGTGGCAATAGTAAACAGCTTTATTCTGCATAACTTGTGTAGACTTAGAAATGGCATGACACCATTAGGACACTTGAAGTACAGGCAAAATCTCTTAGTTCAGTTAGTTGGTGATGTGAGGAACAATGCCAAGAAACGTGGCCGTCCATCTACTAACGACGATGAGGAACGACTTCAGAAGGTACCCCACTTCATTGCATCAAATGCAAAGTCGAATTCAAAAGACTGTACAGTCTGCAGCAACCGAAAAGTGAAGGGAGGGCTCAGAGAAACTGTGTACTTTTGTGAAACGTGCACTCGAAAGCCCGTTTACATCCAGGGGAATGTTTCAAAAAATACCATACGCAAAAAAAGTACAAGGTATAAAAATCCAAGAACAGTAGGTATGTACCTGAATAACTATTTGTTTTGTACCTGTTCACCTATGTTCTACCTCTTGTTTTACCTATGTTCACTATACAACAGTGCATCAGCATACTTTGTGCAGGAACAATGATGTGAACATAAAATAATCATAAATATAGTAACCAGACTAATTGGAGAGATATCCAATGCCAAATCAAGGAATAGAAGGTGTAAACTAAGCACACTTTTGTTTCCATTGTTGTTTATTTCTTATGATTGATGACTAAAGTAATTAACTGTAAGGTCTGGCATACATGAGTGACACAATTATGTTATAATAAAAAGCCAATTATTGTACCATATAAAAATAAAAATGTAGTCCCTAAAATAATGTTTGAAATAAAATATTTCTTGAAAAAAAATTTTTGTTGTTTTTTTTTTTTTTTGCAAAAAATATATAAAAACAAAACAATTATTGTAAATATCTAGGGCCCAGGTAGAAGAATAAAATATGTAGTCCTTTGCTTACCCCAAAATAAAAATTTGAAGTGATACTTTAGGTAGGTAGGCCTACCAAAAGTTGCAAATAGTCCTACATGTAAAACATGTTACTTTTTCCAACTTTTTTATGATTTAGCCACTAAATCAAATTTATTTACTTTTAGGGGCCTACAATGGTATAAAATTATAAAATTTGCCCTAATAGTAAGGATATGTAGTAGGTCTCTACAATATAAAACAAAACATAATAAAAAACATAAAAAAGGGAGTAATTTTGAAGCAATTGTATTTTTTTCCTATTTTATCGGAAAAAAATTTATTATATTTATGACAAAATGAAATAAATAAATTAAAATATACTGTAAATATATCATGAAAATCTATGTACAAAAGATGTGTATACTCAAAATAAAAAAATTGGGGGTGTCACTAGGTACAATACCGGCAGACATACCTTAATAGCAAAAATGTCATTTTCCCACTTTTTTCATTGAATTAATTCTGACCTGAGGAAGAGACACTTAGGGAAAAAATTTGACCAAAAAGGGTTAAATATGAGCATGAGAATGATGTATAAAATAAATATATATATATTAAAAACAATGAAGGACATAGGCCTTGTATATTGTCGAAGTCAGTACATGTCACTCGATTTCAATTCGACCTTCTTTAAAAGCTACAATTGAATAAAATGCATTTTGCACCAGGTAGGTATATATTTTTTGTGTGAGCTGTTTTGTGTTATCTATCTGTTTTATATTGTTTGGTAAACTGTTGAAAAGAGTTATCCCCGCTATATGTGAGCCTTTTTGGCATCTCGTGTTGTTGTGGGGTATATGTATGTAAATTACCTTTTTGCCTCGTATTATGTTGGTGAATATTTTCATTTGTTGTTATATTTTTACCATTTTTTGGATGAGCGTAGCGAGCGTAGCGAGCGAAGCGAAGATTCCATTTCACTACACTGGAGAAAAAAATCCGGAATGTTTTTTTTTTTTTTTTTTTTTTTTGTATTTTTGTGTGTCTGTTAGCACGATTCCGCTAAACCGATAATCCGATTGCTAATGAAATTTTATGGAGACCTTCGAATCTCTGAACAAAAGACTCCACGTTTTTGAGAGCAATCGAAAATTATTTCTGATGAAACGCAATTTTACGATTTTTTTCGATTTTTGAAATTTTTCGCTTATAACACCTACTGCTTTGTCGGGTTTTAATGATTTTTTT